>BSBK01008326.1:0-530000 GCA_027943335.1 Chamaecyparis obtusa | reverse complement strand
TGTGAGATCTAGGTTATTTAGTTTCACCGTTGATCAGGTTTTCTAAGATATTGTAAAACCCTAATTAGGTCAAGTTAGTTTGATATAAAGTCTGTAAAGATGTCATTATGAACATGTATCATCAAGGAGTAGCCGTACTCAGGACATCAGAAGATCAGACAAGGTTTTTTGCCAGAAGGATTTGAGAGAAGCATTTAGTTTTTCAAAACAAATACAAGGCTACTGAGAAGAGAAGAAAGACACATACATCACTATAAGGTGATATCTTTATGGTATATTATAGACCTGAATTAGGCAAGTTAGAGTTTCTAATTAAAGATACATCTTACTATTACTATTTAGCCATTGTAGTGGATTCAAAATCTCCTAACACAGTGGACTTAACTGTTCTTAGTTAAATCTCTTAACCGAGTACACACATGTATTGTGTTGTTAAAATCCTCTAACCAGGTAGATCTAGTTGATCTTATTGTTACTCATAATAGGGTAAGATCACCATAAGTGATCACAATTTTGTAGCCTTAACCGACATACTTTGTTTCTGCAATAGTGAAGCTTTGGGTGTCATCCCCACTACAATTTTTACCCTCTTACAAGGGTTTCTACAATACCAAAATATTTGTGTTAAGTGTATGAATTTTCATGAATGGTTATTGTTTTGGTTACATACAATTACATTTTCAATTATATTTGAATATATGTTTCATACAATGAATTCGGTTAGTAATGCTATCTATATCTACAAAGTTTTGAGGGCACTGATTCGCTCCTCCCCTCATAGCACTTATCTTTCCATAATCCCAACATAAGTATTTTCTAGAGAGGTTATCCATCCAAACAAGCTAGTCATTCTTCTAGTTCATACCCATATTAATAGCCATCAGAGAAGATTAAATTGGTTTTAGGTCCAAATTGATGCAGAAAAAATCCACACAACTTCCATCCCTCTAGTAGTCCTTCACATAAGAGCCATAATTCACCTTACAAATATCCATCCACTTGTTGAAGCTATTGAAGGAAATTAAGTTCTACTTCATTAACCATTTGTCTTCCCAGAACCTAGCATGATCCCCTTTCGTTATGCTCCATTTGATTCTATTAGATCAATAATATTCCTTAATCTAACCATATCATTCCAAATAATCAAACCAAGGGGCAAATTAGTAGAGTCAAGAAAGGATTTGAGAGAATCAATGTTTTCCATATATTTACTACGTAGAATGTTGTTCCATTCTCAAATAGAAGAGTAAGTTCTCTATATTTTCTATGCACATAGAGCCTTGTTCATGGTTTTAATCATACTAAGACCCAAACAACCAAGTTTTTTGGTCTACAAACAACATCCCAACCAATAAGTGACATTCTTTTTCTTTCTTCCACCCAAGACCAAATAATTTTTTTTTCAATTTTTTCAATAACATCTGCAAGTTTGGATGGATTTTGAAGAGACTTAAAACATAAATATGAATATTCTAAATAGTCTATTTAAGAATATATATTTTACCTAGTTAGGTTGAAGAGAGCCTTGTCATCCAGCTAGTTTTTGTTGAACCTATCAATCCAAAAATTCCAAATGGATTTAGGAGGTTTTAATCCTAGGGGGAAACCAAGATAAATTGAGGGTAAGGACTCTACTCTATAGCCAAGAATTCTAGCAATTTTCATTTTCCTAGGCTCTAGATTTATTCAAGAAAAATACATAAATTTTCCATCTATTGATCATTTGACCAAAAGTGGAATCATTA
The DNA here is from genome assembly GCA_027943335.1 of Chamaecyparis obtusa. Classification (NCBI taxonomy): domain Eukaryota; kingdom Viridiplantae; phylum Streptophyta; class Pinopsida; order Cupressales; family Cupressaceae; genus Chamaecyparis; species Chamaecyparis obtusa. The sequence continues at coordinate 528,255 of BSBK01008326.1, read as the reverse complement.
TCATCCAAGGCTCTCTTAAGGTTCCTACCTTCATCCATGATAGATTTCCCATCAAATTGGTGTCATCCACAAATTTTTGGTAGGAGAAAATAAGATTATTGGAAGAAAGCCTCAAATCCATAAGGGACCCCTGATTAACCATATTTTTTAAATTTCTACCAAGACATTCCACCATTATAGTAAACAGGATTAGGGAAATGGGATCGCCCTACCTTAACCCTCTAGAATTTTTGAAAAAATGTGAAGGAGAATCGTTCACAATGATAGTTATGGAGGCAGTGAAAATAAGTTGTCCAATTAGCTGAAGAACTTTTCTATTGAAATTGAATTCCTTCATGATCTCGAGAAAGAATTTCCAGTCAACATGATAATAAGCTTTTGATATATAAATCTTGAGAAGAAATCATTTACTCTTAGAGTCCGCCTGTGAGTGCACATTGTCATGGACTGTTATGATTGAATCAAGGATTTTCCTTCCAAGAATAAATCCATTTTTTTGAGGAGAGATTAGAGAGGGTAAAATAACTAGTAATCTTAATGTTAGAACCTTAGATATAATTTTTTAGAAAGAATTACAAAGGCTTATAGTTCCTAATGCTTCAAAATCTGTAGTTCTAGGACACTTAGGCATGAGAACCAAGAAAGTAGCATTTAACTCCTTTAAAAAACACCTAGATCCAAAAAAAAATTCACAAAATCACCACATCCTCAACCACAATCTCCCAAAAAATCTTAAAGAAGAACATTGGAAACCCATCAAACTCAGGAGCTTTATTGCCTTCAAAAGAAAACACAACCTTCTTGATTTCTTCCTAGAGGGAATAGTAGTAAGCATCTTGTTATCTTCTTCTGTAAAAAGTCTAGGGATGGATTCTAAAATATAATCTTGCATTTCTTGATTAAATCCATCATTTACAAAAAGAAGATTATTGAAGAAGAGGATAGCTTGTCTTTTGATGTATTTCTCCTTCTCAAAATGGTTACATTGTGCTCTATATGAGAGATTCTATTCACAACCCAATCTTTCAACACTGTCATGTGAAAATATCTAGTTTTTTTTATCTCTATTGGAAAGCTAAAGAGCCCTAGATATCCGCTTCCATAATTCCTCCTCTTTGGAGATAATATCATGCATTCTAACAAGAAACTCATTTTCCTTTTCCTTATTATAAAAAATGTACCCCTCTAGAAATAGAATTTTTCTTATATGTCCTTAAGTTCAATTTGTAACTTAGATATAATACCAAAAATATTTCCAAAAGATTCTTACCGATTCTTTCATTTGACCAAGAGTAAGAGGCTCCTTGCAACTCCAAATAAAAAAAAATCTTGACTACTAATGAAGTCAAAGATATCCCAAGTTCACTTGAGATCCTCCGAACTTCTCATTATCCTATAGAGGATTTTTACAGAATCACATTACAACCTAATTCTCATTCATAATTTTCATGCAAAAATAAACAAGCTCATACCAAAAGGTCTTCCTAGCACCTTTTCAATTAGGTGTGTGGGTATGTGCAAGATCATGAGGGGCCAAAAAGTGGCGATGTTAGTTCAAAACTTTGACAATGTAGCTGACGACTTTTTTTTCACCTAAATTTGATAAAACGAAAAGGGTATCTTAAGGAGATTATCAGCTTTCTATCGATATAATTGCTGTCAAATTTTGAATTTGGTAAGTAATTATTAGTTATTTTCTAATTGAGCTACCTCTAAAGTGTTGATTTATATACTAGTTGAAAAATGACTATAACTTTCAAACGGTATAACATTTTTGAAATCTGAAAAATGCGTCACATTCTATGCTTCGCCTACTGTAAGGAAAAAAAATAAAAATTTGAATTTTGTAAAGTTTTGAATGAGTTAAGGTGGTCAGACACGGGAGTTTTTTAATTCTGAAAATGTTGTAGCAAAAAATTCATAATTAATTATTTTTTTAGAATAAAATTACAAAAAAATATGCATCACATTCGGGCATGAGTCTACTACTCATATATAAAATCTTATAATAAAATATTATCATTTGATTATGATTAAGGTGGTCAGACATACACCTACTTCTTTTTTTTTTCTTGAAATTTTTGTACTGCTGCATTGAAATCTATACTTTTCACCAATTATACTAACTTTTTCTCAAAAAAGGCCTAGTAGTTTAGAAAGTACATTCAATTTTCTATAGATTCTATTCTTACAACTTTTTGATATTAGGTTCATAGCTAGTTGAAATTTTCACGTCAAGTTGACTAACCCTGATTTGCTGATTTTTCATTGCCACTTAAGGGCATAGTTTGGCCCCTCATGATCTTGCACATACCCATGTACATGTTAGACTATATCCAAATAAAGGTATCTCTAATATGGGTGAATGTGGTGGCCACATGATTAGAACTTTCATACAGCAACTCACCTCTGATAAGGTTCAAATTCCAAAAGGTAACAATAGCCTTGAAGCATCATCGAAACTATAACCATGCACCCCATAGAACTTAAACATTTTAATCTTTTCCACTTTCTCTTTAGGCATTTTAGATTCTTGAATAAGGAGAATGTCTAGTTTTTTATCCCTAAAAAAATTATGAAAAATATCTTGCTTATGGAGGTTGTTCATCCCCCTAATGTTCAATGACATTATCTTCATATCTGACCTAGAGATTGGAGACTGCAAATCTTGGGAATGGTTTTCTAGATACCATCCACAATGTCTTACAAGCTTCCATACTCCCTATACTATTTAGCAGATATTCATCCTAGATTTCCTTTGGTACTTCCATAATCTTCATTATCTCTATTTCTAGTAGAGACCCCTAACAGGGTACCCTACAATTTATTTTTCTTTATTTCCTTTCGAGGTTGAGATTTCTCTTCTTCTTTATTAGTGTCATTTATACTATTGTTCTCTTTTCCTGAGTCCCAATCCCTATCTAAAATCCCCTTTTGAGATAGAGGTAGGGCATCCATTATACCATTGGTGTTTTGGGTATCATACTCGTAATGCTCCTCCTGAGTCAGACTATTATCCATGTAAGTATCCTTTAAAAATTCTTGAGAATTCACAAAGTTTGGCCCCTGATTAGAAGCCTTACTAGAAAGGTACTTAGTCTCAGTGTCTACTAGCATATTTGAGACCCATAGATCAATAGTCTACTAGCATATTTGAGACCCCTAGATCAATAGCCAGATAAACCCCCTTAATCAGGACACTAGAATCCTGACTTAGGATTTCATCCAAAATAATCAAATCATCCTCCTTTCCATTAGAAGCTTTAGTTTGTTCTTAGATTGCTAGATCCCAGCCCTCTTGGTCTAGCTAACTCCCCAAATCATTCTTTTTATCAGGTGAATTCAAAGGTTCTTCAAATAGCTTGTTGTCTTTTTCTCCATTCTAGATTTCATTAATCTCTTTTCCCTCTTCCCCATGTTTTATTTTCCAAATTTTCTTTGGCTTAGGATGGGGTTTTGCTTTCTCCTTGGTTGCGTTAAGTGGACATTTCTTGGCCTAGTGTCCCAGTTTTTATATTTAAAGAAAGAAAAGGGGATTGACTCAAACTCAATAGACTGCACCTATGTGCCCAAATTCAATTGTATTTTAATAAATGTCGAAAGATCTACATTCTGGAATGCAACCACAAAGATTCTAGCCAACACAAGCCTTCTCCTAGCCATTGTCATTGGAGCTATGGAAATAAGCTCTCCAAAAGAATTAGTTAAACCAGAAAAGACATCCTCATTCTAGCATTCCAAGGAAGACCAAGCAGTGTAACCTAGAGTGAAACATTTTCAAAAATAGAATCTGAAAGGTCCAAGTAAGGGGTCTATTTCTTGAGAGCCAAGGAGGATTTACCTATAACCCAGGAAATTCTTCTCTTGACTGCTTGAATATCTTTCATACATGAGAACTCGAAGACAAAATAACCTTTTGGGAGACCAGAAACAAGAACTTGGCCATTTTGTCTTCCATTTCTTTTTAACAAAAGCCCTAACAACTTCGATGTTAGGCCTTTTGTTAAAAAGGGTTTAAATTGTATATTTTTTAGTAGCGTTTCGTCTTGGCCGGGTTTCAGATTCCTGCCAAAATCTACTTGTAAAAGGTTTCGGGGCCCCTTCAAAACCTGCTTTTACCCTAATCAAAAACAACTTCGATGTTAGGCCTTGGGCCTATAAATTTTTCAACCAGCGATCCGTCCATTAGAGAGATATTATGATTTATAGCTGAATTAGGGATAGAGATAGCAAACTTACCCTTAACTAAATCAGAGATGTTTCTGACAAGAGTAAAAATATATTCACCAATTGGTTTAACTCCAAAGAGAGAAGTCCAAGGTTTTTGTTAAATATGGTGCAAAATCTCTTTAAAGTTCCTTATTAGAGATATTTGGTTCTATGTTCTAATCTTGTAGGCGTGCCTATATGCGCAAAACATCTTTCTACCACTAGTATGGTAAAAATTCCTTTAAAAGGAATTATTAGTAAAGGATTTGATTTGAGATTCTATTTTGGGATGCCTAGGTTGTAAGCCTTTTCATAGATTCTTTTGTAAGCATCGTCAATAAGGAAACCCTATTTGTTTCATTCACAGGGAACACCCTTCACACGGAAAACTTTATTACTGTAAAAACGGAGAACTTTACAGTAATGTTTCTAGGTAAAGAGATCGCAACAATCGCATGCAGTTTCGTAGAAAGATGTGATAAAAGTAAATGATCAAAATAAGGAATGCCCGTCTATATTACCAGTATACTCCGACAGCTTTTATACAGCATTTTAAATGCTCGTTTGTCTGCGATGCATCCGGCATTATGCAAAATTCCAGCATTATGCTGGGTATGAGTTGTACTGTAATCAATCGGTCCAACAATGAAGGGTTCTCATTAATTTCCAAGATTCCAATTGCCTCACTCTTGTTATTCTTAGTCCCTGAAACAGACAATAAACATGTTTCATGGTTTATTTAAATTTGAACATCGGCCAAACGTGAGGAGAATAGAGTAATCAACTCAGTACGGAGAATATGATGAAGAAACCGTCCATGCTCGTTAGCAGGCCAGAAATTTGCTTGGTTTTGACTCAATTCGCATGTATCTGTCTCTAGTTTATAACTTCACATGTGTTTTCATCTTGCTAGTACGGTATAGTGTCCTTGAGATCTGAGCTTTTTATAAAATGAGTTTCTTATGATCATCCTTATATACATCTCACGTCTTACTCTAACTGGTATATTAAAAATTTCTTAAAAATGACTCGTTAACAAAGCATTTGGTTTGGCCTTCTAGTGTAGATTCAAATCCAGAAGTATTTGCTTATAATGATTGAATTCTCTATTTTACTATGTTTTATTTCGAGTGGTACCCTACAAGCCATGCATTCCTCCTTTTCTTGAGTAATCATGTCAACGTCCTTCAAAATTGTATATTGAATACTTGCACTGTTATGCAAGATAAGGTCAATCAAACTAGCATAAAGCATAACATGCATGCTTCAAGATTTATGTGATTTCTTAATTGACTATAATGGAGGAGTGTACACTATAATGGAGTAGTGTACAGATCAAGTGAAGTAGTAAAAGATTTAATAGTTTTATATTCATTTTTTTATAGATCATTGATGATGCAATGGTGGTCACTACATTTCAAGTAAAGATGAATGATGAAGATTGAAATGTGGAAAGCCATTGAAACCATTAATTGTGTTGAATTGTCTTATATTTTATAACTTTTGCACATATATAACTCCTACCATTTCATTACACTATAAATGATAATGCACCTTTTGCATTGCACATTATCATGCATGTCTAAATATAAAGCTAGATAAGACACTTTGCATGATATAAGAAATTCTACACATGGATACAACTGAACCATGAAATTGAAAAACTAAGTAAACCACTATCATAAGAGACAAAACCATTTCTCATGCTCCAAAATGACCATAGTGAGTGAATTCGATCTACTAATTACATCATCATTTTATTTTTTCACTTTCATTATTTTTGGGGATGTCCACATTTTGCTTGAAATAGATTGCACTATCGAAAATAGTATAAAGTTTAGTTGAATAGCTAATTGAATAGCGAGGTGAAATTTAAAAAAAATTTAAGAAGCCTTGAATAATCTCTCATAGACCGGCACAAAGTTCTCTTAGTATGTTTATAGAATGTGAATTTTCATTATCTCTAAAACATAAATTTGTGATGGAGAGAATTGAAAATTTGTTGAGGGTTTGAGTTATTGATTTTTACTATGATCAAGGGTTAATATTTAATTTGAAGATTAAAGTATAAGAATGCAAGTGAGATACTCGACTAGCTAAAATGTGACATTTAAATTTAAGGGTTGGTTTGACTAGATCTAAGGGTAATACTAAATCCCATGACATGGGTAAAAACACATAGTGAAGAGGGATTATGATAGCTTTCATATCACAATTTGTGAGAAAACATAGTGAAGTGGAATGAAGATATATGTCTCCTCTCATATATATGAAAGATCACATAGGGATAATGGATAATATTCAGTATAAATAGAGTTGAAATCCATAACTAGTTATTACCTATGACTTTCTAGATTGAACCAAACTAACATAAGCTTACATTTTGCTTGCGTATTTATAAAGTTAACTCAACTTATGAATTTGAGAATGTCGACTCACTTAGTGAGACATATTTTTCATTTACATGCCACTTACTATTACATTTCTCAACTTAATCAATACGTGTGTCATCTTTGAAGTTAGTTGTTGAGTCCAACATGCCTACCTCAACAAGCTTGCCTATAAATGAAACCATTTATTATGCATTTTACTCAACTCTTTGATAATATACATTTGGATTTAATGTTCACATATTTGTGCAAGCTTTAGTTTTTTTCTTATTAATCTTGAAAATCTTGACATAGAATTAGAGCCATGCTAGAATCTTTCTAAAAATCCCATAACTAGTATTTTCAAGGGTTCTTGATAGAGCCATTCAACAATTAATTATTGATTTTGTTTCTTGGGAATTTTTTTATTAAAATAATTAATAATTCATGCATGTGTTTCCTGACATGTTTAAACTATGATGTTTAAAAAGGTTGCATTCCATCACTTCATAGAGCTCATGCAATATGTGAATCCTACACGAATGGTGTTTTTTATTAGGGGAATATAAGTTTTGAAGGGGCCCTAAAACCCTTTGCAAAACATACTACAAACACACTAAAAGACTAAAAGATAAATAATATTGGGCCATCAATGAACCAAAAGGAGCAAAAAAGAGGTCAACAAATCCAATACTTACTATAGAATTTTTAATAGTTTTTTTAATTTTTATTATACGTTAATGAAATGAATAGTTAGATAAATTGAATGGCCACGACTATTGGACTTCACATTAAAAAAAATATCTCACTTGAATTCCAAGACATCGCTACAAATAAAGATACCTCCTACATTTTTCTTGTAGTCTCACATAGCAATCAAATCCTATTTAACAATGCTTCATTTGAGTCTTCCATGCTATTTGAATTGAATAAAATTTTGCAATTGTTTATCATTTTGAATCATGAGAACCTCCCCTCAAAATAAATCATCATTCTTTATTCCATCCATAAGCACACCTACACTATCGCTATCACCTTGGTCAAGGATTTTCATAAACATCTCCACACTAGTAGTAGAGTTATTTTTGGAGGACCCTCTTTTTAGTCTTAGCACTTCAAAAACATCATCTATGGGTGTAAGTAATGATTTTTCAAGAACTCACTTTGGTTATGGAATTTATTCATCCACTTCTTCCTCTTCACATTTGACATATTCATTTCCACCCTAAGCATAAGAATGACCTTGGTCATCCACCACTAGGTAGTGCCAACACCCTATGGAAGCCTTGATGTGAGTGGGAGTAGGAGTGCTCTCAATTTCAATCTCAGTCTTGGTCCTAAGGGTTCCTTTTTGGTTTCATTTCCATGTGAAAAACCATCCCTCTCCGGTGATTTTTTATTGAAATATTTTACTCATGCGAATTGGGATAGATTTATGGATGTTAAAAGTATAGGTAGTGGTGCACTCTTTTTGGGAGACAAATTGGAACTTCTTGGACAAGCAAGAAAAAAGATTCAGTTTCATTATCTATTGTAGAGGCAAAGCTTATTGAAGTAGCATCTTGTTGCACTCAAATAATTTGGATGAAGAAGACTCTTAAGGGTGTGAAGGTAGTTTTAATAAAGAATTTCTAATTATTTATAATAATATAATTATAATTTTAATATCTCATGGAATCTGGTGGTAGACTCAAAGAAGAACATAATTCTATCTTGTATCGCTTATTAAGAGATAAATTTTCTAAAAAGGAAGTCAAGCTGGACTATGTACCTACTAAAAAATAATTTTTTGATATTTTCACTAAATCTCTATCTAAGGATACTTTTAAGTATCTTAGACAAAAATTAGGGTTAATACCCATCTTTTTTCAAAGTATATGCATAAGAGGACTACATATTTCCAAGAGAAGAATAATTATTGACTATCATTTTTCTCTTGGATTTATGCTATGCCTGCTCTTAGGGGGCAAATGTAGGTGGTAGGTTTCTCAAAAGGATTACAGAGAATTAGATTCCCTAACACGAATTTTTTTAGAGAAATAATATTTTAAAGTTGCAAATTGATGTTGTTGGTTGTAGAATGTAAGAGGGAGAAGGAAGATCAACTTTGTGCCCTTTTTTATTGATGTTAAAGGGGGAGAAGAAAGTTCAAAAGGAAATTTCAACCTTGTTTTTCTTTGGTGTCGATATCAATGAAAAAGGAAGGATATTGTTAGCACTATATTCTCTATGTTTTCATTTATGTCAACTCTTGGTGGAATTCATGTCAACTTGTTGAGGTTTTGTAGTTGAATGATATGAGTATTGATTAATGAATAAGATTTTAAGAATAATATATAGAAAAGAGTGTGTAATGATTGATATGCTATTATTGTTCTTAAAGGATAATTAATGTTTAGAATTAACTATTCATAATATGTTTTGATGTTTTAATGATGATTCTAAGATAGCTCATAAGATATATTCAAAATATGGAAACACTAAAATTTATAAAAAAAGAGTATTTGAAGAACTTATGGGAGAAAACTATGCATTCCTTTGCCTAAGATGGTGGTGTCTTGCAATTAGAGTTATAATGGCTATGCATTGTCTTGGTTTTAGATCCCCAACTCTTTATTTAAAGAAATTATGATGTGTTTATTAGATAATTGTAAGGTTGGATTTTAGGAAAGAGGATTAGATAAGCTCAGAGAATGATACCGATTGATATTTAAAGGTATTTGGTTTGGTGGACCTGGCCAAATGGTTTGTGTAGTGTTTTAGCTTAGAGATATTTTGATGGATTCCTCCATAAGTGAAGATATTTTTTCACAAGCATGATACATATGCGATATTATTGTCTTTTTTGGCTCCTGGCCAACTTAGCTATTTGCAGTAACTAGAATTGAATATTTTTGGAATGGATATAGGATATTAAAAGAGTTAATATGTTAACTATGACCATGCTATTGTGTGCCATGTGTTGGATGATGCTATGTATTTTGAAGATTTTTTTTTGGGCCAATCAATAAATTATTTTTAATATTTTTGTACATGCTACAATTTGGTACAACTTTAGGGGATGGTGGAATGTGTTTTCTTTAATTATATCATTTAAGAAAGACTTTATATGACATTATCTGGGTCATCTTTGTCTCTTGGTTGGATCACATTATGTATTTGTGTTAAAGGTTTCTTACTTTGTATTAATAATGCTTATATCTTTCATGGATGACCTTATTGATGTTTATGATGGAAAAATATCTATCTATCTATCTATCTATGAGTAGGAATGGGTTTGCAAATTTCAAAATAAAAAAGAGGTTACAAAATTTAATCAAGAGATACTAAATATTTATAATTATTTTAAATGCCTATTGGAAGGTTATGTACTCTTTTAGTATTAACATGAAGATCTATACTTGTTGTGCAAGTTCTACTTATAATAGTGAATTCTCTTTGGAATAGTGAATTCTTTGATAGTGTGCCTAAACAATTAGCCTGGATAGTGACTTTCTTGACTTCTAGCCTAAATTTTTTCTATAAATTGTTTCATATAGTGAGTGAGATTCTCATTGGGGTCTTTCCCGCATTGGGTTTCCACATAAATATAGTGTTCATTTGCATGTTCTTTCATTACCATATCTTCTAATATTAATTAGTTCAATCAATAAGTTGTAACTAATAACTCCGGTAGAATTGTTGCTTATTTTATAATTCACCCCCCTTCTCATCATCTAGTGGTTTTCAACTGAGATTATTAGAATTATATGCCTAGTGTTTCCATTGATGTAAACTACTTCACTATGTTAATATCGACTTTCTATGATTATGAAGTTGTTACTATTGATTACATATAATGAAGAAGTGCTATGTAGAAAACAGTATCTGATGTTTGATAGGTAGGTTATATTATTCAAATGTTAATAGATGCTTGGCATATTTATATGATGTTCTAATGTTTTGATGGTTACAAAAAATTACTATGAGGTATATCTCTAAGATAGAAGTTTGAGGAAACATGAGAAGTAAGAATATGTAGGAAAAAACATTTGAAAACCTTATGGGAGAAAGATCTACATTCCTCTATAGAAGATGATAGTATTTTTTAGTTATTACTATAATGAACATGTACTACGAATATTGTACTATCATGTATTCAAGTCCCTATCTATTCTTTTGAATAATTTCTTATGTGCATTATTTGCAAATAGTAAGATTTATTATCAAGAATGGATAGGATAGGCTTAAAAAATGATATGTATTGCATTGCATTGGTTTCTAAAGTTGCTAAATTTGGTGGATGTGTTTAGATGGTTTGTCTAGTGTTTTATTTTAGATATTTTAAGTTAGTTTTCTCTACAGGTGAAGATATGTTATCTTGAATGTGATATTGATATCTATGTTTTCTTGTGGCCAACTTAGCTATTTGTGGTGACTAGATTTAGGTCTTTTTAGTTTGCATATATGTAAGGAAAATACAAAAAATGAAAAGAGCTTAAAGGAAAGAATCCAAGAGAGTGTAGAAAAAGGAAGTATTTTACCATAAACACAATGAAAGAGAGATTGTGTCAAGATAAATCATGGAAACCATTAAGATGCTCCAAGATAAACACAATGAGATAAATATTTAAAAGGGGAAAAAAAAGAAAACCCCTTGTGAATATAATATGAATGATGCAAAAATCCTAGAGAAGGAGAGATAATGCGAGAAAGTGTTGGAAAGTTGACTATACTGTTGTATATGACTTAATATAGTGTTTTTATTATGGAAATAAAGTCATATAGTGTTTTAGAGTCAGCGCACATCATCATAAGATCAGTATTTGGCTAAGTACAGAAGACTAGACAGTTAACAGAGCACCAGTAGATCAGAGCATCAATGCACATGCGTATGACCGAGTTATGGTATGCGCCCTAGAAGATAAGATGGTAAGAGTATATTCATGCTTATTTTAAGAGCACATGATTAGAAGATTCATTATGACAAAGATACAGACAGTTGAAGTTACACAGATAGTGAATGTCAGAACAAAATAGTGTATGCAGCCTACTATTTTTAATTTGATTAGTGACTATAATATTGTTTTGTAAAGGCTATGCACCTATTGTAATTAGGTTGTAGACATGTAATTAACTTTGTTTGTAAACACGCTTGAGCCAAATCAATTGGAAGCATTGTATGTAATTGGTTATAGGTCAACCTAATTAATTGTTTTGGTAGCACATATAAATATGAGATGCACCATTTGTAATACGCATGGAAGTTGTTATAGATTTGAGATAAGAAAAGAGGAAGTGTGCGAAGATTTGTTAAGATGTATTAGAGCTTTGCAAGAGGTCAAAGTATCAGCTCATGAAAGGAACTGATTAGACAAGTAGTGTCACAGTGCCAGTTCATCCAACAGATATAGTGTGTATATGAGATCAGAAGGGTGTAGCCTTCATCACTTGAGCAGTGAGCTCTAGGACAGTGTGTCCCCACCCCTAATAGGGTTAATTGTAAAAAACTCCTAACAAGGTTCGACCCTTGACAAGGTCACTGTACTAAATGCATTGTAAAGACAACTCCTAACAAGGTTAAGGATCTTCTAACAAGGATCATAAGACACTAGTACAAATTATTAGTGGGTGTTAATTCCCACTAGGGTTTTTATCTATTTGGGTTTCCCCGTAACCATATTGGTGTTATGTGTTGTTTTCATCTATCTTGTTTATGTTAATGTTCATTTTAGTACTTAAGCATTCAAGTTAAGTTTAAAGAGTAAAGTAAAAAAGATTGAATATAGTGAACACTGATTCATCCCCCCTCTCAGTGTGCCCATTCCTAACAGTTGGTATCAGAGCTCTAGTCCTCAGCAAAGAAGTTTAACCACTTGAGGAAATCACAAAAAAGATAGAAATGAAACATCTAAAAAAGAATCTTGAAGCTGCTCTGGGAGACCGTGACAGATCTGAAAAAGAAATTGAAGAACTGAAAGAAAAAGTTAGTGATTCTCAAGCAGTCATCAAAAGACTAAGAAATGATTTGAAAGAATGTTCAAACAGTGATTTAGGGAAGATGATAAAAAAGATAAACGAAGAGAAAACATCTCTAAAAGATTAGATTGAAGAATTGGATGATAAGTTAACTAACAATCAAGATGTCTATGAAGAAAAGATCAAGGAGAACCTTCAACTGAATGAAGAATTGAGGCAAGAAAACATGGAAATCTTGGAGCTAAGAAACAACAAAGAGAACTTGGAATTTGAATTGAAGGAAGCTAAGAATCACATTGATAAATTACACACAAGAAAGGATCTGATAGAATCTCAGTTATATGCTCAAAACCTTAAAGGAGATACCGGCGACATTGGATTTAATGAAGTAAAAAATCAGATTGATGACATGCGAGCAAGGATGAAAACACCAGAAGATACCATAGATGCTAAGGAGACTGGAAGTTAGACTAAAGATAATGTTGAGCCACCAAAGATGAGTGCAAGCCAATAGACCAAACTTGTTATGCATGTAACAAGCATGGACATATAGAAATGAATTGTAAAGAGGTAAGACCTTTCAATGGTTACTGTTATTCATTCAATAAATTTGGTCATAGAGCTATGAATTGTAAGACAAGTTAGAAGAAGAAGACTCAGCATAATTAGAGAAATTAGAATCAGCCAAATGTAAGAAGTTCTCAGAATGTTACATTTTAGATATGTAACTATAATGGTCACTCAGCTAGACAGTGTAAAATGGTAACCCATGTCAATGCATTGAGGAATTTAAGGCCTCTAGTTATTTATCACACATGTAAAAAAGGCTGGAAACATCTCAAAGTTCTGTAGATCTAGAATGCAAATTTAGGAAAGCCCTAAAAATCTGGAAGAATCAATACTGGATGTCAAAGGAGAAGTCAAGTTTGTGAAAGCTTCAGAAGATGTGTGCTTGATTTGGTCAGAGGTGAAGAAGGATAAGGTTGATGAGAATGTATTGGATGCATCCATAGTGGATGCACCCTCTACATCTAGATGAATGGCCCTCGGGGTCATAGGGGGATCTAATTTAGCTCTAGACCCCTATGCGGCCGGTATACTCACCCTTAGAGTATGTGCCTTTGGATTTAACCTTTTGGAGATTATGTGATGACATGTGCAAGAGTGCACTAGCTGATTGATAGCAGAATGAAAGTTGGAGATTTTCAATGAAAGTCTAGTTTACGTGGCAAGCATTAATGGTGGAATTTTTACTTTAAAGTACACAAAAGCTTGTAGATGACTCATTTCATTTGAGTTTAGAGTGATTGAAGAGCACATAAGCCCTAGTAGTTGATTGTGAAGGATTACAGATTGATTTACCAGTGAAGCAGTGTGTTTGATTGGTTGCAGAAGCCCTAATCCATCGCATTGATTCAAAAGTTCTTGGAAACCATTAGGAAAGTGATATACAAGTAAGTGATGGCTACTCCTATTGTATTTGATGTTGTGGATAATAAAATATATGTGTTTAAGAGGCACCCATTCAAATCCACATTGGATGACCTAGACGGGGCATTCTCCCGCATGCCTATGGGTGTTATGCATGTCGAAGACATCCATGCATACATATATTGTAAGAAGGAGCCAATATGACTTGACAAGATAAGAGTGCACTTAGAAACCATGATGAAACCAGATAAAACCTTCCTGGATGAGTATGAGTAGTTTGAAAACCACTTGATAATTGAATATGTGACAACATATGAGTTCTATGAGTCTAAATGGATAAAGATTCTACTTAGAAGGATTCATGATGACCTATTCTAGATAGGTGAAGTTATAGTAAGGATTATTGGAGACCTAATTCATGAGATGATAGGTCTCTCCAAGAAAGGCATCGTTCTTCCAGTAGGCAAGGATGTGAGAAAACTTGTTGAGCAAACATGCAAATCAAGAAGTGATAGGCATGGAATGACTATAGAGCCTATAGAGGAAAATGACATTAAATTGATGTCTATGATACTAGGGTATAGGTTTCAACACACCATCAGAGTGAACAGTGTGTTAGTGGCCATAATTCTTGCAGAAATAAGACTTGTGAGAGAAAATGGAGAGTTTAATCTGTGTGAGATCCTGCGTGCACAACTGATAGACAACATCAAAGCCATTAAACATGATAAGACCAAAATATTCAGGTTTGGGTCTTTGATCATATACATGTACTTCCACATTCTTGGAAAGGTGTCAGATTTGTATTTGGACAAGAGTTTTCCTACAATGCTATAGATATCATTTAAGGCAACTACTGAGAGTACACTAAAGGACTACATGATACTAGAATTGAAGATATTTAGGGCCAAAATGCAGATGAGATATAGGATTCTAGAAAGCATTGTTGAAAAGTGAAAAGATAGAATTTTCTTTATGGTAGAGACTGATACAACATGTATGGAAGTAGTTGAACCAAGGAAAAAGTGGATTCATCCACTTGGATATGAGGTTGAGGAGCCAATCCTAGAGGCATATGCTCAAGTACTGTTATCAACACCTAAGGACCCTAATGAGCCAAGATGGGGGACTTATGAAGAGAAAACAAGAGAAGTTGATTTTGTTTTGAATAGCACATCAAGTAAAACAAAATTACCTAAGGTTACTTATGAGATATTGAAAAATCATGGAGTAACTCAAGTAGACCTAGACAAAGAAAGACAAGAAAAAACTGCTTTGGGAATTGAGAGCACATCAGCAGCAGAAGCAAAGGAAGATGATCCTAATTTGAAGAAGGTAAAAGTGGAGAAGTCTGATGATCCAAAGGGTAAAATATATTTTTCCCCTTTTGCACCGACAGAAACAATTGACCTTACTGCTCCTCCTAAGTATAAGGAAATGCCTAAGAGGAAGGAAGAAATCAACACTAGTCATCCATCCTCGTGAGCAACAAGAAGCAAAAAGAAGACTCAAGCACCTCCAGAAGTGAGTTTCAAACCCACTCTTAGTGTGTTGAGTACATGGATTATTGATGAAGGTAGGATAGATCAAGTAGGAAATTTCTATGAGAAATACAATGAAATATATAAATAAAAAATTCATGGAATGATTATCAAAAACATGTTGAAATTTAAAAGGACAATCCTAGAACTAAAGACAATGATTCCAGATAATGTGTAGAATATCTTAGAATTCCTAAAAAGATAGGCCATTGAAGAGGATCAAAGGATAAGAGAAAAGACTCTAGATGAAAGTCTCTCAGTATTTTCTCTAGAGGAGAAAACTTTGTTGTTAGATTTGGTGAAACCGTACCTCCAGACTAAGACAAGAACACTACACATCATGGACAAGAATTATGAGTTGGTGGTAAAGGAAACAAATAAAGCTTTTGAGAAGGTATTCTTGAATAGACACATGTATCCACCCACTACACCCTCAACACAAGTGCCCTATAAGGAAGTCAAAGTGGCAGAGCCCACTAATGTACCATTTACAGGTCCTCAAGATTCAGTGCCCACAGTTGAAACTCTTGTAGAGATAGAAAAGTTTGTGCCCATGACAGAGTCACTAAAGGATAACACTATCATTATTGATAATGTTGAGATTGCAATGGTGGCCACAGATAAGGACTTGGACAAGTTTGAAGAAGGCTTTGTAAGCACACAAGAGGCTGACATACTATGTGGTGGTAACTCACCTGTGATAGAAAAAGAAGAAAAAGAAACTCAAAAAGAAAAAGAGAAAGAGATAGAAAAAGGAGAAGAAGAGGTAAAAGAAAATGAACCAACAGATGAACCATCTATTGAAATGACAATCAAAGTAAAGCAAGAAGTAGTGGATAACACTCCTATCACTCCTTCTATATCATTTTTGTTAAGATTGACACCAGACACCACTAGTCTGGATTCTTGGGGAGAAGAAGACCTGATCAAGATTAGTGTCTTAGCTATGGAAAAGTCCAAAGAGAGACAAGTGATGAGGAATCCTCTATTTGTTGAGTCAGTGAACATCTTGAACAACCTACTACCTTTAGACAAGAAAGTGTCTAAGGTTCACTCGGTGGATGATGTGAGCACAATTCTCTGAAATTTTAAGACAAACTTTTCTATCTTGAAAGAATCTACATCCCTAGTTGCAGAAGAAAAGTATATGAAGAAGAGGCTAAGTGAATTGGTCAGTAACTTTGCACTTGACCTAAGTTCACTCAAGGTTGGTCAAGCATCCTTAAAAGAGATTGCATCAAATGGCAGGAAGATCATTGCATATTGTATGGACCGAGATAAGCTGACTGATGATCATTTCAAGAAGATACAAGAGGAAAAAGCAATGATAAAACAAGTAAGGAAATCTGTAGAAGACCCCTCCAGTGATGTAAATATGTGTAATAATGTATATCAAGGGCATATTGACAAGATTAAAAGAGCAGAGAAGGAGATGTCCAAGATAAGGGCAAGGCAAACACAACTTAGGAATGCTCTTGTGCCCTCCTTAGATGTGATTAATCAGAATATCAAGGAGATCGATGCCACCATGGTGACATATGATCAAGGTCCTAGCTTAGATTTGGAGAAGATGGAGAAGCTAAATTATGCATTATGTGCCCATCTCCAAACAGTCAATGCACTGATTGCATTCTAGAAGCAAAAGATCCACAAGTTACAAATAGCATATCTGGATTTACTTTCCATATAAGTATTTGTAGAGATACATTTTTTAGCACCTTTTTCATTAATGTCAAAGGGGAAGTATGTATAGAATATAGAGTTATAGATATGTAAAGAAGATGTATAGTAATAAGACTAAGGGAGATATAAGTTTTGTATAAGAGGATAGATAGTAACTTTTCCATATTCCTTTGTTGCCATCAATGAAAAAGGGGGATATTGTTGGCAAGTTGACTATACTATTGTATATAACTTAATTGATGCAGGAGCATCCTGGGTGTAAGAGCAATCTTGCATCACCCAAAAATATTTCTGTTTTTATATTCAATAAGGGCTATTTTGTGCAGAGCTACTATTTATGCAAAGTTACTATTTTTGGTAATTTTTGTATGTGCTCAGAATGATCTGATTTCTTTCTTGGAGGTTCATTTTGGTTATATAAGTCTGCCAGCAAAGTTTCATGGCTAGATCAGGTGTAGTTTTGAAGATATTGAAGATTTTCGGTATTGGCAGTAGGGTACAGAAACTTCGAACTTAGTTTTGAAGGCTTTAGAGGCCCCGGATGAGGTCGAAAATTTGGGTGATGGGCGCTTGCGCCGATCAAGCTTGTAGAGCGCTTCGTGGCGTTTCTGAAATAGGGTTATAATAGTCAATCGGGTCAACTGGTGATGACTTATGATCTTCGGAAGTCGGGTCACCTGAAATGGCAGAAAATAATTTTCCTTCAAAATTTTTGTTCGGGTTTCAAAAGTTATTTTGAGCCGACTTTGATGTAATAAATTGAAAAATAAAATAATTCTAAGTTTGGTCGGCCCTTAGGGCTAAATTTCTGGAACCTTCTCGGGCGGTGGAAATTGCCTATATAAGGAAGGCTGTATTATTGTCTTAGGCAGTTCAGAATAGTTCTGGGTAATAGTTCGAGGCTTTGTCCTACAGAATATTGTAAGGGAATGCCCATGTGGCTTTGCATATTGTAATTCTGAAAGTTTGTAATTCCACATTTGTGGAGATAATAAGAAGCCAAATTTTCTGTTCTTGCATATTATTGTTGTTGTTTCTCTCTTTCTGTTATGTGTTTGTGGTATTAAGGGGAGCACCCTTCATCAAGTGGTATCAGAGCAGGAGTTCTTGAGTGTGTAAACAGATCACCGACTGTGAGGCAGTTTGCACCAGGACCGTGGCTAGGGTTTCAGCGCGCATCGCGAAAATGCCTCCACGAAGAGAACGTGGCGGAAGAGCTGGTGTCGTAACACCTGAGGTTAGAGAGCTGCAGAGACAAGTGCGAGCATTGCAAGAAGAGATTCACAGAGGAATGAATCTTAATGTCAGAGATGAAAGCGAGGATGAAGCCGAAGAAGAATATCAAGAAGGAGAAGTTGAAATTGTGAACCAGGAGGAAGAAAGACTTTTTCGGGCCATTTCCAAGATTGGGAAAAGACCTAAGATTGAAGTTCCTACATTTTCTGAAAATCTTAACCTAGAGGAATTGATTGACTGGATCAATGAATGTGAGGAATATTTTGAGTACGAAGATGTTGACAATCCTGATAGAGTCAAATTTGTGAAGGCCAGACTGAAAGGTCATGCGAAGATCTGGTGGCAAGAAATTCAATTGGAGCGAAATAGAAGAGGGAAAGATAAAATCACAAGATGGGATCGGATGGTGGATAAATTGAAGCAGCAGTTCATTCCTGTTGATTATGAGCTTGACCTACTGAAGAAAATGCAGAGTTTGAAGCAAGCAGGAAGATCTGTTCAGGAGTATACAGAGGAGTTCTATCGACTTCTCATCAGAACAGGCCATGCAGAAGCTGATAAGGGGAAAGTTGCCCGATACCTTAATGGGTTAAGGCCAAGCATTCAGGAGGAGCTAAATCTGGTTCGAATGAACAGTATTGAGGAGGCATACCAATTTTCCCTAAAAGTAGAGGAAAAGCTGAACAAGAAGTTCGAGAGCAGACAAAATGGAAGAGGTCGCGGTGGACGATCTGGTGGATGGTCATATGGTGGCCGAAATGAAGATCTGAAAAAGAAGGATGAGGCCAGTAGCAGTCAGAATCAGCGTGGAAATAATTCCAATCGCTTCCAAGATTAGAATAATAGAGATCAGAGAGGAAGAGGAAGAGGACAAGGATCTGGCAGAGGAGGCTTCCGTGGAACATGTTTTCACTGTGGAGAAGAAGGTTATAGGGCATTTGAATGTCCTTAGCGCCAAGGCAGAACAGACAGGAGAAATGAAGGCCAGGCCAGAGTTGCACATGTAGATGAAGATGCCAGATCATCAAATTCTAAAGATGCTGAAAGAGGAGAAACGTTGATTAACAGAAGAGTCCTGTTGAGTGGTGAGAATGAACCTGAGCAAAGGAGGAGCCTGTTTCGCACCAGGTGCAAGTGTGAAGGTAAATGTTGTGATGTGATTATTGATAGTGGGAGCACTGACAATTTGGTGTCAGAAGAGATGGTGACAAAGTAGAAACTCAAGAGACAGAAACACCCACATCCATATCGGATTGCCTGGGTATAGAATGACCACAAGGTCATGGTCAATGAACAATGCCTAGTGAAGTTCAAGATCGGCGGGTACCAAGATGAGGTACTATGTGATATCATCTCTATGGATGCATGTCATATGTTATTGGGTAGACCGTGGCAGTTTGACAGATGTGCTGTACACGATGGTCGTGCGAATACCTATTCCCTGACAAAGGATGGAGTGCGACATAAGCTAAAGCCATTGAAGGAGACCAAAGAAAAGGTATGTGGTAATGCAAGAATAACATTTGTTGATGGAAGGAAATTCCTAGATGGTATAAGGGATGAGCATGTATGTTTTGCTTTAATTCCAAAAGCTGGTAAAGAGGAAGTAGAAGATGTTCCTGTAGAAGTTGCAGATTTGTTGAATGAGTTTTAGGATATTGTATCCGATAACGTGCCTGATGGATTACCACCAGTCAGGAAGATCAGTCATCAGATGGACTTGATCCCAGGAGCAAGTTTGCCGAATAAGGTAGCACACAGAATGACACCTGCAGAAAGTGGGGAGTTGAACAGACAAGTGCATGAACTGTTACAGAAAGGATTGATTCGAGAGAGTCTGAGTCCCTGTGCTGTACCAGCAGTATTAGCACCAAAGAAGAATGGAGAATGGAGGATGTGTACAGATTCTAGGGCAATAAACAAGATCACGATCAAGTACAGGTTTCCATTGCCACGAATGGATGATATTATGGACTGTTTGAGTGGAGTTGTGTATTTTTCAAAGATAGATCTGAAGAGTGGATATCATCAGATTCAGATCAGAGAAGGAGATGAATGGAAGATTGCATTCAAGACAAAGGAAGGACTATATGAGTGGTTAGTCATGCCTTTTGGGCTAACCAATGCAGCGAGCACTTTCATGTGGCTCATGAACGAGGTTTTGAAAGAATTTCTGGGTAAGTTTGTCATTGTTTACCTAGATGATATTTTGATTTTTAGCAAGACATTGGAGGAACATATGATGCATATTCGTATGGTGTTTGAGAAGTTGAGAGAAGAGAAATTGTTGATTAATTTGAAGAAGTGCAGTTTTGTGAAGAAAGAGTTAGTGTATTTGGGATTTGTAGTTTTAGCCGAAGGTCTAAAAATAGACCCAGAGAAGGTACAGGCTATCCTTGAATGGCCTACTCCAAGGAGTGCTACTGAGGTAAGATCTTTTCATGGTCTAGCTAGCTTTTACAGAAAGTTTATCAGAAATTTTAGCAGTATTTGTGGACCCTTGACTGAAACAATGAGAGGGGATAGAAAAGAGTTTAAGTGGACTAATGGGGCAGAAAAGAGTTTTCAATTGTTGAAACAAAAAGTTACAGAACAACCTATTTTAGCACTTCCAGATTTTAATAAGGTGTTTCAAGTAGATTGTGATGCTAGTGGTACTGCCATAGGAGCTGTTATGAGCCAAGAAGGTAAACCTATTTCTTATTTCAGTGAGAAGTTAAATGATGCCAAGAGGAAGTATTCTGTTTATGATCAAGAATTTTATGCTATAGTTCAGGCATTAAAGAAGTGGAGACATTATCTACTTCCTAAGGAGTTTGTTTTGTATACTGATCATCAAGCTTTGCAATATTTGAATAGTCAAGGAAAATTGAATCAAAAGCATTTGAAATGGGTTGAGTTTTTGCAGAGTTATACATTTGTTTTGAAACAGAAGAGTAGAAAGTCTAATAGGGTTGCAGATGCTCTTAGCAGAAGGCAACTATTGCTGACAGAAATGCAGATTGAAGTGGTTGGGTTCAAGGAACTCAACAATTTGTATCCAGAGGATCCTGATTTTGGTGAAGCTTGGAAAGCTTGTACAGAACCTGTTACTCTAGATAGGACGAAATGGTTGGATTTCATCATCCAGGATGATATGCTATTCAGAGGGAGTCAGTTGTGCATTCCATGAAGTTCTATGAGGGAGAATCTCATCAAGGAGAAGCATAGCGGAGGATTGGCTGGACATTTTGGTCGTGATAAAACCCTTGGTTTGGTTAGTGAGAATTATTATTGGCCACAGTTGCAGCAAGATGTGAAGAAGTTTGTACAGAGTTGCAGAGTATGTCAGATGGCGAAAGGAGTGAAGTAGAATACAGGATTGTATCAGCCATTACCCGTACCAGAGAAACCTTGGGAGGATATCAGCATGGACTTTGTTCTTGGTTTATTGAGGACACAGCGGGGACACGATTCAATTTTTGTGGTGGTTGACAAATTTTCAAAGATGGCACATTTCATTCCCTGCAAGAAGACTAATGATGCTGTTCATGTAGCAGAATTGTTTTTCAGAGAAGTAGTGAGACTTCATGGTTTGCCAAAGACCATAGTTTCAGATCGGGACACTAAGTTTGTTGGATATTTCTGGCATACATTGTGGAAGAAGTTGAAGACAGATTTGAAGTTTAGTTCATCACATCATCCACAGACTGATGGACAGACAGAGGTGGTGAATAGAAGTTTGGAAAATTTGCTGAGATGTTTGGTTGGAGATAAGCCAGCAGGATGGGATTTGATTTTACCACAGGCAGAATTTGCATACAATAATTCTGTCAACAGGAGCACTGGTAAATCACCATTCCAGATTGTATATGGAAGTAGTCCAAGAAATGCATCTGAATTGAGAAAGATAGATAAAGGAGAAATAAGTAGTGCTGAAGCTGAGGATTTTGCAGAACACTTGAAGAACATCCATGGGGAGGTGAGGAAGCATATTACCAAGATGAACGCACAGTATAAGGCTAAGGCAGATGAGAAAAGGAGGTATAAGGAATTTCAGGTTGGTGATGAAGTCATGGTTCATTTGCGGAAGGAGCGGTTTCTAGTTGGTACATATAACAAGCTGAAAATGAAGAAGTTTGGACCATGTAAGATACTGAAGAAACATGATTCAGGAAACGCATATGAGGTAGAATTGCCTGCTGAGCTAAATATTTCACCAGTGTTTAACATTTCAGATCTGACAGAGTATCATGAAGGAGGTGTTGAGGATGAGATCACAGCAGGACAGTGGAGTATTCCAGCAACTAGTTCAGATATCAAGGAGATTGAAGACATACTGGACAGTCGTGTTGGCAGAAGCACAAGGAATAGGACATATGAAGAATATTTGGTCAAATGGAAAGGACGACCTGTTGAAGATTCATCATGGCTAACAAAGGAGGAGGTTAACCGTCTTGGTTTTCCTCTGCACACCTGAGTCGTGACAGGGTCACTTCTCAAATTACCCCGGGTGTCTGATGCAGGAGCATCCTGGGTGTAAGAGCAATCTTGCATCACCCAAAAATATTTCTATTTTTATATTCAATAAGGGCTATTTTGTGCAGAGCTGCTATTTATGGAAAGTTACTATTTTTGGTAATTTTTGTATGTGCTCAGAATGATCTGATTTCTTTCTTGGAGGTTCATTTTGGTTATATAAGTCTGCCAGCAAAGTTTCATGGCTAGATCAGGTGTAGTTTTGAAGATATTGAAGATTTTCGGTATTGGCAGCAGGGTACAAAAACTTTGAACTCAGTTTTGAAGGCTTTAGAGGCCCCGGATGAGGTCCAAAATTTGGGTGACGGGCCCTTGCGCCGATCAAGCTTGTAGAGCGCTTCGTGGCGTTTCCGAAATAGGGTTATAATAGTCAATCGGGTCAACTGGTGATGACTTATGATCTTCGGAAGTCAGGTCACCTGAAATGGCGGAAAATAATTTTCCTTCAAAATTTTTGTTCGGGTTTCAAAATTTATTTTGAGCTGACTTTGATGTAATAAATTGAAAAATAAAATAATTCTAAGTTTGGTCGGCCCTTAGGGCTAAATTTCTGGAACCTTCTCGGGCGGTGGAAATTGCCTATATAAGGAAGGCTGTATTATTGTCTTAGGCAGTTCAGAATAGTTCTGGGTAATAGTTCGAGGCTTTGTCCTACAGAATATTGTAAGGGAATGCCCATGTGGCTTTGCATATTGTAATTCTGAAAGTTTGTAATTCCACATTTGTGGAGATAATAAGAAGCCAAATTTTCTGTTCTTGCATATTATTGTTGTTGTTTCTCTCTTTCTGTTATGTGTTTGTGGTATTAAGGGGAGCACCCTTCATCATTAATATAGTGTTGTCATTATGGCAACAAAGTCATATAATGTTTCAGAGTTAGCGCACATCATCAAAAGATTAGTATTTGGCTAAGTATAGAAGACTGGACAGTTAATAGAGCACCAATAGATCAAAGCATCAGCGCACATGTGTATGACTAAGCTATGGTATGCACCCTAGAAGATAAGATGGTAAGAGTATATTCATGCTTATTCTAAGAGTGCATGATCAGAAGATTCAGTATGACAAAGATACAGATAGTTGAAGTTACACAGATAGTGAATGCCAGAACAGAATAGTGTATGTAGCCGACTATTGGAAATTTGATTAGCGACTATAATATTAATTTGTAAAGGCTATGTGCCTATTGTAATTAGGTTGTAGACATGTAATTAACTTTTTTTGTAAACACGCTTGAGCCAATTCAATTGGAAGTGTTGTATGTAATCGGTTATAGGCCGACCTAGTTAATTGTTTTGGTAGCACATATAAATATGAGATGCTCCCTTTGTAATATGCATTGAAGTTGTTATAGAGTTGAGATAAGAAGAGAAGAAGTGTGAGAAGATTTGTTAAGATGTATTAGAGCTTTGCAAGAGGTCAAAGCAGCAATGCATGAAAAGAACTGATCAGACAAGCAGTGTCATAGTGCCAGTTCATCCATAAAATATAGTGTGTATCTGAGATCAGAAGGTTGTAGCCTTCACCACTTGAGCAGTGAGCTCTAGGATAGTGTGTCCCCACTCCTAACAGGGTTAATTGTAAAAGAATCCTAACAGGGTCTGACCCTTGACAAGGTCACTATACTAAATGCATTGTAAAGACAACTCCTAACAGGGTTAAGGATCTT
Organism: Chamaecyparis obtusa; assembly: GCA_027943335.1. NCBI lineage: Eukaryota > Viridiplantae > Streptophyta > Pinopsida > Cupressales > Cupressaceae > Chamaecyparis > Chamaecyparis obtusa. The sequence continues at coordinate 503,641 of BSBK01008326.1, read as the reverse complement.
ATAACAAGGATCATAAGACACTAGTAAAAATTATTAGTTGGTGTCAATTCCCACTGGGGTTTTTACCTATTTGGGTTTCCTCGTAACCATATTGGTGGTATGTGTTGTGTTCATCTATCTTGTTTATGTTAATGTTCATTTCAGTACTTAAGCATTCAAGTTAAGTTTAAAGAGTAAATTAAAAAAGATTGAATATAGTGAACACTGATTCACCCCCCTCTCACTGTTCCCATTCCTAACAACAAGAAGCTCATTACAACAATGTGAGAAGAAGTGAGAAAATTCCTTTATGAAGTGTGTATAGAAGCATCTATTAAATAGAGATGAGTGATGAAGTTAGAATGTAACTCTCATATTATATGAATGCCAGGGTATGTGCAAGATCATGAGGGGCCAAAAAGTGGCCATGTCAGTTCAAAACTTTGACAATATAGCTGACGACTTTTTTTTCACCCAAATTTGATAAAATGAAAAGGGTATCTTAAGGAGATTATCAGATTTCTATCGATATAATTGCTGTCAAATTTTGAATTTGGTAAGTAATTATTAGTTCTTTTCTAATTGAGCTACCTCTAAAGTGTTGATTTATATACTGATTGCAAAATGACTATAACTTTTAGACAGTATAACATTTTTGAAATCTGAAAAGTGTGTCACATTCTATGCTTCACCTACTATAAGGAAAAATAAAATAAAATTGAATTTTGTAAAGTTTTGAATGAGTTAAGGTGGTCAGACATGGGAATTTTTTTATTCTGAAAATGTTGTAGCAAAAAATTCATATTTAATTATTTTTTTGGAATAAAATTACAAAAAAATATTCGCCACATCTGGGCATGAGTCTACTACTTATATATAAAATCTTATAATAAAATATTATCATTTGGTTATGATTAAGGTGGTCAGACATACACCTACTTCTTATTTTTTTCTTAAAATTTTTGTACTGCTGCATTGAAATCTATACTTTTCACCAATCATACTAACTTTTTCTCAAAATAGGCCTAGTATTTTAGAAACTACATTCATTTTTCTATAGATTCCATTCTTACAACTTTTTGATATTAGGTTCATACCTAGTTGAAATTTTCACGTCAAGTTGACTAACCCTGATTTGCTAATTTTTCATTGCCACTTAAGGGCATAGTTTGGCCCCTCATGATCTTGCACATACCCACCATATTCACATTAAGTTTGTGCCAAGTGTGAGAATCCTCTTAAGGAGGAAAAAGATAATTTCCTTAATAAAGAAAATAAAAGAAATGAGTTGTCCTCCCACATGGACTAGAGGAAAAATTACAATTTAGGATACCTTGGCTTATCCATATTTAAATAATACACCAAGGAAAGATTATAAATTATAACATGCCCCTTTAATCTTTACTTGGGGAAATTAGAGAAATAGGTATCAAACCTAAATGTTTACAATGATTTTGAGATTTCTCTTTAAAAAGAGTCTTTTTTAAGATATCGACAGCTGGATCATTTCCCTTGCAATAGATGAGGGACTCATGTGGCTCTTCAACATGTTCTTTTATGAAGTTATTATGGATTGATATGTGCTTGGATATTTAATGGTACATAGGACTCTTTCCTAAGGAAGTAACACTTTGATTATTACAATACAAAGGTGTAGGTTCTTTTCAAGGAGGGCCTAAATCTTCAAGCAATCTTTGATTCCTAAGAGCTTCTTTAGATAAATACATGTAAAATATTCATATTCATATAGAGACAAAGATTGAGCATATTTACTTATCCAAGAAATAGCACCCAAATCTGCAGCAAGGCAATAACCACTAGTAGATCTCCCATCATTGGGATCTCTTCCAAGATCTGAATTAGTAAAACCTTTTAAAGAAAACTTAGAGTGTGAATCATAAAATAAATCTGTTATGTAATCAGTAATGCAATCATCTATTTAAGAAAATAATTTGGTAATGTATCCATTATATGAAAAATAAAGAGGAGTGGAGCTATTATAATCAACATCATTATCAGTATTGTCATTATCATAGTCATCATTATTGTCCTCCTCAAAAACCAAAGGATTGGTACTATATTCAGAATCTTGAACTTTGGAAATATCATGAAGTTCATCCTTAAAAATACACACATCTCTACTAGGAGATTAAAAAGGAGGCAAAGTAACACTAAGAAAGGTAGAAATAATGTCCTCTTCTTGCTCTAAAATATCATCAAAAGTGGAATATGAATAATCATCAAGTGTGAATGCATTATAAGAATAGTCATTATCATATGATTCATCCCAAATAGGAGAATTATATAAAAGAATATTATTATCATAGTGAGGATTAAAAATTACATAACGAGCAACAAAAACTTGACGAGAGTTATATGAGTTTGATTATTAGGAGTAAAAGGCTTTTCATGATTTTGTTTCTTAAAACAAGTTTTGGACACATGATCATCTTTCCCACAATAAGTACAATGCAGTCTATTATTAGGATGATTATCATTATTATGAAAATTATTATTATGACTATTGTTATATTGACAATTATTATTATAATGTTGAGAATTATGATTATTAGAATGATTATTATGATTTGATCTATAATTATTATTAGAATTATATGATTATTATTATGAGATCTAGAATTCAAAGCATGTTCATTAGTTTTAAGTGTGCCAAATTGAATTAAGTTAGCTTCTTCTTTACATAATAGAGTTTGAAAGATAGAATAATTTAATTGAGTCGCTAAGGTAGGAATAAATAAATAAGAATGAATTTATTAGTAATAAATTGTTGGAATTGTCTAGGAAGGCATTTTTTTCAAAACAATATGAATTAAATGAATATTAGATAAATTTACTCCTAAACTAGTTAATTGACTTCAAATAGAATCAAACTTAAGTAAAAATTCATCCATAGATTTGAAATCAATATACTTGAGATCCTCCAATTGATCTTGGAGTTGTATCTTTCTAGATTCATTTGCATTGTCAAAGGTGTTTTTCAAGAATTGTTCAGGCAGCATGTGCTTGAGTACAATACAAAATTAAAACATATAATTCCACACTTAATGAAATGTCAATTATCCCTAAAGCCTCAGCATTTTTATATTGCAATCATCAATATCGGTCTAAGGAGCAGTAGCTGCAGAAGCAAAAGTTGCATAGTTAGTAGCAATATCAAGAATATGTTTGAAACAAAAAATAAATTTAATATGCATCTTCCAATCATGGTAATTAGAACTTGTCAATTTGATTTCTGGAATTAATGTCGACGTATTGATAAATACAAGAAATTATACATGTAAAAATAAATCCAAAAATGGAATTTAACTTAAATATCACTCGTTAATATGCAATAAAATTAGAAATTTAAAAAACTATTTAAATTTTTATCTAAATGAGAAAATAAAATTTTTATTGCAACTATTTATCAAAATGGAAATTGAAATATGTTTATATTGATAAAATAAATATGGAGTTAAAATGATTTTTTTTTAAAAATGAAGTGGAAATTTTGTTTTAATGTTTAAACTTTTTATGTTAAACAAATTGAATAAATTTAGTCAAATATAAACAAGGAATCTAATGACTAATTAAATCGACTAAAATAGTGCTGCAAGAAATGATTAAAAAATTGCAATAACCAGAAGAATGTTATGATAATCTGCATTGATTAGCAAATATAAGAGATAATTAATAAGAAAAAAATGTTTTTGCATAGAAATTAATAATAAGCATCACTAATATAAAAAATGGATGAAAATATAATGAGCAATGTTATTAAACAAATATAATGGAAATCAGTCAAACTATCTAAAATGGATTCAAACTAGAAGACAAAGATAACTAAACTTAGTTAAAAAAATATTCAAATTCAAACTTATCTCTAAACTTAGCTAAGGAATCATTAACAAATTAATAAACAATCAAACTAAAATTTAAACTAAACCTAGAATACCTAAAATGGAAATGAAAGACAAAGAAAAAAACATACTTGAGAAGAGAAAATGTTGGGAGCCAAGTAGTGATTGGCTCAAACCTGTGAATGGAAGCAACAATACAAAGAGTGACAAGGATTGGTCACAACTCCTAAACATGGGTGAATTTGGGGAAACTTCTTGATGTAGAGCTAAATGGGTTGATTCTGCATAAACCCATATCTCATTTTTTTTAGATTCATTTTTATTTTGTTGTAGAATCCAACACAAAATGGATTGTACTTCAACAAAAAATCTGAACTGAAAGATGGGTTAAGAAACAGTCCACCAAGGATAATGGAGACAACAATAATATTGAATGTGAATGAATAAACTACATCACACTTGCAACCAAAACATAAAAGAGGAAAAAAAAAAGCACAAATAGAGGTATATCAAGATTTGCTAAAAAAATCAGAGATTTAAGAAAGTAATATTATGAAACTTGCACTCACAATATTGTAAAACTAGAGATATATGAAAGAATAACAGAGGTATATTAGAATAGAAATATGCCTGCAAAATAAATAAAATAAACCTACATGCACAAAGATATTGTAAAATTTTGAGATTATTATTATATGAATCCTGCAAGAATGTTAGAACAAAATAAATGGATAAAAAGAAAACCCTCGTGGTCTCCCGATAGAGGGTGTTGTTAGATCTAGATAAAGTAGATAGAGATTAATAGACTTATATCTGGCATTAAACCATCCAAAACTAATTAAACAAAATGTTAGAATTAGGTAAACAAATAATAAAAAATAGGTTTGGCGGTGAACCGTGTAAACCCAAATTTTAAAAAAAAAAATTCTTAAGAGAGTTAGAAAATAATGTCATATCTGCAAAACCTTCAACAAAAGTTAAAAAAATAAGATATCCTTTGAATGAAACCTTCATGCAAAAAATCAAACAAGGATTATCTAGCTCTGATACCATGTAAGAAAAATATAAAAAATGAAAAGAGCTTAAAGGAAAGAATCCAAGAGAGTGTAGCAAAAGGAAGTATTTTACCATAAACACAATGAAAGAGAGATCGCTTCAAGATCAATCACCAAAACCATCAAGATGCTTCAAGATCAACACAATGAGACAAAGATTTTGAAAGGGGAAAAAAAATAAAACCCATTGTAAATATAATATGAATGAGGGAAAAAGCCTAGAGAAGGAGAGAAATGTGACAAAGAAGCTCATTACAACAATGTGAGAAGAAGTGAGAAAATTCATTTATGAAGTGTGTGTAGAAGCATGTCTTAAATAGAGACAAGTGATGGAGTTAGAATGTAACTCCCATGTTCTATAAATGCCACATTCAAATTAAGTGTGTGCCAAGTGTGAGAATCCTCTTAAGGAGGAAAAAATCTAATCTCCTTAATAAAGGAAATAAAAGAAATTAGTTGTCCTCCCACTTGGACTAGAGGAAAAATTATAATTTAGGATACCTTGGCTTATCTATATTTAAATAATACACCAAGGAAAGATTATACATTCTAACAATATATAAGTAAATAAATAGATAAGAGGTTTAGAGTGATTATGTTTTGACATGATATGTTTTGCATGATATTATGTGCTTTAGAGAGTGTTATTGAGATGACTAGTAACATATTTTTAATAATTTTATATACATTACATTTGGGTCCAAATTTTGAGAGTGTTGTAATATTTGATCATATCATTTGACAAAGACTTATTGAAATGCATTTGGATCCCCTTTACATCTTTGGGTGGACTTCATTGAGTGTTCATGATGGCTGACTTTGTACAAACATTGTCTATATTTCTTATGGATGATCCTGTTGAATTTGTGATGAACAAACTATTATATATATATTTGTAAGAATGTATAAAAATGTAAGTGTGTGTGTGAGGAAATGGTGAAGTGTGAGTGGATTGAATGTGAAGACAAAATAAATTGAATAAGGAAGAGTAGAAGTGCAAACTGCTGAATCAGGAAAAGAGGTTATAGAATTTGATTAGGAGATCCTACATATTTTTATTTCTTAGTGCCTACTAAAGATGATGTACAATTTTAGAATATTTTTAGTAGCTTGTATCTTACCTTAATATTCTGCAAGTCCTCTTAGGGATAGTGAGTTCCTTAAAAATGTTCTTGAATATCAAGGACAATGAGTTTCTCGGCTTCTAGCCTAAAACTTTGTAATCAATTATTTCATTTAGTGTGTATGATTCTCAATGTGGTTTTTCCTACATTAGGTTTTCCATGTAAATTTTGAGTTCATATTTCTATGTGTGTTTTCTTATTTCAATACATTTTTTCATGATTTTTTAGATTAATAAAACTTAACTAAAAATTATGGAAGAAGTTTTAAGTATTTGTTTATGCAGATTTGCCCCGTTCTTAGCATCCAAAGGTTTTAAACACACAAGTAGTGTGTAACACCCTGTCAAGGAACCATCAGAACAACAAGATCAAACATGCATGAAATAAATTTTTTTAAACAACTTAAGAATCACTAACATAAGTGGATTGACATGAAACAAACCATAAGGCATAATAAAATAAAATGACAATCAACATGTGATCATGCACAAGAAGAAGTTTTCACACACTTCCAAGGGTTGTAAGACAACCTAATACACTTAATTTAAATGAAATTTTCATGACCCACAAATTCCACCACAAGATCTCATATGATGTCCAATGAGCTTCAATAAAACTAAGCCTACCAATGACACATAGCTAAACCTATGAGGATACTAAATCAGTCCTCAAAATCATCTAAATAGATGTTCTTCTTAATGCACCAAATAAAATTAGCAGTGTATATTAAACTTCCTCCTGCTTCCACTGTATACTAAACTTCTATACTACTATTTGTTATTATGTTCTTTCCCCCACTTTCCATGCCTCAAGCTTGAGTCTTTTATGCCCTTAAATTAGCATGCAAATTTTAGTTTTGTAAAGGTTTTCACTACCACCATGTGCTTAGAAAAATTTCTTTAATAGCCACATGGGCTCCTATAACGACCACTCTAATACTTTGATGAATTGTGAACTTTTACTTCCATTATTGTGAAGATGAAAAATCCCCCATAAAACTCAAGTAAAATCCAAAATTTTAGGAAATCTTAAATCTAATACAATTATGGGTTGTGACATCTTTCCCTCCTTTAAAAATGCACTGTCTTGATGAATTGATCAAAATTTTCAATCATATTTAAAGAAACATCAAGAAATTTGCACATTTCTTGATTAATCATCTTCCATATGTTTATGATAATGCATGTACCCACATTCAGATTTTTACATAAAATCAATAAGATTAAAATTTATTTGCTACAATTCTATGGATGCCCTACAATTCTATGGGGACTAAGGTCACCCCTAGCCAAATTTTAGGCAGTCATGTGAGCAAGACCCCCACCCAACTCCATTCCCTTCCTAACCCGCCACTCATATGAACGCCCTGCATACCCCCTACTATTGAGAAGGTAATGGGTAGATTATAGGTTAACTTAACGTTTCACCGTAGGGGTCTGGCTCCTATGACTGCCCCCCCTTCAAGTGTAGCCTGAACGCTAGTGAAGGGAAGTCAAATTTTCATTTGGAAGACATTTTAGTAAAGTCAACACACATTCTCATAGAAACTAAAATTTTCAAAGACAATATAAACACACATTTGAAGTAAGCACATGTATCAATAATCATTTCAAAATTATTTTCTATGTGAGTGTGTGAATTCCATTACTACCCTTCAATTTTACAAGGTTAGAGTTACCTCTCTCTGACAATAGTCTCCCTCCATTATAATGTTTCATTCCATCTATAAATACATAGGCACAACATCAAAGCATTATTACATGTTTTCGGCATAATAAAGATATATCATTCATTCATCTTAATGCTTTTAGACATAAATTTGTATAATACCCTCAATTTACAAAAGAGCACACACGTACCTGTGCTTCTTACCATAACTTGGCATTATACTGAATTGATCACACTATTGGGTACCCTGTATCTACATTCCTATTATACTGTTATATATATACACACAATATTTTTAGCCCAATCATAGTGTCAATACTACATAGAAGAAAAGTTTCAATGTTCTATATTCAAGAGTAAAGAGAATCATTTGAAGATTGCAAATTTTCAACTAATAAACTCTAGATCACAACTTGATCATAAGTAAGTAAATCATTCATACATACCATCTAACATATGGTAATCACTAATTGAGAAAATCATCATTCATGCATCCTTGCAAATCACCTAAGATCCATTTTTTATTTATGTGATCTAGGCTCTCATGCCCATCTTATCACAATAATATTTTTAAAATAGATTTTAACTTATTTCATCACATCAAATTTATTTTATATATAAAACCATATAAGTCCTAGAATTCATACATCTTAATATGAATAAGCATTCACTTTTTCATCAATATAATGCAAGTGTGCTTAATCTAAGCATAAGCATCCCAATACATCATGATTATTTGTCACCATATAAAATAACCACATCAATGTATGTTATACATCTATAAACATGCATCCAAAACATAACCATAAAGGTCGATCTTGAAACAAGATACTTAAATGCAATCAGACATCTATCCTTCTATAAGTTCTTGTCTCCTAGCACAAGGCCATCTCAAGATAGGAGTGTGGCTCAGATGCTTGTCTGTTCTATCAAAAAATATTTACACTTCCTTGGGATTCTACCTACTCACAGAAGTCCCAACCCTGCAATGCCCAAAAAATAAAAGGAAGGGGGTATCTGGTGAAACCATGAAACTAACTACTTTCCACATATGTCTAAGTAGGATGTGGTAGAGAGATGGAACAAAGGCAAAATATTTAAGAAAATATATGAAAACAACTTTAGCCAAAGCATTTTAATACCAAACCTCTACTACTAGGCAGAGTTAATCTTCTACCCTTCCCTATTTTTCCCACATTTAGTACCCCTCACCTAAAAATAAGCTTTACAATTCTCATAAAAAGTAATAAAAAAGATGCAATTCATGTATTTCATATATTTTCCTTTCATGCAATAATACATTAAACAAGAGCATGCAAGTCATACAACAATCAACTAATCAAAAGAATTATGCCCTTCATCATGAAAAATCTCATGAACGTCATAAGAAATCACATAATTTGAACCATCTAGTCAAATAAACATACACATACAAAGAAGGAGTTGTTGACCATTCTATCAAAAACACCAATAGTGCTTCATAACCAAATAACTCTATTCCATTTCTATAAAAATATGGTGACCTACTCGTCAATCATCAAATGCATCAACTAATACATCTATTTTAATTACCTAATAATAATTTCATGCAAGGTCTCAAATATAATCACCCATGTGCTAGTAATATCATATTAATGTCAAAAAGATGTATTTTTTGTGGATTCCATCATTCTGTGAATATCCATGCAATGCTCCTCATAGCATCAAAACTCACATCAGTGACTATACACAACCATTTGCATGTCAATTCAGTTTGATCATTTCATAATAGTTGAAATATATTCCAAGTAAGATATGAATGCAAGATTAGGAATGGTATGTTCTTCACAATCTACTCCCTTTTACAATCTATCAATGTTGTACATGAAACTTGACAGATGCCACTACTTCATATTATGGGAATAGCAACATGAAACACATATTATAGCCACCCAAAGATCATGAGAAATTGCAATATTCATTTTTTTCATATTTCAATTCAAATCCTCAACAGTCATAATAAAAATCAAGAAGTGTGAACAAAATTCTCAAAGATTACATCATCATGTAGTAACACCATCAATTGGTTAACACAACATAGAATTGATAATTTCCTCCTTTCTTTTTGAAATCTCATGCCATACAAGGTAAGACATAAATATATATTTTCACAAATTTTCTTCGAATTTCTATTTCATATAAGACATGTTGAATTATTCTTCACAAATAATTTCATAAGGTTCTAGTATTAAAATCATTTCATAACGCATACAAAAATACATAAAAATAATATATATTTCCATTAATAAAAGGCCACAAAGTATGTATCAAAGGATGGCGTCGAGTGTAGGGGCAGAGGTAGGGAGGTGACCGTTCGGTAGGAGAACTCCATTGCAGTCACAGAGGCAGTTGTTCATGCAACATTATTGTGGAAATCATTCCATTGATCAGGTAGGTAGATCATATGACAGAGGGGGGAAGATGCAGTGACAGAGTCAACATTTTGAATGCATAGGTTTTGATAAGGGTTCTCTTTACCCTAACCAGTATGAACCTACCAGCCTAAACAATCATCACCAAAATAGAAATCAAGGGTTCTAGGCATTTCCCTTTTCTTAGAAAATCCTTCTAGTATCTGACTCATTACTTCATCAAGGTGTAGGTAATTTCATGAAGATCTTTAGAGGAAAAGTGACAGTTCAGCCAGTGAAGCCTTTCTTTGTCAATCCAAGGTTTTGTCTCCAACCCTCCACCCACAAAAAGCAAGGGCTTCCTCATAACCACGGTTAGAAGTGACAAGAAGGAGCTTCATTTGGTCAAAACAGTGCCTCTAATCTTGCTATCAATCCCCCCAGATTTAATGGTATCTCTATTTTTGAGGTTGGAGAGTCGACAAGGCAAGCTGCCATGAAACATGCGGCCTCTTTCAAACAGGTTCCTACTTCATCTGATCGAGATTTTTTCAAAAATCCTAATGGGTGGGAAATTTTTCACAACCTCTGTGAGACCGGTTTAACAAATCAGGCCCTCTCAACTTCAAGAAGGGGTTTGGAAGGAAGTGTATCATCCAGAAACAACCTATCTTTGACATTTGTGAGGGAACTCCACCTGGTTCTCCTATTAAGAGTTCCTTTTCTTCGGGCACTTCTCTGGTTCAACCTGAATCGAGGGATGCCAATCAAAACCCTAATAGGGTAAACCTTGAGGTCCATCAACAAGATTTAAGTAGAGCACCCTTCAATCCAAAGCGGCCCTCACAAGTCTGGCAAATCAAACAACATCAAGACACTTTGGAATTAGTTATTCTTGCTTTTGGTCATGATCCACGCACTCTGGATTCCATTATTTTGCCAGAGCACTTGCTTCAGGATCAAATCAATCATCTTCAGGATAGAGCTTTTATTGGTAAGTTTTCCAACACAAATCTTTCACTTGAAGATATCAAACCTTGGGAATTTCAGAATTGGTTTGGCCTATCTGATATTTTTTGGCTGAATGTTGAGTTTGGTTTTTTTTTGGCTAAGTTTGACTCTGCTAAAAATAGGGATGTTCATAAATACAAAAGCTGGTTTTGTAAAGGCTTGGGCCTTTTCTCTTCAATATGGACCCCTAATGTTATGCTAGATAATGAATATCCTTTATTATTTCCCATCTGGATTGCTCTTCCCCGATTGCCATTGGAATACAGAGATTTGGAAGTAATAGAGATCATTGCTAATAGACTTGGTATCTTTTTTAAACATGATCTACTTCCCTTTGAGTTTTTGCATCGAGAAGTTAGAGTGTGTATTCTGCATGAGGTAGCTAAGGGGCTGCCAAATCACATTACCTTAAAATCAAAATGGGGTCAATGGGTTCAGGAAGTTATTCCTCAATAGGAGGATTCAGTACTTTTATATCAACATTAGCTTGAGCACTTCACTGCTCAATGCTCCGTACAACCTCAATCAATAGTGGAGGTTTATCAGGACCATTGCACAAACCCTCTACATTGTTCTATCCAACAGTCACCTATTAGTTCTCAACACACGGGCTGTCAAGCCCCTTCAATAGAAAAGCCAGAGATTGCTCAGAATGCGCCCTTACAAGTTTCCTATCAAACATATCAGGCTTCCATCTTCTTTTATTTTGCTTTGAGATATGTTATTATGATTCTGAATAATTTCAGTAAGGTTCCTTTAATAGGTTGGAAACCTGCAGATTCTTATATTCACAGTTTTGATAATCTAGTGCATCAGCTCATGTTTCAAGAATCTCCCATTAAGATTCCAATAACACATGATGTACTTAATAAAGAAGCTATAGTCAACTTGTGAGCCAAGAACATGTCAGATTAGCTTCTCATAGAATTGGCTACTAAAATCATTTTTGAAATAGCAGAGGAAGAGGGTGTAATCCCACATGAAGATTACCCACAAAATGTTGATCAAGATTCTTCTCAATCTCTTGATTTGGCCTTTTTGGCTATAACATGTACCTCATGTCTAATCACTCAAGACAAGTTTCTCAAGCTCAAAGAGTCTTGCAATACTGAAACACATTACCTGTAGCTGACTACTTCTGTCTCCATTCTTGATTCCATCAAGGAAAATTTTTAGAATTCAGCACTTATTGAGTTTAAAGATAATAATATTGATCAAGTTGTCAGTGGGTTTGATTGATAGATTGCCCTTTTGATTGAACAAACTCCCAGCACATTGATACAATCCTCTCCAACTCCTAAGAAGAGGGGTAGGAAGCCTAAGAACTTTCAGACCAAACTAGAAATTGATGCTGGTATTCAGTCTACTCTAGATGGGAAATTAATTGGGTGGGAGATTGATTCTATGAGAGTGGACATTATCTTACTTCAAGAGACCAAAATGTCTAAAGAAACATTTGATAAGTCATTAGGACATTGGAAATCATGGCATTCGATTCACCAATAGGGTGTTGGAGCATCTGGGGGTCTAGCAATATTATGGAACCCCAAAATAGTACAGGCTCAAGCACTAGATCATTTTGATAATTACCAAGTTCTGGAGGTTACTATTTTTGACCTGAAGTTTATTCTAGTCAATGTTTATGGCCCTACAACAACAATTGACAAACAAACACTTTGGTTGGAATTAATGGGAATTATTCAAGCATAAAAAAATCAGTTGCTAATTGCAGGAGGTGACTTCAATGCCATTCTAAAATCTTCAGAAAAGATTGGGTGCATTTCTCCACCAGTTAAAATGATCTCAAATTTTTCAAATTTTATAGCTGATAATAATTTTATGGATATTGAACCTTCTAAGGACTCTTTTACATGGACTCACAAAAGGGAAGATTTCTCTCAAATAGCAGTTAGACTGGGCAAGTTTTTGGTTACTCTAGATTGGAATCTAACTGGTATCATATTCCTATCAGATATATTGGCTTTCTCATGATCAGACCATTTTCCTATCACCCTTCAACTCATTCTGCCTTCTGCAGACAATGGTTTCTGTCACCAACCATCTTTTAAATTTGAAAGAATTTTGCTTCAACACCCCAAATTTCTCTCATTAGTTCAACATTGGTGGATAGTTGCACCTAGCTGTGAGGGTTCAAAAATGTTGCAGTTTTCACAAAAATTAAAATTCATCAAGAAACATATTAAAAAGTGGAATGAGACAACTTTTAAAAACATTGTCAAAGAAAAGGATCTGGTTAGGCATCAATTATTGAACATTCTGGATATGTCTATCAATCAAGGTTTGGATAGTGCTTCTTTCTCTAGGAAGAAGGAGCTACAAGAGGAATGGGAAGAGTTGTGCTCTCATGAAGAGGTTTATTGGTGCCAAAAATCAAGGGAACTCTGGTTAGGGGAGGGAGATAAAAATACCCAGTATTTTCATGCATCTGCAAAACAAAAAAGAGCAGCTAACCGTATATTCTCTATTCAGAATTCTCTTTTGGGATGTGTTATTTCTAATGCCTAGGGCATTCAGGAGGAAGGAGTTAGATTCTTCAAATATTTACTTGCACCAATTAATCAGCCTGCCCCTTTGGCATCCCAACTTTCTGATCTTCTCCATGCTATCCCCTCCATTGTTACAGAGTCAGATAATGAGCAACTGCTAGCCCCTTTCACAATTTTTGAAGTTAGAAAATTGGTTTTTTCTTTGTCACCTGACAAGTCTCTAGGACCTGATGGATTTACTATAGTCTTTTATCAAGCATGTTGGAACTTTATTGGTTGGGACCTTCTTGGTGTTCTTGAAGAATCTATAAAAAGTAAGTCAATGCTGAAATATTTTAACACCACAAATATAGCTATCATTCCCAAAGTTAAGACACCCAAATCATTTTCATATTTTAGGCCAATCTCTCTATGTAATACTATATACAAGATAGTCACCAAGGCAATCTATATGCCCTTGCATCACTTGATCCCAAATCTGATTTCACAAGAACAAGGTGGCTTTGTACCACGTAGAGAAACTATGGAGGGAGCTTTAGTAGCACATGAAGCTTTACATTCTATTAACTCTGAAAAGTCCTCTCACTTCATTATAAAATTGGATATGATGAAATCTTATGACAGAGTGTGTTGGGACTTTCTATTCAAAGTTCTTCACAAGTTTGGTTTTGCAAAAGGATGGTGTAAATGGATTCAAGCATGTATCTCAAATGTTGGATTCTCGATTATCATTAATGGGTACCCATCTGATTTTTTTAGATCTACTCAAGGGATTAGGCAAGGTGATCCCTTATCACTAGTTCTCTTCATTTTAATGGTAGAATCTTTCAACAGGCTCATTCAACATACTCATGAACTTGTCTCTTGGCAAGGTGCATTGATAGACAGGACAAATATCTCCATCACTCACTCACTATTTGTAGATGATACCCTTCTCTTTGGAGCATCTAATGTCAAGGAGGCCAAAAGGATCAAGCAGACTTTAGATTTATATGCAGTAGCCTCTGGTCAAAAAATTAATCCATTAAAGTCCAAAGTCTATATCTTCAATACCAATCCAATTATCTCCAATAAAATCATATCAATTTTGGGCTTCATAGAAGAGTTTTTACCTTCAGTTTATTTAGGCATTCCCTTTTTCATGGGAGAAAACAAGATCAGTTATTGGACTCCTATTATTGAAAGGATCAAGGCTAGAATAGTGGCTTGGAAAGCCAGATGGTTGTCATTCACTAGAAAAATTCTTCTTATCAAAATAGTCCTTGCAGCCATCCCCAATTATTACCTCTCAGTCCTCAAAGCTCTAGCCTCAGTCATCCAGAATATTCAAAAAATTCTTCAAGATTTTCTATGGGAAAGAAACATAAATGGAGAAAAGAAAATTCCTTTGATCTCACTCAAAGATATGTCTCAAGGAAAAACCATTGGGGGTGCAGGTATTCATGATATTCATAATAGAAATAAGGCTTTTGGGGGAAAATTATTCTGGTAGATGTACTAGAACCCAAACACCAAATGGTGCCAAATCATGCAACAAAAATACCTTGATAGTTTTTGTCCAACTAGAGTCATCTCCATTCAGAATCCATCCAAAGGATCAACTATTTGGGACTTTATGATGGCTTCTAGAGATGTGGATAGGATTTTAGAGGCTTTGGAAAGAGTGTGGGGTAACAAACTCATAGATTATTAATCTATAATATACTTATTCTCAAGAAATATTATATGGAAGGACCCAGATGAACTTCCAATTTCATCTCAAGATAGATCTAGACTTAGATCAATACTATCAGATAGAGTGGTCTTTTTATTGGGAAGGGAGGATAAATTGCTTTGGATCCTGAACAAATCTGGCAAATATAGCATCAAAGATGGGTACAGAGTCATCCAGCAGCAAGATTCTTTCACCTGTCAAAGTCATGCATTTTCATTTTGTTGGAATCCAACAACCCTCCCAAAAGCTGGTTGTTTTGCATGGATAGTGTTGAAAAGGAGAGCTCTCACCAGTGAACCTTTTAACTGTTGCTTGTGTGATTTATAGGTAGAAGATTTTGATCACCTATTCTTGAATTGCACATTTTCCCAACATTGCTAGATGTTTGTTTTTCATAAACTTCAATATTCATCTCCTCTTCCAAATACCCTATGGGATCTCTTCCAAGCTTGGCCAGTATTATATTCTTCTTCACTCCTTGCTTGTTTGTGGAAATGCATCCCTGCAATTATAGTGTGGGTGATCTGGTGGGATGCAACATGAGGATCTTTTGTAAGATCTCTTCACTAATCAATTTGGTTACTGCTAGTATTGAATAGTCTATTTCATAAGTGGTGAATGCAAGCCACTATAGAACCAAGTGTAACCCAATTTTATCCAGCTATGACAACTTGATCATTAGAGAATGGAAAGGGATTCATATCCCTTTCAGTTGTCTCCATCACAAACAAGATTCATCTCCAATTATTAGGTAATCAATTAAATGGATTCCTCCTACATGTGATTCAATCAAAATTAACTTTGATGGTGCATCCCGCGACAATCCAGGGTAGTCAGGAGTTGGTATTTGTATTAGAGACTACAAGGGTGTAGCCCTAGCCATCAAAGCATCCCCAATCCCCCCTAGAACTAACAACAGGGCTGAGGCCTCTGCTTTATTTGAAGGCTTAATCTTGGCTTAAAAAAGGTGGTTATCAGTCAATCCATATAGAAGGTGATTCCATGGTAATCATCAACACTTGTATTAAATAGGAATCCCATAATTGGCAGCTCTCCTATCTTCTACAACAAATTTGGACCCTTCTTGATTCATTCAAAATGATTCATATCTCCCATACTCTTCATGAGGGGAATCTAGTGGTAGACTTTCTAGCTAACACATGATGTGATGGGTTAGACATTGAGGATTTTAATTTGGAGGCTTTCATAAATACCAACAGGGACTTTCACAGAGTTTTTCTATAGGATGTTAACAATATTGCATCACCTTCATCCACCTCAGCATAATGCTCGATGGTACGCTTAATCATTTCTATGACACCCCAATTTTGTAAGTGGTTTTAATCTTAGCTCCTATACCTTTCGGCATCTCAACATCATTCAATTCACATGATTCAAGTCTCTTGCTATACAATATCATTAGAGGAAGTGATTAATGAAACATATCCTCCCAATCTCCACACTTGAATTTCACATGCTTTTACACACTAGATGTTGCATTGATCTGCCAAGTTTGTCTTTGAAGTACCCTGGTGTAATTCAAGTTGGTTTCATGATGGCTTCAAACTTTTCCCAAATGTATGATAGGATGTTGGTGTGGGGTTCAATTTTCTATTTAACCTATTGTTCAGTCTTTACTATTTCATTGATTTCAGTTGAGTAACTATTTCTCCTGGTAATTAATCTATGTTATTTTGGATGGAGCTCCCGAGGTGTTCGACATGTGGGCTTCATGATGATCTGATGCCAAGGAACCAAAGGGTTTTTATTCCACCTTTTGAAAATGAGCTCCCTATTCTTGGTAGAATTGACGGGCTCAAGCTGGATAATATTTTCAAATGTCATTCTCAGTCGATCTACAGAATTGTCCGTTGGATTATTGGTGAGCACATCTTGTCACCCAGAACAAAAATTGTTATTTTCCCTTCTTAGTTGGTGTCAGTCTTGTTGTCCAACCTTATGGACTTACTACAGTCTGTAGAACTTGTCAACTTCATTACGGCTAAGGTCGTTCGACCTCATTTCATTATGGATAATATTCTTGTTGGTGCTCTACAATTGTATGATCTTTGGTCTGGTAAGGCTTTGGTTGGGGGCCCTTTTTCTCACCATGAATTGGTGTCAAGCCATGAACACTTTATGGCATATGACTATTTTAAATGGGTTATGGAGTGCCAAAGCTTTTGTATCATATCCAATAACCTACAAATTGTGGGTATGGCTCTTAGGCAAGATTTGGTTGATAATATTCATAATTCCGCTAACGTTGTGTTGGACCTATTAAGATTGTTGAATCATCCTCCACCACTGTTGCTGCATTCTCTACTGCCATCATCCACTGGTGCTTCCTCTGCCTTGACCAAGAGGGTTCCAGACTTAAATTTTCCTCCTTCACCAATTATGCTCTCCCTCCAACAGGTGGTTGAAACAACTTCAAATAGCTCTTCGAAGGAGCTCGATAGTTGGGTATCAGAATTTCCTAAGGCTCCCCCTGCTAGTTGGGATCGTGCCTTTGATTTGAGCAGATGTGTGTCGACTTCCATGGCCATGGAAGAGTAATCGGATGGATTTGCAGTAGTTGTGGTTTTTTGAGTATTTTTTTGTACTTTAATCCCCTCTTTGTAATTACGGTCAAATTTTGTATCTTATAGGGGTTTTTGGATTTTCATGAGGAAAATCAATGTATCACCTTAGTTGCTAGGGATTTATTTGGTTTTCAAGTGAAAAATCAACTTTGGTAAACTATAATTTTGTACTTGTATACGACGATGACTCTGGGGTTTCTTCTTGATTCTTCCATGGACGAGTCCTTGAATCAGTTATATTAATATAATTATGGTAGCTCACCCACGTTTGTCTAAAAAATAAAATAAAATAATATATATTTCCATATTTTATCACAAGACAAGTTCTAATTTTTGGGAAGCACTCATACCTTTATTAAATATCCATCATCATTTAACTACACAATAATTCATAGAATTTTAGCTTCCTTCTTTGTTACACATGTTTAGAGAAATAGACATTAAACTTTAAGTGTATCCTACACATAATGTACCTCATAGTTTTTCACATATTCTAAAATTTTGCAATATGAAACCAAAAGAAATCACACCACTCAAAGGTACACATTTGTCAAGCTCACAAAAATATTTAAAAATTTCATAGTTTTAAGAGAAAAAGGGACATTAAAAAATTTTCACACACATAAGAAGTATTGTCCATCAAGGGTCTATTTCCCACTTTTATAACACAAAACAAGGAACATCTTATCCTTTCCTATCAAGACTAACTATAACTAGAAGACACTCTAGTCAATCCAGGGAACTACACTTACACTTATAGACTAAGCATTAGTTGACTCACAATTTTAATGACTAAGGGTCATAACTAAGCATAGAAAACTCAAGGCTCTAGTGTGGAACCTAGAGCTTTGATACCATATGTAAAGATTGAGCTTTTGACATGAATGCCACATCACCATTTAAATAATATAAACTAAGGATTCAGTCAATAAGTCAAAGATCAAATGCATAAGTCTACAAGATACCAATAGATTCTCTATAATATATAGGAAAAAAAGAAGTACAATTATGACCAAAACTGTTAAATCAAAATAATGTAAGGTAAATATTAGATAAAAATATGAACTTTCATATTAATGACAAAAGTAAACAACAAAATTACCAATACCACAAGGATGAATACTTAGGAGCATAAGAAATATAAAGAGAGTCCTTCCTCAAAGAAGCTAAGACCACCTGTTACACAAAACAACAAGGGAAAGAATATTATGGGAGGGTATTTCCACCCTACCATGGAGCAGTTATGCTTCCTCAGAATCTCCCCTGACATGAGAGATACCCAGCCCAACTAGAAGTAATCTAACTAAGTAAAATTGACTAAAACTTAATGGAATTGTCTACCGAGATATCTTTCTACTAATATAACAATCATGGACATACCAATATATATATCCCAAATAAATGAATAGAAGCAACACTTTTTGCATGCACTATGATTTTTTTTCAAATAATTTTGATTTTATCTCATACATGGTAAACATACTAGAGATAACAATCAAGATATCACCACACTATTTTAGCATATTTCTTCATGGATTTTAGTGTTCTCATAACATCAATTATAGTAGTTTAAATAAATTAAGTTTTCATGCTAACATTAATTAATAAATCTTTAGTAACTTAGTATTCCCATCTATGTTGATATGTCACAGTCTCAAACAAATTACTATATCATGTTGTTGCACTACAATCTTTGCATTTTTATTAGTTTAGAAAATGCTCATTCACGACATTATACACAGTTTAAAATGGATTGGTTTTCATCTAAATTCATAAACTATGACAATGTTTCACATATTGATAACAAAATAAAGTCTATGTTTACTGACAAATTCAACAACATCCTAGCAAGAACACTTCCCATGTCTTTATCACAACAAGAGAAAAACATATATACGATTTCAAACTAAAAAGAAACAACTTTCATGGCCTTTTTTAAATAAAAAAATACTTCATCGGAACTCATCTCCCATACACTTTAATGATTCAATGATTTTAGGATTAATCCAACTTAAAATGGAATTCTGATCATAAGTAGCTTACTTTGCCAAACAATTCATTATAAGCCAACTTAAAAGTGGAATTTATAAATCATAACTTATCTACCTTAATTTGATACTCCATTCAGGATAAGCCATTGAAATTCAAATAATAATCACGTCGGCTTAGTTCATTGTCAAATATTCAAGGCCTTTAAGGACGTATTTATGGGATGTTTCATTTCGCTTAACTTTTTACTCAATTTTGACACTTTTTTTTTTTGTGGTAAAATATTTTTCAAAGATTTCCTTAGTTTTTTTGTCAAAGAATCTATAGACTTCATTTCTCGCGCACATAACAGGATCAACAAAATCTCAAATGCAAGTGATAAAAGTCAATAATCTATATTTGACATGAGTAGACAATGTAACTTTAATTCAATACAAACTTATAGAAAAACCTTTGAAAATATTTGTTTTATTTTTTTTCTAAGAAGACTTAATTGGAGTCTTATTATACCTCAAAAACCCCTATTAACCTTGTAAGATATAAAAAATATATTGTAAGATATAAAATATGGATGGGTGTCTAGAACAATGGTTTGCACATAAAATAGACCCCAAAACCGATATTATACACATACATGAAATTTTAATGATATGGAAAGTAAATGTAGAAGACTAATCTTGAAATAAAGAAATAAAGGTACTTACCTCTGAAAAAGAATCGGCTGAAAACCTTATCAAACTGTCTTAGAAACTGTTGATTTTTGTCATGTTAAACCGAAAATGCGAGTTCTACAAAACCCAAAAATATTTTTATTTTCTGAGGGAGGTCATCCTTGAACCAAAGGCGAGGTAAGATCTTACCCCAAAAAGTTGACCTTGAAGTGCACTACCTTGATGAAAATTGTGTTCATGAATCTTGAAAGTTCGGTAAAAAGGGTATCGAGATCTGCACTGATATTTGTCATCCTACACCTGTACCTACAAGAAAAATGGTTTTTTTTGTTGGGGGGATGGGTTTGCCTTAGTCAAACCCCAATTTTGGAATTAACCTTGAAATTGAATTGAAATTGCAGAGATAAATAAAGTAAATGGAACAATTCACCTTGCTTATGTTGAAAACCCTTGTGGAGGATTTGAATCCTTGAATCCACAAGGATGCTCCAAATGAATTTAGAATTGAATGAAGGATGTCTCAAATCAATTGTCTTAGATCTTCAACACCAATCTTGAATGGATCTTGGAATAGGAAGAGGCTTGGATGAAAGTGGATGGAGAAATCTTCAACAAGAGGGCTCCAAAGAGATTGAATTCTTTAATGGCTATCAATGGATCTCCTTGATGAATTAGATCTTGAATGCTTGAAGGCTTGAAGGCTTGAATGAACACTTGAATTCTTCCCTTCTCCTTCTTGCTTACTTCTTGATTTCTTGATTTCACTTGCATGAGAGATGGAGAAAACTTGATGTGAATTGATTGAGAAAATGAGAGAGGAAGGCTTCCTTAGATAGAGATCTAGGGCACAAACTCCTAGAGAGGCTGACATATGAGAAATAAATTCCCATTGGGCCCATACCCCTATAAAAGTGGGCCTAGATTAAATGCAATTTATGAGTTTACCATTTCAGAGACTAAAATAGCCGACCTGGAAGAGGGAAAACAAATTCTTTCCGAAAGCCAACATCCAGAAATCATGGAACCTTAAAATTTGGACCCTGGCTCAAGGATGAGGTCAACTTTGACCTAGGTCAAGGATGAGGTCTTCCTTGACCCTCAAGGTCATACTTGAACCTCAAGGTCATCCTTGACCTTGAGGTCAAAAATCTCAGGATCTCAGTCCAGAATGCCAAAAAAATGTAGAAAGAAAGTGGGAAAGGGGGCAGAATGGTGCAAAAGCACCCATCTAAGGGCTCCCACCATTGAAATTTTTGTTGTACTTTTCTTTTATATGAAGCCTTGTAATTAAAATTAGACCCATGAGTTCATTGTGTGTGTGAAGGGTCTAGTTTGGGGCCCTAGAATCACAGTCCTATTTAGTTTTGTTTTAAATTAGGGACTCGGTGAAGGATTTCATCCTAATGTCACCCGGTCCTAGTTACGTAAAAGGTCTTATAGTATGGTTCTAATATTATTTAGCACATGTGCATTTGAGAAGGCCTTGTGAAGGTATATGAGTTAAGAAGAGCAAAAAGTTCTCAAGCAACAAAAAGTTGCTCAAAAGTTGCTTAGCAACTTTCCTCAAAAGAGGTCAGAACCCTAACCTAGAAGCTAGAAGCCCTAATCAAACCCATACCCTGAGGATGAGACCATAAAAGATTGGAAAAACCCTATTCTAAGGGTTGGATGTTAGATTGTACGACTGTGAGAGAAGAAACCTAGACTGTGACTATTTTTAGTGTGCCAGTTTAAACATATGGAATGAAGAATGAATGATAATGGTTGAATCTCATTGATTATTGTGTTTTGGATCTTTCTTACTGTATAAGCTTTGATTTTCAATTCATAGTTTAGATATATTTGCAAGTTTGTGTGTGGTTTTGTAAATAGTTTGAAGTTACTATCTCTCTGGCTAGTTTTAACTGGTTTGTAAAGATGGGCCTATAGTTCCTATCCCCACCATGGAAAATCCATGAAACTATGGGATATGGAAGTGCAGTCCCTTTACACAATGTCATTTCAAGTAGGGCCCTGGAATATGTAGGAAACCATTTTTGAGACCAAGCCCTAGGAGAGCCTGGATTGTGCCTGGCTAGGTAAGGTCAGCGTGTTATCTCTATTGAGCATTTATTGTCACTTAGTATCAAAATCATTAGTCGGTGAAATACTAGACCAGTCGATAAATACAAGGAGACAAGAATAGTCGGTAAAGCTTAGCAAAGAAAGTTAGTTGACTATATACACCGATGTATCTTATAGTCTACCGAGTGCACATTCACACCGATGGATAGTTTAAACTGAAGTCTTCTAGCATACACCGAACAAAGTAAACAAGCACTACCGAGGATAACATAAATGACTTATGAATCAGTGAAGGCATAATTTTCAAGACAAATAGTTATAACAGACTGATACATGTGTAAGCTATATTATTTCAGAATCAGTGTAAAGATATGAAAAGGAATATAGTTTGTTACAAGATCGACGACTGACAAAATTCAAAGAAGATTTGACGGTGATACATCAATCGAGAAAGGTAAAGCGGTATAATCTATGAACATGGTTAAGTGGCATAATCTAACAGATGTAAATCAAATGGTTCAGAAAATCTAGAACACTATAAATATATCATTCTAAGAATGACGAAGATGATGAGACTAAATTGATACAAGCACTGAATAGACCAAACCAAGTAGAATTGTTTATAGAGAAGTATTCAGAATTGACAAAGCAAACTGAGCATCACAAAGTAGAAGATCTACATAGGAAAGGTGATATTTATATAGTACTTATATGATCTGTTATTAGACAATATAGTTGTCAATCAGAGCAGATACATTTTCTATTGCTTTCTAACAACTGTAATAGAACTATCAAAATCTCTTAACCGAGTGGATTTAACAGTCCTATTGTAAATCTCTTAACCAAGTGCACACTTAACAGTGTTGTCAAAATCCTATAATGAGGTAGATCTAGCTGATCTGTTGTTACTCCTAACAGGGTAAGATCACCAGAAGTGATCAAAATTATAGCCTTAATAGGGAAACTCTTTCTATCTGCAAACTAGTAAAGATTTGTGGGTCTCATCCCCACCGCAGTTTTACCTTCTAACAGGGGTTTCTACATAACCAAATTCTTGTGTTATGTGATTGCATTGATGGTATAATGGTTAGTTAGTTTCATATATGATTGTTTACGCAATTTGATGCAATTTATTTGATCGGTTAAAATACTGAATGTTAAATCAGAATGAAGGATTTAAATGAAAAGTTTTGGTAGATACTGATTCACCCCTCCCCTCTCAGTATCTATCTCTCCTAATTTCCAACATAGTGTTGTGAAGGCTCTCAAAAGCAAGGGTGAAGATTTTAGAAGTAATCCTTTGGAGGATTTAAAGAAGGGATAAAGAAGCATCATTGGTGAGAAGGAGAGGCTTCCACCAATCTAGATAAGGTGGTGAAACAAACAAACCAGTCATGTGACCCTATCAAGCTCAAAAACACCTAAAAACCCTCATATCTAGTTAGGGCATTGTATAGACACTTGGGGTCCTGAGACCTTGAAAATCCTTGAGAGTTAGGGGATTGAGTAGGAGTCTCTTTGGAGAAAATGGTGAGATTGTGTATCAAGTTAGATTGCTCAAGCCCTTGGAATCACATGGAAGGTTGTAAAAACACCTTAGGATCTATCTCCATCCTTTCTAGAGCCTGAGAAGGTATGAAAGTAGTGAAGCCCTTATAAGCTATGTAAGGGTTTGGAGCCAAGTAGTGTGAAGGAGAGGTTAGGAGAAGGAGTGTTTGTCATTGGTGGTTAGATTGGGTTGGGTCAGGGGATTTTATTGACAAGAGAGATCCTAGAGACCATAGGGTGTGATTAGAACACACTAGAGATCCAAGAAAGGGATCAAGGAGCATAGACTAGGCTAGTCTATCCCAATCTTCCCATCAGATTGCTATCAGAGAAAATAAGACTTGGGAAGTGGATAGTTGGAGAGTGTGAATGTTTTAACCTCTAGAATAATTAGTAGGGTCATCTCAAAAGAAAAAGATGGTGACTAATGCCAAGCTACCAAAGAAGGTAGAAGATCAAGAGGAAGCTAATAGAATCCTGCAAGAAAGATTGATTCAGTTAGAGAAACTCTTGGGTATGTCCAAGCCAAAGTAGACAAAGTCAATGATAGAATGGAGGAGTAGGATGCCAAGGAAAAAGAAAATACCATTGATGATGAAGTACCTATACCTGACCCTCCAACTCAAGATGAGTAGTTCTTTAAGGAAAACAAAGCCATCATTGGCAAAGCACTTGAAGGAGTTCCATTACTCATTGGTAGAATGGATACTAAATTAGTAATGCAATGGATTGAGGGCATGGAGAATCACTTTGAATGTGAAGAGATCTCTGAAGCACAAAAGGTGAAAGTGGCCAAATCAAGGTTGAGGGGCCAAGCTCTAACTTGGTGGAACTATCTCCAAGAAGAAAGGGAGAAAGAAGGGAAGAATCCAATTGCTAATTGGAAAGCTATGGTGAACAAGGTGAGAGAAGCCTACCTGCCTACAGACCTTGAAATCTAGTAGCATAGAAGGAGATTGAACCTCAGCCAAAAAGAGATGGATGTGGCCACCTATATAGAAGAGTTTGACAAGTTGAGCCTGAGATCCAAAGTGAAGGAAGAGGAGATCATTAAGGTGGCAAGGTACATGAGTGGGTTGAAGTGGAGTATAGTAGAGGAGATGAATTTTTTCACTGCTAATACTATTCTTGGGTGTCAACATATGGAACAAAAGATAGAAGAAAAATAAAGAAGGAAGCAAGAACCCAACTCTAAAAATAGAGGTAGAGGTAGAGAATCTAGAGGAGGTCAAAGAAGAGGTTCTAGTGGTAGAGGAGGTTATTCAAGAAGCCAAGGAGAGAATAGACTCCTTGAAAAAGATTTAGAGACTAGTACTAGAGGTACTTTTAGCAGACTAAGAGGTTCTCATGGTGGGACAAGTAGAGGAAGGAGTGTAGGAAGAAGTAGCTCCTATTTTACCACAATGAAATGTTACCAATGTGGTCAACTTAGACAACCTGCTTATAGGTGTCCTAATAAACCTACAAGCTCTAGAAGTGAGAAGAGGGTAGCCAATGCCCAAGAAGATGGAGCCAATTCATGCACCAATGAGGTTAGAAAATTAGGATCAGAGATGGGGGAAAACTTAATGTTTAGAAGAGTATTGATTAGGCAGCCTAGTCAAGGAGAACCCAAGCAAAGAAGAGCTCTATTTAGAGTTAGGTGCAAGATCTTAGGAAAGGTCTACAAGGTGATAGTTGATTTAGGATCAAATGACAACGTTATATTAGATGAAGTAGCAAAGAAGTTGAAACTCACTAAGATTCCCCATACTAATCCATACAAGGTAACTTGGTTGAATCAAGAGTAGAGTGAGCTAGTCAATGAACAGACTTGGGTGGATTTTTCCATTGGAGGGTATAAGGAAAAGATACTCTATGATGTCCTAACCATGGATTCTTGTCATCTTCTACTAGGAAGACATTGGTAGTTTGATAGGAAGGTGATCTATGACGGAGAGGAGAAATCCATTTCCTTTAAAAAGGATAGAAAAACATTTAAAATTTAGTCACTGAAAGAGAATGATGAAGGAGCCTCAAGGATACCTAGTGTCTTGCTTAGTAGTGGTAAGGATTTCTTACACCTATTGCATGAAGATGAAAGAGTGGGATGTGCCATTGTAGTGAAGCCAAAGGAAGAGGAACACAAGTTGCAGATAGAGACATCTAAAGAGATAAAGAAAATGTTGGAAGAATACAAAGACATAGTAAGTGATGGAGCACTTGCAACACTTCCTCCAACAAGGGCTATAAGCCATCAAATAGATTTTGTACCCAATGCATCTTTTCCCAATAAAGCATCATATAAGCTCACTTATGATCAAAACAAGGAGGTGGCAAGGCAAGTGCAAGAGTTATTGGATCAAGGACTGATTAAGAAGAGCATCAGCCCATGTGTAGTTCTGGTGGTGCTAGCATCAAACAAGGGAGGCGAGTGGAGACTTTGCACTAATTCAAGGGCCATCAATAGGATTACAATTAGGTATAGATTTTGAAATCATAGAATATAAGACTTGATGGACTGTGTAGGGGGTTCTATGTACTTTACAAAGTTGGATCTTAAAAGTGGTTATCACAAAACTAGAATTAAGGAGGGTGATGAGTGGAAGATATCTTTTAAGACCACATATGGGTTGTATGAATGGCTTGTTATTCCATTTGGGCTTACCAATGCCCCAAGCACCTTCATGAGGTTGATGAATGAGGTCTTGAAGGACTTCACTGGTAGATTTTTGGTGGTGTATCTAGATGATATACTCATCTATAGCAGAACCAAAGAAGATCACCTTGAACATTTGAGGTTAGTCTTGAAGAGGTTACATGAGGAGAAGTTGGCAATCAGCCTAGAGAAGTGTGAATTTTAGCAGTAGGAACTAGTCTACTTAGGATTTGTGGTGTCCAAGGGTACCTTGAAGATGGACCCAAGCAAAGTGGAGGCAATCTTGAATTAGCTTGCCCCTAAAATAGGGACTAAAGTTGGGAGTTTTCATGGCTTGGCACAATTCTATAGTAAATTTGTGAGGAACTTTAGGGGCATATGTGCACTAGTACTTGACACCATCAAAGAAGGACTTAAAACTAAGTTCAAGTGGACTGAGGAAGCTAATAAAGCATTCCAACTATTGAAGCAAGATGTAGCCACCAAACCTATTCTACTCTTACCTACCTTTGAAAAATAGTTTGCACTAGAGTGTGATGAAAGTGGTATTATAGTAGGGGGTGTATTGAGTCAAGAGGGAAGGCTTGTGGCATTTTTAAATGAGAAACTCAATGAAGAAAAGAAGAGGTATTCAGCCTATGATCTAGAGTTGTATGCACTAGTTCAGCCCCTCAAGAAGTGGAGACATTACTTACTCCCAAAGGAATTTGTGGTGTTCACATAAAACAAGGCTTTGAGTTACATTAACACTCAAGAGAATCTTGGAAGAAAAAACTTTCAATGGATGAAGTACCTCCAATCCTTTACCTTTACCATCAAGCATAAGAAGGGGCAGCTCAATAAAGTGGCAGATGCTTTAAGCAGGAAGTTATTGATTGTCCAAGAAGTGCAATTGCAGAGCATAGGGATAGAAAGTTTCAGGGATCACTATGAAGAGGATGAAGACTTCTCCACAACCTATAAGGTATGCAATGAGTTTGAGAATCACTTTCATAGTGAGTATGTAGATTATACCCTTCAAAATGGGCTCTTATTTAAAGGCAATCAGTTATGTGTGCCTACAGGATCCATGAGAGAAAATATGATTCAGGAGAAGCACAATGGGAGCCTAAGTGGGCACTTTGGCATCAAGAAAATTAGGGAGATAGTACAAAGGTACTACTATTGGCCTAGGTTGCCAAGGGATGTGAGAAATTATGTGGAACAATGTGGTGTATGTCAAAGGGCTAAAGGAGGCTCAAGCAATGCAAGACTCTATCAACCATTACCAGTTCCAAATAGGCCTTGGGAGTGTTTGATCATGGACTTTGTGGTTGGACTCCCTAAAAAAAAAGAAGGTATGGATAGAATATATGTGGTAGTAGACAGGTTCTCTAAGATGAGTCATTTCATTCCATGTAGAACTACTCATGATGCTAGTTATATTACACATCTCTTCTTTAAGGAGATTGTAAGGATTCATGGACTCCCATTGAGCATTGTTTCTGATAGGAATAGCAAGTTCATGGGCCATTTTTGGAAGACCTTATGGAAAGGCTTGGAAATAACCTATCATTCAGCTTAGCTTACAATCCACAAACTAATGGTCAAACTAAAGTTATTAATAGTGTGTGTGTAAATTTTGTACCTAATCTGTAGACACAACACTTTAGTAAAACATTAGAGGTTAGCAAAAATCAAAATCGTGCAAAATTGAAATCTAATCTAACCAAACAATCTACTGCCTTCTAATAGGTGCAAGTATGATGTTCTCATATTGTTATCAAGATCAGTGACCTTGACGACACCTAAATGAAGGATTTGAATGTAATTGATCTAGATATGAATTGAATTCAATTAAGTTATTTTTTTGGATTTTCTATGCAATATGAAAGATAAATTGATATGAAATTGATCTATATGAAATTGATCTAACAATGATATGAATCTATGCTAAATGATATGCAATGCTCAAAACAAGAAAGATCTCACAATAGCTTTGATTCACAAAGATGATTCTTCAGACTCCAATTCGACAGCGTGAGAATGAAAATTCATGGATGAATTATGAAGAGCTGAGCCTTGATTTTATAGAAATCCAGGGCTTTGGAGGTGCATGGAAAAAGCCATAAATCACTTAGATTAACTCAGCTTGATTTTTGAGTTATCTGATCATGAAAGATAGTTAATTCTCAAAATTATGCAAAAGCATGCAAAAACAACTTTTTAACTCAAATTAGAGTTTAGATCAACTTTTTGAACTCCAAAAGGATGTTGAGTGTAAAAAGTCAACACTTTGCATTCATTTTCTGATTTGGAGTTTAACTGTTTCTTTTGAATGTGCATAATAATTAAGAATTAAATAAATAATTAATAATTTACTCTCAACTTAACTAATTTTTGAAATTAAATAATTGATTTGTGTTAATCAATCATTGAATAAAACTTTTATTAAAAACTATATTATTAAATAATGACAACATGCTTTAATTAATCAAATAAGAATTTAATCAATTATTCATAGGATATTGGATTTATTGTCAAAATTAAATAATACAATTAATAATAGATAGAATTAAATTTAATTAAACAATTAAGTGGCAAATATTAAATCTAATTAATTAAATATGAAAATATTCAATTAATCAAACTTTAGGATAAATGAGATTTATCACCAAATAATCATTAAATTAAAGGTAATTAAGATAATTAAGAATATTGCTAGGAATATTCCCCGATGCAGAATTTAAGATAATCAATTAGATTCGATGATGTGTAGATGTGCCTTAGGTTAGGACTTTTATGTCAATTTTGTTCGATTTGAGGATGTAGGAGGTTAATAAACATATAGCCCATTTTTGGGGTATTACATTTTGCCCCTCTTTGAATTACTGTGCGAAGCGCAGTGGTTCAAAGATAGTCTGTGTATGATAAAGATATGAAACTGATTCGAAAGATATGATGATTGAAAGATTTGAAGATATTAGGTCCTTAATGACCAAACATAATGTTCACTATAGCAGCGATGAACCAATGATTGTGAAAGAGTGTCAAAATGCCTGATTCCAAACCTTAGGATTGCAAAGAAGTGAGTGATCGATTCTAGACTCGATTGTCTTAGTAAAAACACGACATAGGTATCACATCTAACCCCTTCAGTTACCAAAGAAACAAGGAAATAACACTCATGAAGCGATGGTTGCAAAAAGCTGATTCAGATTACAAGATTAGGAGGATACCAGATTGAGATGGATCGATGAATCTGATATGTCCCAAGTGATGATAGATTTGCCCTGAGTGATGAGGACTTTTGATGATTCAGCAACTAGACTTGGTTGTTGTCTTGATTACTGAGGAAAGATTGATAGAATTTTTACAGACTTGAATGATGTGCAATACCATGCCCCCTTTGGGATTAAAATCAAAATCTGACAATAAAATTCAATGTTAAATGGTTTAGAAGCATGTTAATTGATTTGAAAAGTGGTTATACACGTCCAGGAATGCATTTTACATCGTTTGGAGGTCCTAGAGACCAAGTTTGACTAGGTTTAAACCATGAGTTGACCATAGTTGACCAAGTTGAAATTTTGATAGTTTGATGTTAGATAATCAGTTAAGTTGAATTCTAGATTCCTGTGATGATTGAAGGTTGATTATGCAAGTAGTTAATAATATGAATGATTTTAGATTTTGATTTTGATCCTGAAAAAGGATTCTACTTGCTATTTCATTGGAGGAACCTTCGTGTGGGATTCAACTCTTGTTAGATTGGAAGAGGTGATTGAAGAATCTTTTAAGTGTTCAAGAAATTTGTGAGATCATGCAAAGTGCAAAAATGCAAAGAAACATGCAGGATGATAATGCAACCCTAGGACCTAGGACCTACTCACTGATCATGTGTCGATTTGTTATCATCATTGAACTTTTAGGTAACTAGATAAATCAGTACAATGCCCACTAGCCATGAAACCATAAACATATGAATATTGATTTGTAACACTCAAGAACCAATACAACACCCACTGGTTAAAGAACCATGGACATATGAATATTGGTTTTATTTTCGGAATGTCAGATTAGATACAAGCACCAAGGCACAAGTGCCAAGATGACCTGAGTATCACATCCATTTTGATATAACAATTTGCTTTTAACATACACATCAAACAGTCAAGAGATCATTCTAAATCCAATGTGAATTACCCGTAGTGACCCTTTATCATTCACATCCTTAGGTAAGATCCCATTTCATAGTAGGAGAAAGAACTTACTCAAAAAAATAATAGTGAGATCAATCTTCCTTGAATTTTTTGGGTATCAATGGTCGAGGTACGCATGGCCATCCAATTCAAGATAGAGGCTCTTACAGTCGGACACCATTTCAATCCAAAATTTCCAAAGAAGTTAGATTTTCACATACAAGCAGAAGACAAAGAAAAGATTATGCTCCTAGTCATCACTCTCTAAATCCTATAAAGGACATCATCAAAGAGCTCAAAGGGACACAATATGCAAAAATCTCAATGTGAATCAGTAAGCATACAAGGAGATAAAAGCATGAAAAGAACAGATTGTTTTTAGTTTGTGTTTGATTGTTGTTGTAGATGCAAAATACTTTCTAGAGATGAGACAGACTTGACTGACTCAAATGAAGCTTCAAAAGACTCTGACTGGATATGATACATCTAAGATATAGTAGAGGCCATAGGATATAACATTGATTGCCCCCAAGTGTTAAGCATTGATAGGATACAGATGCTTGAGCTGAGTGGTGTACAGACTAACTTATTGAGAACAAGAATGCAAAAACAAATCGGGAGATATGTAAAAACTAAAGCAAGACTGAAAGCTAGGAAAGACCAAGATTGCACTAATACATGGAGCATTTTGAAACAAGTGGCGCCCGTTTGCCGGGTTTTCACCATCTTGGCAAAGATTCTATTTTTGCTACCAAGGCACCTGTTTCCAAATTTTCACCAAGGCACTTTTTCATTTTCTCATTTTTTTTTTTAAATTTTTTTTTTTTACTTTTGATATTTTTTTATTTTTTTGTGAATCAGCAAGGCGCCTATTGCTAGGTTTTCACCAAGATGTTCATTTTTTCAGGACTTTTTCTGATTTTTATAATTTTTTCAAGACATTTTACCATAGACTAAATGCCTTAGGCATATAATTTCTTCAGATGTAGAACATTGATTGGTTCTCAAAGATGTTCTCCTTCAGTTGTTGAGAGTTGATAGGCACCAGAGCCAAAAGTAATAGTAATTACAAAGGGACCCAACTAATTGGATTCAAAATTCCCCTTGCATTCTCGATGGGATTGATTTTTAGGATTTTCTCTCAAGACTAGATCACCAACCTAAAATTCTCTGTGTCTGACTTTCTTGTTGTAACCTCTAGACATTCTCTTCTGATATACTCTGAGATTATCATACAGTACTTGCCTACGCTTATCTAGTAGTTCAAGTTCTTGCAACCTAGACACTCTGTAGTCATCATCAGTTACTAGACCATGCATTCTGATTCTTAGTGATAGGATTTCAACCTCAATAGGTAGTACCACTTTAGACCCATAAACTAAAGTGAAAGGTGTAGCCCTAGTAGGCATTCTGATACTTGTTCTAATACTAGTTCTGAAACTGGTTCTGATACTTGTTCTGATACTGGTTCTGATACTTATTCTGATACTTATTCTAATACTGGTTCTGATACTTGTTCTGATACTAGTTCTGATACTTGTATACTTGATAGCATCTTTTTCCATTGAAAACTCCCAAGCAAGATCATATTGTGCAATCCCAATGTCTAGCAAGGTGGAGAACAAGAGGGATTAGCAAGCTAGTGGAAGAGATGGAAGACAAGAGAATGAAGGATAATGAAGGGAAGAAATGCTCAAGGGAAAACTCCTCAAGAATACCCAAGCTAGGGAAAAATTGTCATGTAAAGCGCATTTGGACAAGCAATAAAACGCCAGCATAGGATAAGTCACAAAAGTGTAATGCCAAAGAAGGACAGGATGTAGTCCAAAGGAGTAGACATGTCAAGAGGCTTCATAGCACCGTATTTTACTCTTTCTTTCTTTTAGATCAAGACCAAAGGGGAAAAGGATAGCGATAGGCAAAAATGAATGGAAGAAGATGGATATGAAGGCTAAACAGGAAGGGAATGAAAAAAAGATCATCGTAAGATAGCTCACAAAATAGCCAAATGTTCGTGTATAGATCAACATTGTCAAGATCAAAGAGAGAAGATGAAATCGATGAAATATGTAGAAGAACTACGCATGATGCCTGATTGCCAGGTTTTCATCATGGTACTTATCCAAGTCACCACAAAGGAGTGGTTTTCACCATAGGAAAAATTTATTTCTCTTTACTTTTGCTACCAAGGTGCCTGTTTCTAGGTTTTCACCAAGGCACATTTTCAATTTTTTTTTTCATTTCTCTTTTTTTGGAAGAAGGCAAGCTTTTTAGATAATGCTCCTTGAAAGGATAAACCATGATATACCAAGGATTCAAAATGATACACTCAAAGATGTTGATAGGGAAAGGGAGATGGAAGAGAAAAATGGAGGATAAGGTTTTATGTAAAGTGAGTGAGGTTGGAAGATAGGAGGAATAGGAAAATGAGGAAAAAGGATAGAAGATAGAAGGATAATGAATGGAAGGATTGTGAAAGGGTAAATGGAAAAGAAGGAAAGATCAACATCAACACACACCTTGAAGGGTGGCGAGAGGGTGGAGGAAATGTGAATGAAGGAATACATGAAGGAATATGGTGAATGGATAGAAGAGGTTGCGGTTTAGGTGCATGAAATGGAAGAATGTTTTTGGAGGGAGGTGAAGTGGAAGCCTTTGGAAGCTTGAATGTCAATTTCACTTTTTGCTCAACACCAGAGTCTTTCAAGAGAGACTTTGGAATCCATATAGCTATAGGCTTTTCATTTCTTTTTGATGATCTAGAGAGAATAACCTTAATGATGGATTTTGGAACCCATACTTGTCTTGTAGTTTTTTTCTTAGATATCTCTTTTGACTTTATGCTTCCCTGTCTATGAGAGGAGACATGCTGATCTTCTTTTACTGATGGATTTTTGTATTGCTTCTTTTTCTTGTATTGAACATTCAAGTTACTTCCAAAAGACTTGGGACTTGTGGAATAAGGAGGATATGAATGGTTTAGATGGGTGGGTGGATGAAAAGGATTCAAGGGTGTGTATCTATGTTGATCTTGAGAAAAGATAGGAGATGGAGGTATGAAAGGACCCAAGATGGATGGCGAATTAAGAGAGTTAGGAAAGGAAAGTGAAGGGACATAAGGACCCAAGATGGAAGGCAGACATGAAGCCCTTAGTAGTGGTGGAAGAGGTCCAAGGATGGAAGTGGAAGACGCAAAAGGATAATCAATAAGTTCATCAACATCTATATGACAACCAAGGATATCAGCATCTTTAGAGTGAGCATTAGAATTTTCAATAGAATCAAGTAAATCTTGAATAGGAGCACCTTCTTTGATAGGATTGTTTAAAGCTTGCAAAGACTTAGGAAGAGTAGAAAGTGGAAGTGAACATGGAGTGGTAGAATAAGAAGATGGAAGACTTTGATCTTGACAAGGATCTTTGGATAGCATAAGCACATAATTTTTCTCTTGATTTTCAATAGGCTTAACATTGGAAGTAACAATACCATTTTTACCAACCTTAATGGAAGTATCATCTTTGGAAAGTGAAAGTGTAGTAAGGTTATTTTGATTTTCAATAAGCTCAACAGTGTAAGTAGTAGCTTGATCTTGCTTAGGAGAAGATTTAAGACATGGTGGAATGCATGAAAAAGGGTGTGCAGGATCAAAAGAACCCTGAGGCAGATAAGAGATATCATGAAAAGGAGTGGATGACATGGAGGGTTCTTGATCTTGATCTTTCTTTATGTTCTTTTCTTCATCATTTTTAGAGTCCTCTTGACATGGAGCCACTTTGAAGGACAAGGAAGCATGTTGGGATTGTATGGAAGACTATTGCAGAGATGATGGAGGACTAGCTGAAGTAGGCATCATAGCATATAAAGGCTTAGGCTCTTTAGGTTTAGCATTATTGAAAGTATTTGCAGCCAAGTGAAGGTTAGCTTGAGTTTCTTTAAGAGGTAGCCCTTGAGGATAACTATAGGAAACCGCATGAAAAGTATTAGGACCTTTGGTGGATGAAGGACTTGTGAAAGATTTGATAGGCTTGGAAGCTTTAGGAAATGTATGGGTATTGGAGGAAGTAGGGGATGGAAGGGAACCATCACAAGACAAAGGTCCAACATTAACATGATCTTTCTTGAGAAGATAATCTTTATTTTCAATAGGAGAGTCCTTAGGAGAAGGATTCTTATAATATTGATGCTTCAAGATAGCACGATGCATTTTATAGTCCTCAACAATAGTAGATGGATCATAATCAAGGTATTGTTCACAAAAAACATCAAAGTCTTTTTCAAAATCAGAATCATATGGATCACCATCATGATCTATCCAATGTGACATCCCATTTTTAGTAAGTAGGAACACACAACGAGGAAGACTCTTAGGAACATAGGTGTCATAGGTATCATTATATTGTCCATCATCATAGTAATCATAGTCTCCAAAGATGGGCATGTCACTCTCTATGGAAGAGGTATCAAAAGGATTATCACATTGCTTATATTCTATCTGAGGGCATGGTGACATGTACAAGTCTTTATCAAATGGAAAAGGGCATAGAGCTTCCATGGAGAACTCTTTAGGTTCCTTTTCTTTCTCAAGTTTGTTAAGCTTGAATTGCATAGCGTGGATTTGTTTCATCATAGTGGTGATTAGAATTTCTTCCTCATGTGTACTAATTCTCAATGGCTACTGCTTTGTTCTTGACACAATGATTTGTTCAACAGATTCTGAAAATAGGCTAAAAAAGCTAAGTATCTGGCAATTCTGACAACTTTAAAAAATTTCCCAAATGACACTCTACAGACTCATATGACAGTGGGTATGCTATGAAATGATAGTTGAAAAACTCATATGACAGTTGAAAAACTCACACAACAGTGGGTATGATATGAAACAATAGTTGAAAAGCTCATACGACAGTTGCTAGCAGGATTTGACTTTTTGAATTGGACTGGCATAAAGACTCGTATGACACTGGGTTCTTTACCATATGATAGTTGGGCAGGGATGAAACAACATTTGACAAAAAATCGTATGACTTTCTGACCTCCTGAGATGAATTTTGACTCCAGAAAAGAATTTTACTTTAGATTTTGCAAATTTTGAGTTTTCAGATTTAGATTGTTTGCAAATTGTATTGTCCAAATTTTAGGATTGTAACAGATTTGTTCATTTTCAATAACCAAATAGATAAACAAGCACGCAAAATAGCAAGCTAGTGATTTCAAGCATGTCTGAAAATAATGAACAAGGGCAAAAGCAACCTTGTGCATAAACAATCAAGTGATTTTATTCATTCTAATCCTCAGAAGTGCTAATTGTGTATGTTCCAAAATGTTTTGCAATGATGCACATATACCCTAGAAAATAAAAATTTGGATTCTCTAGGGTTTTTAGTAATGGTTTGACTCTACAACTTTTATGATCCAAAGGGGTGAACTCCAATCCTGGTGCACCAGGGTTTTGACATAGTCTGAGAACTTAATCTTTAGGAGCTACTAGGGAGATCTGACAACCCACAATGAACCATACCCTGTGAAGATTTCTTCCACAAGGACATTTATATAGTGGCTGTCACTACCACGGTGAAAATGGCTATTACTGCTTGAGGTTTCATCAACACAGTTTACCCTGTGAAGGGATTGTACGCTACAGTTAACCCTCTCTAAAGATGACTCACAATATTGTACCACAAGGGGACTTGGCTCCAGATCCAAGGTTTTTGACACCTTTTCACTTTTAACCCAAACAAAGTAGACAGATAAATCCGACACGCTAAGACAAAGTTTTGCTTCACCAAGGTCTATGATGTCAACTCCACATGAGATATCAACCTCTCTAGGGAGAGAATGTATCGATGAATAAGAGAAGGTGCACTAACCAATTTTGATTCACCAAAGCTCGTGATGTCAACCCCACGTGATCTATCAACCTCTCTTGGGAGAGAATGTATCGATCAATAAGAGAAGACACACTAACCAAGTTGAATGTGAAACGCACTAAGTATCCTCCCTACCTACAAGGATTCTGTCATCAAGAAGGATTTCACTGGGAATCCAATCTCTCAAGAATCATGAATAGTGTTCATAGGGCCTAATTACTATGTGAGCACAGATGTATGTTTCCAAAAAGCAAATCTACCAAAAGTACCCAAAAAGCAGAAAAAGGAACACTTAACGCTTAAAGAGAATATGAGATGAGTCCACAAGGTCAAACACTTAACACCTCACACAAGCTAAAAATGAGTCCCTAACTTAGAAAACAAGTGAGTTCCTAAAAGCATAAATGGGTTTCCAAGTGGAACACTTAACGCTTCTGTCCTGTTGATCCCTCCCCTTTAATGTGGCGCTGACCTTGAAACCACGGGGTGGAACAAGGGGTCAACAGATTAGCGAGTCCAATAACCCAAGATAGAAATCAAGATCAATCACAAGTATCTAAGACTACTTAATGAATCCTTAAGGGGTCACAACCTAGTATCAATTATGCAAGTGTGTAGAAATAGACAAAAGCATGAAAAGATGCACACAAGCCAGACACATAAGAGATTTATTTTAAGTCCAAATTGAAATGTTATTAGATGAAGGAGAATACCTAGGATCCTCACAAAGTGATTAGTATATTTTACCTAATTTTTAGCAATTCTTGTTGAGCTTTTCCATGCAAGCAAGTGACGAACTCTCCAACAAGCAAACAAACAAACAAGCAAACAAGATATGCAACATATATTCAATTTATGAAAACCATAGGGTTAGCTCTAAAATCAATTATTATCATCAATAATAACTAAAAATTAACCCAAATGACAACTCATATCATTCATTGAACCATGTAAAAAAAATAAGTGCATACCCATCACAAAACTTTATTTTTTTTGTTGCATTTGACCTAGTCAACAAGATCTGATTTTTTTTCAAATGATTTTGGCTACAAAAATAAAAATTCAAAACAAAGACCCCTACTAAAAAATAGAGAGCTTTCCAAAAATGTAAAAATTTTAGAAAAATCTCTTCATTTGTGCCCTAGAGACCTATTTTATCAAAACAGACTAGTTTTTGTAAATTGACTATTTGAGCTATTATATTTTGTCCAAATTTAAAATACAAACAATGGAACCCCTATAGAATTTACAGAGCTTTCCAAAAATATAAAAATTTCTAAAAAATATGCTGATTTGTGTCAGATATTAATTTTTTCTAGAATTTCAAGAAAAAAATTATTAAAAATTCAAAACATCTTAGAAAATTCTAAAATGTTTACTGTAGCTTCTCTAATATGTGTCCAACTTGCAAAAAAAATTTCAGAGCAAAACTCCAAGCTGTTTGAGAGATAAAATTAAATCTTTGAAACTTTAGGGCTTTACCTCCAAAAAAAAATCAAAACCAACATGTAAATGGATACTAAATTAGTAATGCAATGGATTGAGGGCATGCAGAATCACTTCAAATGTGAAGAGATCTTTGAAGCAAAAAAGGTGAAAGTGGCCAAATCAAGGTTGAGGGGCCAAGCTCTAACTTGGTGGAACTATCTCCAAGAAGAAAGGGAGAAAGAAGGGAAGAATCCAATTGCTAATTGGAAAGCTATGGTGAACAAGGTGAGAGAAGCCTACCTACGTGTAGACTTTGAAATCCAGTAGCATAGAAGGAGATTGAACCTTAGACAAAAAGAGATGGATGTGGCCACCTATATAGAAGAGTTTGACAAGCTGAGCCTGAGATCCAAAGTGAAGGAAGAGGAGATCATTAAGGTGGTAAGGTACATGAGTGGGTTGAAGTGGAGTATAGTAGAGGAGATGAATTTTTTCACTCCTAACACTATTCTTTGGTGTCAACATATGGCACAAAAGATAGAAGAAAAATAGAGAAGGAAGCAAGAACCCAACTCTAAAAATAGAGGTAGAGGTAGAGAATCTAGAGGAGGTCAAAGAGGAGGTTCTAGTGGTAGAGGAGGTGATTCAAGAAGCCAAGGAGAGAATAGCCTCCTTGAAAAAGATTTAGAGACTATTACTAGAGGTACTTTCAATAGAGTAAGAGGTTCTCATGGTGGGACAAGCAGAGGAAGGAGTGCAGGAAGAAGCAGCTCCTATTTTACCACAATGAAATGTTACCAATGTGGTCAACTTAGACAACCTGCTTATAGGTGTCCTGATAAACCTACAAGCTCTAGAAGTGAGAAGAGGGTAGCCAATGCCCAAGAAGATGGAGCTAGTTCATGCACCAATGAGGTTAGCAAATTAGGATCAGAGATGGGGGAAAACTTAATGTTTAGAAGAGTATTGATTAGGCAGCCTAGTCAAGGAGAACCCAAGCAAAGAAGAGTTCTATTTAGAGTTAGGTGCAAGATCTTTGGAAAGGTCGACAAGGTGATAGTTGATTCAGGATCAACTAACAACATTATATTAGATAAAGTAGCAAAGAATTTGAAACTCACTAAGATTCCCCATACTAATCCATACAAGGTAACTTGGTTGAATCAAGAGTAGAGTGAGCTAGTCAATGAACAGACTTGGGTGGAGTTTTCCATTGGAGGGTATAAGGAAAAGATCCTCTATGATGTCCTACCCATGGATGCCTCTCATCTTCTACTAGGAAGACCCTGGTAGTTTGATAGGAAGGTGATCTATGATGGAGAGGAGAAATCCATTTCCTTTAAAAAGGATGGAAAAACATTTAAAATTTAGTCACTGACAGAGAATGATGAAGGAGCCTCAAGGACACCTAGTGTCTTTCTTAGTAGTGGTAAGGAGTTGTTACACCTATTGTATGAAGATGAAAGAGTGGGATGTGCCATTTTAGTGAAGCCAAAGTAAGAGGAACACAAGTTGCAGACAGAGACACCTAAAGAGATAAAGAAAATGTTGGAAGAATAAAAAGACATAGTAAGTGATGGAGCACTTGCAACACTTCCTCCAACAAGGGCTATAAGCCATCAAATAGATTTTGTACCCAATGCATCTTTTCCCAATAAAGCATCATATAATCTCACTTCTGATCAAAACAAGGAGGTGGCAAGGCAAGTGCAAGAGTTATTGGATCAAGGACTGATTAAGAAGAGCATCAGCCCATGTGTAGTTCTGGTGGTGCTAGCATCAAACAAGGGAGGCAAGTGGAGACTTTGCACTAATTCAAGGGCCATCAGTAGGATTAAAATTAGGTATAGATTTTGAATTCCTAGAATATAAGACTTGATGGACTATTTAGGGGGTTCTATGTACTTTACAAAGTTGGATCTTAAAAGTGGTTATCACCAAATTAGAATTAAGGAGGGTGATGAGTGGAAGATAGCTTTTAAGACCACATATGGGTTGTATGAATGGCTTGTTATTCTATTTGGGCTTACCAATGCCCCAAGCACCTTCATGAGGTTGATGAATGAGGTCTTGAAGGACTTCACTGGTAGATTTGTGGTGGTGTATCTAGCTGATATACTCATCTATAGCAGAACCAAAGAAGATCACCTTGAACATTTGAGGTTAGGCTTGAAGAGCTTACATGAGGAGAAGTTGGCAATAAACCTAGAGAAGTGTGAATTTTAGCAGTAGGAACTAGTCTACTTAGGATTTGTGGTGTCCAAGGGTACCTTGAAGATGGACCCAAGCAAAGTGAAGGCAATCTTGAATTGGCTTGCCCCTAAAATAGGGACTGAAGTTAGGAGTTTTCATGGCTTGGCACAATTCTATAGTAAATTTGTGAGGAACTTTAGGGGCATATGTGCACTAGTACTTGACACCATCAAAGAAGGACTTAAAACTAAGTTCAAGTGGACTGAGGAAGCTGATAAAGCATTCTAACTATTGAAGCAAGATGTAGCCACCAAACCTATTCTATTCTTACCTACCTTTGACAAACTATTTGCACTAGACTGTGATGAAAGTGGTATTACAGTAGGGGGTGTATTGAGTCAAGAGGGAAGGCTTGTGGCATTTTTAAATGAGAAAATCAATGAAGAAAAGAAGAGGTATTCAGCCTATGATCTAGAGTTGTATGCACTAGTTCAGCCCCTCAAGAAGTGGAGACATTACTTACTCCCAAAGGAATTTGTGGTGTTCACATATAACCGGGCTTTGAGTTACATTAACACTCAAGAGAAGCTTAGTAGAAAACACTTTCAATGGATGGAGTACCTCCAATCCTTTACCTTTACCATCAAGCATAAGAAGGGGTAGCTCAATAAAGTGGCAGATGCTTTAAGCAGGAAGTTATTGACTATCCAAGAAGTGCAATTGTAGAGCATAGGGATAGAAAGTTTCAAGGATCTCTATGAAGAGGATGAAGACTTCTCCACAGCCTATAAGGTATGCAATGAGTTTGAGAATCACTTTCATAGTGAATATGTAGATTATACCCTTCAAAATGGGCTCTTATTTAAAGGCAATCAGTTATGTGTACCTAGAGGATCCATGAGAGAAAATCTGATTCAAGAGAAGCACAATGGGAGTGTAAGTGGGCACTTTGGCATCAATAAAATTAGGGAGCTAGTACAAAGGTACTACTATTGGCCTAGGTTTCCAAGGGATGTGAGAAAGTATGTGGAACAATGTGGTGTATGTCAAAGGGCTAAAGGAGGCTCAAGCAATGCAAGACTCTATCAACCATTACCAGTTCCAAATAGGCCTTGGGAGTGTTTGATCATGGACTTTGTGGTTGGACTCCCTAAAAAGAAAAAGGTATGGATAGAATATATGTGGTAGTAGATAGGTTCTCTAAGATGAGTCATTTCATTCCATGTAGAACTACTCATGATGCTAGTTATATTACACATCTCTTCTTTAAGGAGATTGTAAGGATTCATGGACTCCCATTGAGCATTGTTTCAGACAGGGATAGGAAGTTCATGGGCCATTTTTGGAAGACCTTATGGAAAGGCTTGGAAATAACCTATCATTCAGCTCAAGTTACAATCCACAAACTGATGGTCAAACTGAAGTTATTAATAGTGTGTGTGTGAATTTTGTACCTAATCTATAGACACAACACTTCAGTAAAACATTAGAGGTTCGCAAAAATCAAAATCGTGCAAAATTGAAATCTAATCTAACCAAGCAATCTACTGCCTTCTAATAGGTGTGAGTATGATGTTCTCATATTGTTATCGAGATTAGTGACCTTGATGACACCTAAATGAAGGATTCAAATGTAATTGATCTAGATATGAATTGAATGCAATTAAGATATTTTTTTGAATTTTCTATGCAATATGAATGATAAACTGATATGAAATTGATCTATATGAAATTGATCTAACAATGATATGAATCTATGCTAAATGATATGCAATGCTCAAAACAAGAAAGATCTCACAATAGCTTTGATTCACAAAGATGATTCTTCAGTCTCCAATTCGACAGCCTGAGAATGCAAATTCGTGGATAAATTATGAAGAGCTAAGCCTTGATTTTATAGAAATCCAGGGCTTTGGAGGTGCATGGAAAAAGCCATAAATCACTTAGATTAACTCAGCTTGATTTTTGAGTTATCTGATCATGAAAGATAGTTAATTCTCAAAATTATGCAAAAGCATGCAAAAACAACTTTTTAACTCAAATTAGAGTTTAGATCAGCTTTTTGAACTCCAAAAGGATGTTGAGTTCCAAAAAGTCAACACTTTGCATTGATTTTCTGATTTGGAGTTTAACTGTTTCTTTTGAATGTGCATAATAATTAAGAATTAAATAAATAATTAATGATTTACTCTCAACTTAACTAATTTTTGAAAATAAATAATTGATTTATGGGTTAATCAATCATTTAATCAAACTTTTATTAAAAACTATATTATTAAATAATGACAACATGCTTTAATTAATTAAATAAGAATTTAGTCAGTTATTCATAGGATATTGGATTTATTGTCAAAATTAAATAATACAATTAATAATAGATAGAATTAAATTTAATTAAACAATTAAGTGGAAAATATTAAATCTAATTAATTAAATATGAAAATATTCAATTAATCAAACTTTAGGATAAATGTGATTTATCGCCAAATAATCATTAAATTAAAGGTAATTAAGATAATTAAGAATATTGCTAGGAATATTCCCCGATGCAGAATTTAAGATAATCAATTAGATTCTATGATGTGCAGATGTGCCTTAGGTTAGGGCTTCTATGTCGATTTCATTTAATTTGAGGATGTAAGAGGTTAATGAACATATAGCCCATTTTTGGGGTATTACATTTTGCCCCTCTTTGAATTACTGTGCGAAGCGCAGTGGTTCAAAGTTTTTCTTTGTATGATAAAGATATGAAACTGATTCGAAAGATATGATGATTGAAAGATTTGAAGATATTAGGTCCTGAATGACCAAAGATAATGTTCACTATAGCAGCGATGAACCGATGATTGCAAAAGAGTGTCAAAATGCCTGATTCTGAACCTTAGGATTGCAAAGAAGTGAGTGACTGATTCTAG
Source organism: Chamaecyparis obtusa (assembly GCA_027943335.1). Classification (NCBI taxonomy): domain Eukaryota; kingdom Viridiplantae; phylum Streptophyta; class Pinopsida; order Cupressales; family Cupressaceae; genus Chamaecyparis; species Chamaecyparis obtusa. The sequence goes on along the minus strand of BSBK01008326.1, from coordinate 460,254 downwards.
ACTCGATTGTCTTAGCAGAACCACGACGTAGGTATCACATCTAACCCCTTCAGTTACCGAAGAACCAAGGAAATAACATTGATGAACTGATGGTTGCAAAAAGCTGATACAGATTACAAGATTAGGAGGATACCAGATTGATATGGATCGATGACTCTGATATGCCCCAAGTGATGATAGATTTGCCCCGAGCGATGAGGACTTTTGATGATTTAGCAACTAGACATGGTTGTTGTCTTGATTACTGAGGAAAGATTGATAGAATTTTTACAGACTTGAATGATGTGCAATACCATGCCCCCTTTGGGATTAAAATCAAAATCTGACAATAAAAGTCAATGTTAAATGGTTTAGAAGCATGTTAATTGATTTGAAAAGTGGTTATACACATCCAGGAATGCGTTTTGCATCGTTTGGAGGTCCTGGAGACCAAGTTTGACTAGGTTTAAACCATGAGTTGACCATAGTTGACCAAGATGAAATTTTGATAGTTTGATGTTAGATAATCAGTTAAGTTGAATTCTAGATTCCTGTGATGATTGAAGGTTGATTGTGCAAGTAGTTAATAATATGAATAATTTTAGATTTTGATTTTGATCCCGAAAAAGGATTCTACTTGCTATTTCATTGGAGGAACCTTCATGTGGGATTTAGCTCTTGTTAGATTGGAAGAGGTGATTGAAGAATCTTTTAAGTGTTCAAGCAATTTATGAGATCATGCAAAGTGCAAAAATGCAAAGAAACATGCAGGATGATAATGCAACCCTAGGACCTAGGACCTACTCATTGATCATGTGTCGATTTGTTATCATCATTGAACTTTTAGGTAACCAGATAAATCAATACAATGCCCACTAGCAGAGGATTTCACTCAAACCATCAAGGAATTACAAGAATAGGTCAAGAGAGCCATCCTAGAGTCTACTCAAAAAATGAAAGCTAAAGTGGATGAGAGAAGGAAAGAGGTTCAGTTCAAAGTGGGTGACTATGTGATGGTCCATTTGAGTAAAGCTAGAATGCAAAAGAGCATGCTTACCAAGCTGCAAATGTAGAAAGTAGGGCCTTGTAAAATTTTGGCCAAGTATGGTGAGAATGCTTATAAACTAGATCTACCATCAGACTTAGCTATATCACCAATCTTTAATGTAGCTAACGTAGTCCTATACAAAGGGGAAATACTAGGGCAGACTAAAAATCAAACCAAGGTATTGCAGGACCTAGACACGAATGCCATGCCTCAAATGAAGCAGCCCATAGCAGAGAAAATCTTGGAGTCTAGAGTGAAGAAATCAACAAGCCACTTAGTTTACATGGAACACTTGGTGAAGTGGGCAGGTCAATCTGAGTCTGAAGCCACTTGGGTTGAAGAGAGTAGGTTTAAGAAGCTAGGTATTGATCTAGCTCTTATCACTCCCAAAGTGCCTTAATTCTATGCTTAGGGGGAGTATGGTGTAGGAGCACCTTTCTAAGGGCTCCCACCATTGAAATTTTTTTTGTGATTTTCTTTTGTATGAAGCCTTGTAATTAAAATAAGATCCATGAGCTGAGTGTGTGTGTGAAGGGTCTAGTTTGGGGCCCTAGAGTCACAGTCCTATTTAGTTTTGTGTTAAATCAGGGACTCAGTGAAGGATTTCATCCTAATGTCACATGGTCCTTGTTAAGTAAAAGGTCTTCTAGTATGGGTCTAAGGTTATTTAGCACATGTCTGCATTGGATAAGGCCTTGTGAAGGTCTAGGAGTTAAGAAGAGCAAAAAATGCTCAAGCAACAAAAAGTTGCTCAGAAGTTGCTTAGCAATTTTTCAAAGTTGCTTAGCAACTTTCCTCAAAAGAGGTCAAAACCATAACCTAGTGGCTAGAAGCCCTAATAAAACCCATAACCCAAGGATGAGACCATAAATTCTTGGAAAAATGATATTATAAGGGTTGGATGTCAGATTGTATGGCTATGAGAGAAGAAACCTAGATTGTGACTATTTTTAGTGTGTCAGTTTGCACATATGGAATGAAGAATGAATGATAATGGTTGAATCTTGTTGATTATTTCATTGTGGATCCACCTTACTATATAATCTTTGATTTTAAATTCATATTTTAGATTTATCTACAATTTTGTGTGTGGTTTTGTAAATAGTTTGAAGTTACTATCTCTCTGGCCAGTTTTAACTAGTTTGTAAAGATGGGCCTGTAGTTCCTATCCCCAACATGGAAACTCCATGAAACTATGGGATATGGAAGTGTAGTACCTATAAATAATGTCATTTCAAGTAGGGCCCTAGAATATGTAGGCAACCATTTTTGATACCAAGCCCTAGGCGATCCCGGACTGTGCCCGGCTAGGTAAGGTTAGTGTTGTGAAGGCTCTCAAAAGAAAGGGTGAAGATTACAGAAGTAATCCTTTGGAGGATTTCAAGAAGGGATAAAGAAGCATCATTTTTGAGAAGGATAGGCTTCCAAAAATCAAGATAAGGTGGTGAAATAGACAAACCAATCATGTGACCCTGTCAAACTCAAAAATACCTAAAAACCCTCATATCTGGTTAGGGCACTGTACGGACACTTGGGGTCCTGAGACCTTGAAAATCCTTAAGAGTTAGGTGATTGAATAGGAGTCTCTTTGGAAGACTATCCAATATTTGGTGAAGGTTGCAGGTGAAAGTCCTATAAATCTGGAAAGGAGGCTTAATTAGGGCTCTTTCCTTGTAGCCTTGTTTTGGGAGAAAATGGTGAGATCGGGTATCAAGTTAGATTGCCCAAGCCCTTGAAATCACATGGAAGGTTGTAAAAACACCATAGGATATATCTCTATCCTTTCTAGATCTTGAGAAGGTATGGAAGTAGTGAAGCCCTTATAAGCTATGTAAGGGTTTGGAGCCAAGTAGTGTGAAGGAGAGCTTAGGATGAGTGTTTGTCATTGGTAGTTAGATTGGGTTGGGTTAGGGGATTCTATTGACAAGAGAGATCCTAGAGACCATAGGGTGTGAGTAGAACACACTAGAGATCCAAGAAATGGATTAAGGAGCATAGACTAGGCTAGTGTATCACAATCTCCCCATCATAGAATCAGGGGAAAAAGCCAGATCTAAGTTGAGGACCAATTAAAGGTTCTTGACATGACCCCAAACCACTTACTCAGAGGGATAAAAATTCTTAACATGGAAGTGCTTCCATTTTAAGATGATACATTAAGCCCCCACTTTAGCAAGAGTATGGTCTTGATGCAAACTCTTGGTAAAGGAGATCACAAAGAAAAAGACAATCTTATTGAAATCAAAGGGACAAAGGAATCCTCAAGCCACTAGGGACTCAAGTATTTTTCAACTCAAAGATTACAATAAGAGAGAAATCACTAGAAAAAGAGAGAAAATGGGAGACAGGAGTGGCTAGATCACCCAGTTAGATGTGTGTATCTCACTGTGAACCACAAAAGGATAGGATGGCCCACCAAGAAAGAACTTGATAGTCACCCCATAAATTTGTGTGCCTTCTAGCATCTTTGTACATATATGTAGTACATCTTCTAATGGCTTTTATAAAGTACCTATGGATCCATATCCTCATATCACCATAGAATACATTTGTAAAATGTGTATCTCTTCAAGATTTAGCAACTTATGTGCATTACCTTCTGAGGATTTAGCATATTTGAAATTGGAAATGTGTGTCTCTTCAGGATTTAGCAACTTATGTGTGTTACCTTTGGAGGATTTAGCATATTTGAAATTGGAAATGCATGTCTCTTCAGGATTTAGCAACTTATGTGTGTTACCTTCTGAGATTTAGCATGCTGCAAAATAAAAGGTTAGAAAAAAAATCATAATAAAGAATGAGGGAGGCCATATATATGCCCCCCTCCTTAAGATGGAAAAATTACATACTATTTTGACATGTTAAGGAAAGAAAAGAACAAGGATAAATCCTTCTTCAACATCAAGACAATATCCATAGACAACACCTAGTCCAAGCCAAGAAGGTCACAACTCTTATGAGGCCATGGAAGGTAAGAATGCAAAGAGATATCATGTAAGAAGTGAAAAAGTAACCCATGTGAGGGATAGCACACTATTCATCTTCCAAGGTGAGAGATTTATCAACCATGAAAATCCAATGTCAAACAATGAAATAGGTTGTGATCAAGGACAAAGATCCTCAATGCAAACCAAAATTTTCATGTATGATTGGATATCACATAATAGATAGATACTTCTTAACCAAGGGAAAAGTGGATCCTGAAAAGATAAAAAAGAAGGAGATGGCATCCTTGCCCCCCAAGCATAGGAACAAAGATGGAAGGGAACCTATTATATTGCTCGTAACACTATACAAGGCATCGAGCACCCACAGATTAGTCTAACATTGTTTACATAATGTGGAGCTCCATAATAGGAACATAAATGTTATTCAAAGAAAAAATTATTGAAATACAACTCATTGCCACATGATATATAAATAACCTTACTATCAATGAGCTGCCTAATCTTATAATGTAAAGCTTGACATTCATTAGTAGAGTGATCATGAAATCTATGATATAAACAAAAAGGAAGAGTCTTCAAGTATGGACTATGTTTCTTGTTGCATTTAGGTCTAGTAATCATCTTAGCATAAAGGAGTTTAGGAAAAAGAACTTCTTGGTCAAATTCCTTCATAGTTTCATCATGTTTTAAAGTGTTATTTGAGATGTTGTTAATATTGATTTTTTGTTGAGGATTAAATCCCAATCCATAAGAATGCTCATGCCCTCCATTCTGTAAGGGCATTTGAATTCTTTGTTTATGCTTATCACATCCTTGACAATTAAATCCGTGTTTAACTAGGAAATGATAACTAGGACTATAACGAGAGACCATATCAGAAGGAGTAGGTTTGAAAAATTCATTGTGAGTAGAAGTAGTGACAAAGTTGTTACGAAGGGCATTAAAAGTAGAAGAAAAAACATGTTGTTCAAACTCTCTTTGTTGGTTCATAAAATCAAGATCAGAAACTTTATACTCTCCAATAAAGGTAGGATTAAAATTCAAGGTTCCCCAATCATTACCAGGGAGAGCATTAGAGGAAGAAGGATTAGGAATAGGAGTAGGATTAGTGTAGGTTTGAATATTCAAACAAGGATTAGGTGCATCATCCACATGAAATGTATACATCATGTTGTTATGAATAAACTTGACTTTACAGTGAAGGGTGGAAGGATCAACATGAATCTCATGCAACCAAGGTCTACCCAAAAGAAGGTTATGATTGAGAGGTCCAGGCATAACATGAATAGGTGTATTTAGGATGAACAGACCTACTTTTATAGGTAAGGTAATGATGCCTAAAGTGTTCTTAGAAATTTTATCAAAGCCACATATATGAACATTGTTAGGTTGAATAGTTGAAAGATTGACTTTAATTGCTTTGAGAATGTTCATGCTACAAATATTAAGCCGAAATCCATTATTAATCAAGCTTCTATGAAAGATACTCTTATTGATAGTAACAACAACCATAAGAGCATCATATTGATTCTGAACTTCTTTAGAAGGTAAATCCTTTTGAGTAAATACAATGTCAGGAGCACCTAGGCTAGCATGCATGCATTGTAAGAAGTTATTGATGTTCTCTTGATTAGGAGGTGGAGTAGGAAGAGTTGATAGAGCTTTTTGCAAGGCTTCATAGTAGGTAGGTGAAGTTTGAAGAAGCTCCCATAAAGAAATTTTGGTAGGGGTATTTTGCAATTAGTTTATCAAATCATACTCCTTGCTAGGAAGATGGGGTGGAGGAGGAAGAATGGGTTGAGAAGGTGGTAAAGATGTAGAAACCACTAGATTAGGTCAAAGGTTAATCCTTGTATGATATGTGTGAGCTATATAATCCTGGTCACTAGAAGACTCTAAAGACTCCATAGGTTTACCTTTGATATTAATGTGAGGACAACCTTTGATAGTCAACAAGGGTTTTGGACAAACCATGTTAGTTGTCTCAGCACTACAAACAAATTCACAAGAAGGAAGAAAAGAAGACACCCTAGGAGGAGATGAGGTAGGATCTTGATTCCCCATAAGAGCATCACTAAGAGGGAGAGCATTAAGGGAATTCATATCATTCTCTGCTAATGTCTCATCACTAGAAGGAATCCCAAATGGAGGTAAGGCATCAATAATGTCATCTTCTTTCACTAAAATGTCTACTTAAGGGGAGTGTGTTTTAGAAAAAGAGTTATCAAAGCTTCTTCACGAGGAGGGGATAAATCAATGTCTTTATCCAAGGGTTCATCCCAAAAAGTAGAATCATCTAAAATAGTTTCACGAGGAAGAGAGTAATCAACATCCAAATCCAAAGGTTCATCCCAAATAGGAGGATTATCATCCCTATCCATAAGGCACTTGAAAAAAACTTGAAACAACTTGTGCAACATGATAACGAATAATGAAATGCATATAAAATAGATCTAGATATATCCAAATGCATTCAAATGAAATACAATAGGGCATCTAATTCCACATGTATTTTTAAAGAAATTTTGTGATTTTTTGGTAATTTTGAAATATAAATGTAAGAGCATAAAATAAATCTACTTTTGTAAGCATGTAAGATCTAACACAAAATGTAAACCTAACACCAAAAAGAAAGAGCTGTCGTAAACGGGCTCACCAAAATGTAAGATGTGAAGGTGAACACAAGATACAACAAACACAATAGGGCATCTGATTCCAAAAAGAGAAGGGGTAAGCTTGTCAGGTTCACCAAAATGTAAGATGAAGGTGAACACACAAGGTAATACAAAGGGAGATCTAACACCATAAAAGAAAGAGTCGTCTATCGTGGGTTCACCAAAATGTAAGATATAAAACATAGATGGGTGTCTAGAACAATGGTTTGCACATAAAAGAGACTCCAAAACTGATATTATATACATACATAAAATTGTAATGATATGGAAAGTAAATGTAGAAGAATAATCTTGAAATTAAAAAATTAAGGTACTGTTATACACTGAGTTTGCACCTTTTCGCAAGCTCTCTTAGTCTTGATAACTCAGTATAACTTGGGAATCATCTCAAGGTTGTGGGACCTATGCTAACTAAGATGAAACCTCCAGGTTCTAGGCTGGTTCCTCTTGGATAATCACCCTAATTTGCTTCTTAACATGAAAAGTAAATTTTGAGGGGAAAGGGTTAGGAGTGCACGAAAGGGAAATAACAGGAAAGAAAACTACCTACTAGCTGATGCACTGAAACTAGGGTTTAGATCTCAGTATAGAGGGATGAAACCAGTGAAAGACTTGGGTCTAGTAGATCACAACTTACTGAATAGGCTTGCATAAGTATTTCATAGAAGGGTCTGCAAACAAAAGAGGGTATTTAGGGAAAGAGAAAGATTCTTTCAGAACAACAAGACTCTTAGGATTAGACAACAATCTATGACTTGCAAACAAACATTCACTCCTATAACTTGGTGTAGGATTGAGACAAGACTGTTAGGGGCTGAAGTATGCCCACAAAAAATCTAAATCAGATCAAACATAATAACACACACAATTAAAGAAAGTAAGAGGAACCAGGGGCCCTAAGATATCATTGAAAAACATGCGTACACTTTGACCCAATAAGAGATAATCCACACAAGAAAGCATAAGGACAACAAGAATGTCACAAAATGCTTTGCAATATCTGAACCATCAATGAAAATTACAATTGTAGAAAGCCAAAGGGCAGGAAAATTGCCACAAATTGCTCTCTAAGAAAGAAACTTTCTTTTTACAATTGTTGGATTCTGAGCTCAAAAGCTCTCAAAAAATGTTATATACATCACTCAACTACACACAGGTAGGAGTCCCAAAACTAACTAGGGTTACGAGATTTTACATTAGAATAACCAACCCTAGGGTACTGATCGATCAAATCTGATCATGAAAACTGGCACTGCAACATCATGGCTGATTAGATAAATGACCCTAAGTACCGATCCCTATACCACAAACAACCTGTAGACAAGAAACCTTGATCTACCAACCCACTTGCAACTCCACCAAGCCATAAAAGCTCCAAATTTGATCTTCACAATAGTATAAATAGTCACAATTGGCACAAACTCTTTAATGCTTCATCGGTGCAAGAAAACCACACTGTACCCTACAAAATCCACGGCACCGATGACCAGACACTGATGACCAGATCGTCCATCATCCCTTTCACAACCAAAAAATGTCCTCAAAAATCAATTCTGAGCTACCTAGCCACTTTGCACACATCCTCTGCAGAAGAAAGCCTGCCAAAAAGTTGCACCACCTTGAAAATGTCATTGGTCACATGATCGCATGAGCCCAAAAGGCCACATGCAATCATGTGACTAGCCTTTGAAAATTCCATCCTTGCCACGCAAGAAACTTGGCCCACAAGATCCACCACCTCAGTCTAACCCATGATAGCACCACAGGAAACACCCTTAGAATCCAATGGTGGTCACATGATCACATGGGATCGAAAGATCCCATATGAACATGCAACCACCATAGATCTTGTATCTATGGGGTCCATGCTATACCTCTGACCCACCGCAAACCGGACACGTCGCCTATAGAGGAACCACCAATAGCTCCTCATCACACTTGCGCCATCGTAGATTCTCTAACACATCAGACCCACCTATAAACATTCATCACTAGTTGGCTAATGAAACACAGACACATCACCAAACTGCAGGCTCATATCGACATGGTTAATGGTTAGTCACATGTTCACATAACCTTGAAAAGGGCTATGCGATCATGCGACAAACTGCTAGCAGCTTGCTGAAAACCAACTGGGCCCCACTTGTTAGAGTTGCACACTTGTGAAATGTCGATGCTAGAGGAAGAAGTGAAAAACACAGAAGGGGTCAAAAACATAGAGGATTTTGCTTGAAGGTCAAAAACACAGAGGGTTTTCGACACTGAACATTTTTTGGAACCCCTGTGACCTGAGTATTTCCTGCAAGCAAACAAACGTGAATATCTTTTTGGGCTTTGCAAATTAGGTCATGTGATCAAAGCTGGAGCATGGGAACATATCAAAGAACATGGGGTTCAGAGCGCAAAGCATAACAATCTATGGATCAAATTCGCAAATGAAAAAAATCTTGTGGCCAAAATTGAATGATAGGGAAATTTTAAGTAACATTTTGGTGACTTCTGCGGGATGTCAGCCTACTAGACATTAGACCAGTGGCCTTTGAAGCAATCCATTGGGTATGGGGTCAATTTAGGAACACAAAAATTTGACAGGGGAACAAAAAATTGAACCAAATTGTGCTCGAGCACTTCTTGGAAAATAGGGAAAGACTAGACTAGAAAGCTGGAAGAAAGCAGGAAACCTAACCTATCCTAAACTAACCAGTGCAGAAGCTTGGTTAAACAAAACCATTCACTGGTATGTTGAAATAATTCCCCATCCTCCTTAGTGTATTATACTTTGGACATTTGATGCCGACAAGGAGGATATGGAACACAAAAATACACTGAACTACCTATCATATCAACCTTTAAAATTCATAGTCCAGATCAGAGCTGACATTCTCCCAGGGAGGCTGAAAAAATTGAATGGGCCTCTGGTCACCAAGGAGTGAATCTACAACATCACCCTCCATGATGATTTTCCATACCATCTCTTCCTCTACAGTTAGAGGATCATTCTCTTCTTCATCTTGAAAAGCTAATAGCTCATCTAAGCTATCAGCTTGAGGAAGGCTCACAGGAACAGCTTCTTCAATAGTATCAAGCTTTGCACAAAAATCCTCTATGATGTGATCAAAATCATCCTCTGAAAGGTTGTTTCATCTTCTTTTTTTTGGCTCATCATGGTGACCAAATCCGAGTCACCAAATATACTTGAATATTAACCTCTGAAAGGTTTGTATTATGTAATCAGTATATTAGAGATTGCATAACTTGAACATGAATTTAAACTTCAGTCCCATAAGGCATGCCAAAAAATTTTATACACTAATTTTTCACCCTTAGTTCAAGCTCTCATAGTCTTGATAACTCAGTATAACTTGGGAATCATCTCAAGGTTGTGGGACCTATGCTAACTGAGATGAAACCTCCAGGTTCTAGGCTGGTTCCTCTTGGATTGTCACCTTAGTTTTCTCTTAATAGGAAAGTAAATCTTTTGAGGGAAAGGGTTAGAAGGAGTGCATGAAAGGGAAATGATTGAAAGCAAACAACCTACTAGGTGATGCATCGAAACTAGGGTTTGGATCTCAGTATAGAGGGATGAAACCAATGAAAGACTTGGGTCTAGTAGATCACAACTTACTAAATAGGCTTGCATAAGTATTTCATAGAAGGGTCTGCAAAAAAAAGAGGGTATTCAGGCAAAGAGAAAGATTCTTTCACAACAACAAGACTCTTAGGATTAGACAACAATCTATGACCTACAAACAAATATTCACTCCTATAACTTGGTGTAGGATTGAGACAAGACTGTTAGGGGCTGAAGTATGCCCACAAAACATCTAAATCAGATCAAACACAATAACACACACAATTACAAAAAGTAAGAGGAACTAGGGGCCCTAAGATATCATTGAAAAACATGCATACACTTTGATCCAACAAGAGATAATCCACACAAGAAAGCATAAGGACAATAAGAATGTCACAAAATGCTTTGCAATATCTGAACCATCAATGAAAATTACAATTGTAGAAAGCCAAAGGGCAAGAAAATTACCACAAATTGCTCTCTAAGAAAGAAACTTTCTTTTTACAATTGCTGGAATCTGAGCTCAAAAGCTCTCAAAAAATGTTATATACATCACTCAACTACACACAGGTAGGAGTCCCAAAACTAACTAGGGTTACAAGATTTTACATTAGAATAACCAACCCTAGGGTACTGATCGATCAAATTTGATCATGAAAACTAGTGCTACAACATCATGGCCGATCAGATAAATGACCCCGAGTACCGATCCCTGTACCGCAAACAACCTGCAAACAAGTAACCTTGATCTACGAACCCACTTGCAACTCCACCATGCCATAAAAGCTCCAAATTTGATCTTCGCAAAAGTATAAACAGTCACAAGTGGCACAAACTCTTTAATGGTTCATCGGTGCAAGAAAACCACATTGTACCCTACAAAATCCATGGTGCTAATGACCAGATCATCCATCATCCCTTTCACAAGCAGAAAATGTCCTCAGAAATCAATTTCAAGCTACCCCGCCACTTCGCACATGTTCCCTACAGAAGAAAGCCTACTAAAAAGTTGCACCACCTTGAAAACGTCATTGGTCACATGATCGCATGAGCCCAAAAGGTCACATGTGATCATGCGACTGGTCTTTGAAAATTCCATCCTTGCCATGCAGGACACCTAGCCCACAAGATTTGCCACCTCAATCTGACCCACGATAGCACCATAGGAAACTCCCTTAGAATCCAATGGTGGTCGCATGATCGCATGGGATCGGAAGATCCCATGCGAACATGCGACCACCATAGATCTTACATCTACGGGGCCCATGCTATACCTCCGGCCCACCACAGACTGAACACGTCACCTCTAGAGGACCCACCAGTAGCTCTTCATCACACTTGCACCATTGCAGATTATCTGACACATCAGACCCACCTACAAACATTTGTCACCAACTGGCCAATGAAACATAGACACATCACCAAATTGTAGGCTCATATCGGTGTAGTTAATGGTTAGTCACATGTTCGCATAACCTTGAAAAGGGCTATACGATCATGTGACAAACCTCTAGCAACTTGTCGAAAACTAGTTAGGCCCCACTTGTCAGAGTTGCACACTTGTGAAATGCCGACGCTAGAGGAAGAAGTGCAAAACACAAAAGGGGTTGAAAACACAAAGGATTTCACTTGAAGGTCGAAAACATAGAGGGTTTTCGACATTGAACATTTTTTGGAACCCCTGCGACCTGAGTATTTCCTGCAAGAAAACAAAATTGAATATCTTTTTGGGCTTTGCGAATTAGGTCATGCGATTAGAGCTGGAGCATGGGAACATATCAAAGAACATGGGGTTCAGAGCGCAAAGCATAACAATCTGTGGATCAACTTCACAAATGAAAACAAGCTTGTGGCCAAAATTGAACGATAGGGAAATTTTGGGTAATAGGTACTTCCTCTGAAAAAGAATTAGCTGAAAACCCTGTCAAACAGTTTCAGAAACTATTGATTTTTGCAATTTTAAATTAAAAACTGCGAGATCTACAAAACCCAGAAATATTTTTCTTTTCTAAGGAAGGTCATCCTTGACCCAAAGGCGGGGTAAGATCTTACCCTAAGGTAAGATCTTACCCTAAAAATTTGACCTTGACTTGCATTACTCCGATGAAAATTTTGTTCGTGGACCTTGAAAGTTTGGTGAAAAAGGTATCCAGATCTGCACTAATATTTGTCATCCCACACTTGTACCTGCAAGAAAAATGGTTTTTATGGTTGGGGGGGAGGGGTTTGCCTTAGTCAAACCCCAATTTTGGAATTAACCTTGAAATTGAACTGAAATTGCAGAGATAAGCAAAGTAAATGGAACAATTCACCTTGCTTATGTTGAAAACCCTTGTGGAGGATTCGAATCCTTGAATCCACAAGGATGCTCAAAATGAATGTATAATTGAATTTAAGATGTCTCAAATCAATTGTCTTAGATCTTCAACACCAATCTTGAATGGATCTTGGAATAGGAAGAGGCTTGGATGAAATTGGATGGAGATATCTTCAACAAGAGGGCTCCAAAGAGATTGAATTCTGCAATGGCTATCAATGGATCTCCTTGATGAATTGGATCTTGAATGATTGAATGCTTGAAGGATTGAATAAATGCATGAATTTTTTCCTTCTCCTTCTTTCTTACTTCTTGATTGCTTGATTTCACTTGCTTGAGAGATGGAGAAAACTTGATGTGAATTGATTGTGAAAATGAGAGAGGAAGGCTTCCTTTTATAGAGATCTAGGGAAAAAACTCCTAGAGAGCCTGACATATGAGAAATAAATTCCCATTGGGCCCATACCCCTATAAATGGACCTAGATTAAATGCAATTTAAGAGTTTACCATTTCTTTTTGAAAACAAATTCTTTCCAAAACCCGACATCCAAAAATCATGGAACTTTAAAATTTAGACCCTGGGTTAAGGATGAGGTCTAATTTGACCTAGGTTGAGGATGAGGTTGTCCTTGACCCTCATGGTCATCCTTGACCCTTAAGGTTGTCCTTGACCTTGAGGTCAAAAATCTCAAGATCTCAGTCCAGAATGTCAGAAAAATGTAGAAAGAAAGTGGGAAAGGGGGCGAAATCAGGGGAAAAAGATAGATCTAAGTCGAGGATCCATTCAAGGTTCTTGAAATGACCCCAAACCACTTATTCGGAGGGCTAAACATTGTTAACATGGAAGTGCTTCCATTTTAAGATGATACATATATATGTGTGTGTGATGTATGATGAGAGATATCTTTTTTTATATCTATGTATTTTGAATGGAATGTGATGATGCGTGATGGAAAATGTTGTGGACATACAAAACTTAATGAAACATAAATACTTATCTTCAAAGGTAGCAGATTTTGAAATCACTATTTTTTGGTGTCTATACACAATTTTAGGAAATTCTACAAACCAGATCTGGCTTGGAAACACAGAAACAAAGAAAACCCAGAAACCTTCTTCTTTTCTGAGAAAGGTCGACTTGACCCAACACAGGAGTAAGATCTTACCCCAGGGCACAATCTTACCCCTTTATGTTGACCTTGACCTACACTGTTCTGACGAAAAATTTGTTCATGGATCTTGAAAGTTTGTTGAAAAGGGTACTCAGATATGATCTGTGATTCATTGTCCCACACTTGTACCTAAAAGAAAAATAATTTTTTTTTTGGATGAAGGGTTTGCCTTGGTTAAACCCCCATTTAGAATCAACCTTAAAATTGGAATTGAAATAGAGAATGCTAGCAAGTAGTAGAAGTTGATCTAACAATGAAGCTATGCTATTCAATAGATATGCAATTGTATTTGAAATGTAAAAAAGTATGTTAATATGAAAGCTTGGACTCAACACTAACAAATGTAAATCAAAACCTCCATGATTGTATGCCTAGAATCCACCTTGACTGGAGAATAAATAGATCTTGAAGATGAACAATGGATCTTAAAGGAAGATCACACCACCATGATGGATAGATCTAGGGTTTGAATAATGAATCTTGAATGCTTGAACCAAATCCCTCCAAAGGCTTGAATGCTTGAATCCTTGATCTTCAATGGAGAGCTTAAATGCTTGAATTTAGATGATGTCTTGAATACTTCCTTGATTGAGAATGCTTGCTTGAAAGATGGAGTGCTTGAAAATGATATGAATTGATGATCAAAATGAGAGAGGAAGACTTCCTTTTATACAAGTCTAGGGCAAAAAATTTTAGAGAGGCCTACATGGGATAATTAAATTCCATTTTAAGCCTTTACCCCTAGAAATGGACCTAAATTAAATATAATTTAAGAGTTTACCATTTTAAAATCTGAAATAGTTGACTTGGAAGCGGTAAATAAAACTTTCCAAAACTCAACATCCAAAAACTTCTGCATTTTGAAATCTGGACCCAGGATCAGGGTTGAGGTTAACTCTAACCTAGGTCAGGGTTGAGGTCAACCTTGACCTAGGTCAGGGTCAAGGTTGACCTTGACCTAGAAGGTTGACCTTTACACTGAGGTCAAGAATCTCAGGGTTTTAGGTTAGGATGCCAGAAATAAGTAGGAAAGAGGTGGAAAGAGGGGTAGAATAGGGCAAAAACAAGATCCAAGCTAGAGATCCCATCAAAGCATCTGACATGACCCCAAACCACCTACTCAGAGGGCTAAACCAGTCCTAAATGGAAGTTCTTCCATTTTTTGATGATACATTTATCCCCCACTTTAGCAAGAGTATGGATTCAATACAAAACTCTTGGCAAAGGAGAAGAAAGATCCAAGTGGATTCACAACAAGATATAATATCACTTAGTTGAGAACATGAGTCCCCAAGCTAATGATTCTAACTCAAAATACATGCATAAGGGTATGAAAGAAAAGAGAAAATAAAGACAAAGCTAAAGGACACAAAAAGAGGGGTTAGTACAAAAACAAACCCAAATCAACTAGCAAAGAAAACCTTGCTAAGAAATGCTTCCTATACTAATATCATATTTTGAAAGCCATCATAAAAGCATAAATGATTACATAAGAAAGACAAGAGAAACATTATAAATAACATAGCTTCATGATCTAATCCTACTAGCATGAAAGTGAAAAGAGAGAAAAGAGAAAGTGATCACCTTGCCCAGTAAGATGCCCACCTTACCATGAATCACCAAGGAGGGAGATCCCAATAGGTAGCAAAACTTGATAGTTCACCCAAAAACTACACTTTGTAGTTGTAATGCATCTTCTAACAACTTTTGGAATACCCATAGATCCACATTCTTGTATCACTATGGAATATAAGATGTGTGTCTCTTCTGGATTCAACAACTTATGTGCATTACCTTACAAGGATTTAACATATTTTAAAATTAAAAAATGTGTGTCTCTTTAGTATTTAGCAACTTATGTGCATTACCTTCTAAGGATTTATCATATTGAGAATTGAAAAATGCATGTCTCTTCAAGATTTAGCATCTTATGTGTGTTACCTTTTGAGGATTTAGCATATTGAAAATTGAAAAATTTGGCATAAGGGAGACCCTATATATGCCCCCCTCCTTATCGTGTCTATCTACTAGAGGTGATAAGGAAGAGGAGGATACCTACTTCACAAAGTAAGGAGATATCCTATTTAAAAATAATGTACACTATATTCTTAGTAAAGGGTATTAACCCTTACATCCAAGAGCATAGATAATTGTGAAAAGGATATGTCACTTATGGAAAAAGGATCCTCAAAGGAAGAGATCTTATCAACAAGACCCCCACCATAGAGGAGTACTTTAGATAAAATATCATTTTTCAAAGAGAAACAAAGATTCAATCATCCAGCCCCCTGTAATCAAGAGGAAGAGGAATCTTTGAACAAAGAAATCAAAATCTAACCCTAAAGCTAGGGCAAGATTTTATAAAGAACATAATTTGTAGAATAAAGAAGGGGTGATGACAAAGGAAAAAAAACTCTCATATAAAAGGATATCCATAGCCAAAAACTTAGTTAGTATAATGAAATAATGTTTGTAAAATAAACAAATGCCACTAAGCTAGGGAAAGAAAATCCCTAGACAAAGAAAAAGAAGGAAAAACCTTTCCCCCTAGGGATGAAAGAACAAAAAGTCTTTAGAAAAGATATCCTGAATAATAAAAGAGAATCTATGGATGATTATGAACATAATACAAAACCATAGGGATAGAATATAGAAAGGATAACCAATTAAGCTCAAAACAAAGGACATGCTAAGAGAAAAATGGATCCTAGAGAACTAGAAGAAATACCTCTTGCCCCCCAGTCAAGAGACAAGAGGAGAAAAGATCTACATTATGGAAGAGTCAAGGGGATGCCCCTTATCAAAGTTATGAAGGAATTGTAAAACCGCATGAGAATGGGATATAATTCCTAAAGAAACTCTTTCTCTAACATACAACTTGAAATGTAGACAATCAACAAGTAAATGTGTATTACTATAGTGAAAATAAAATTTGTACTTAGAGAGAGCATCTTTCAGCATAGGTTTAAAGATTTCTTTCTTGGAATTCATTAACTGAACATACACCTTCTTAGCCACATCTTGAGGAGTATCAAGGTAATCTAAGGAAGGCGTTGGAAGAAGAAGATGAAGAGGAGGACGATGATCAAAATCAACCACCTTAAATTGAGATTGCAAACAACCAAGACCACAAATATCTTGTTTAGGGGATATATGAACTGGATACTTAATACCATGCTCATTAACACCAAGCCCTAAACCCTTATATCCTTGTTTTTCCATCATATTATATCCTATAGTGTAATAGCATCCAAAGCTTCTGTAGGAGGTGATTGTTGATTGTGTTCATGAGTAAATGTTGTATAAGGTGGAATAATAGGTTTAGAAGAAGTTTCTTTTCTCTTCCCTTTAATATCATCTTGGATTGGATAAGAAGGGGAAGGTAAATCCAAGAATTCTTGCACATCTACATCATGAACCATATTTTGAACCTCATCATAAGTGTGGGAAGAACTAGGAATAGAAGATGGAGAATTAGGCATGTTGGGAATGTTAGGAATTGGATTAGGAAGGATAGGATTAGGATTAGGAAGATTAAGAGATGGTGTATCATCTACCAAATTCTTAACATAATCCAAAAGAGTAATAAGTCTGCCACATAAATCTTTAATGAAAGTTTTGAATGTAGGAAGACTAGTATTGGTCAATCTCACAATAGCATAGGCAAGTGAAACATGAAGAGTGACAAACATAATGAAATGGATGATACTATCATAAAAACCATAAGTATGATAGAGAGATTCTAAGAGGAGAATAATAAGAAAAATAGCCACACACCAAAGCCTCTTAAAGATCTTCATAGTAAATGACATGCAAGAAAATATTTTTGTATTTTGTAGAATATATAGATTTTTTTTAATTTTAAAATGCAAGAGCATAAAACAAAGATAATATTAAGGAGTGAAAGAAAAGCATCTACCACAAAAAAGAAAGAGTTGTCTATCATGGGTTCACCAAAATGTAAGATATAATATATATATATATATATATATATATATATATATATATATATATATATATATATATATATATATATATATATCTGTGTGTGTGTGTGTGTGTGTGTGATGAGAGATATCTTTTTTTATACCTATGTGTTTCGAATGGAATGTGATGATGTGTGATGGAAAATGTTGTGGACATACAAAACTTAATGAAACATAAATACATATCTTGAAAGGTAGCCGATTTGGAAATCACTATTTTCTGGTGTCTGTACACAGTTTCGGGAAATTCTGCAACCAAATTTGGCCTAGAAACATAGAAATAGAGAAAACCTAGAAACCTTCTGATTTTCTAAGAAAGGTCAACCTTGACCCAACACAAGAGTAAGTTCTTACCCCAGGGCACAATCTTACCCGTCTATGTTGACCTTGAACTATACTGTTCCAACAGAAAATCTATTCACGGATCCTGAAAGTTTGTCAAAAGGGTACTCAGATCTGATATATGATTCATCTTACCACACCTATACCTACAAGAAAAAGTGTTTTTTTTGTTGGATGAGGGGTTTTCCTTGGTAAAACCATGGTTTGGAGTAAACCTTAAAAATGAAATTAAACTAGAGAATGCTAGCAAGTAGTAGAAGTAGATCTAACAACGAAGCTATGATATTCAATAGATATGCAATTGTATTTGAAATGTAAACAAGTATGTTGATATGAAAGCTTGGACTCAACACTAACAAATGTAAATCAAAATCTCCATGATTGTATGCTTAGAATCCACCTTGAAGGGAGAATGAATAGATCTTGAAGATGAACACAGGATCTTGAAGGAAGATTACACCACCATGATGGATAGATCTAGGGTTTGAATGATGAATCTTGAATGCTTGAACCAAATCCCTCCAAAGGCTTGAATGCTTGAATCCTTGATCTTCAATGGAGAGCTTGAATTATTGAATGTAGATGATGGCTTGAATGCTTCCTTGATTGATAATGCTTACTTGAAAGATGGAGTGCTTGAAAATGATATGAATTGATGATCAAAGTGAGAGAGGAAGGCTTCCTTTTATATAAGTCTAGGGAAAAAACTTCTAGAGAGGCTTACATGGGAGAATTAAATTCTAATTTAAGCCTTTACCCCTATAAATCAACCTAAATTAAATATAATTTAAGAGTTTACCGTTCTGAAATCCGAAATAGCCGACCCGAAAGCGAGAAATAAAACTTTCTAAAACCCGACATCTGAAAACTTTTGGATTTTGAAATTTGGACCCAGGGTCAGGGTCAAGGTCGACTCTGACCTAGGTCAGGTTTGAGGTTGAACTTGACCTAGGTTAGGGTCAAGGTCTACCTTGATGTAGAAGGTCAACCTTGACCTTGAGGTCAAGAATCTCAGGGTTTTAGGTCAAGATGCCAGAAACAAGTAGGAAAGAGGTGGAAAGAGGGGTATAATAGGGGGAAAAACAAGATCCAAGCTATATATCCCATCAAAGCATCTGAGATGACCCCAAACCACCTACTCAGAGGGCTAAACTAGTCCTAAATGGAAGTGCTTACATTTTCCAATGATACAAACCTCAATCCATGTACCTAATTGTCAAATGTAAGCACTAGTTTGCATGGCTTGAATTATTTTCCCTTTCTTTCTTCTTCTACCTTAATTTCATATTTTATTGTTAGGAATAGGTCAGTCGCAATATATCAACTTGACCCAAATTTGTATAACCATTCTTGTGATAGTTTGAATCTAATTACCCCTTACTACAACTAAATACCTCGAGATACTCAAACTTGTACACACCACTCTTCATTTCAATATGCCTAAATTATTTTATCAAACCTCTAAACATTTGAATCTTAATTGGTATATCTTACAAAACTCTTTGTATCCAATTTTTTATAATTTTTGTCAAACTATTTTATATGGATAGCAATAAGGATACTTAGATGGGAAGAACAACACTTAAACACTATAACCTAAAATACACTAACAATACTTTAATAGAATAATATTCATGTTACTATATTTATCTATAAAATTTACTAAGATTAGCAACAAGCATCTAATCCAAAACATGATACAAAACACCAGAAGTGACATTATTACAAAAAATAGCAGCATTGGAAGGTTAGGAAACATCCATCTAACATCAGCTAGGATACCCACAGATAAGAGTAAGACTTTGCTTAGCTAATTTACCCATAGATAGCTATTTGACCCCAAGCCTTAATGGGAATGAACTCTTATTATTGGGATGTGAAGCCCAATAGTCACAAGACCATTCATTTCCCCTCATCTCTTCATATTTGAGGAGCCCTCTATAAATGACTGTGTACAGTCATACATTGTAACTTTCACTGTATCATTTTGTGGATTGGATTAATAGATTGATTCCCTACTTCAAGTGTGGATGTAGGCATATTGCTGAAACACGATAAATATTCTTAAATGTTGTATTCGTCTTCATTATTATGTTTAATTCCACTTCTCTGGATCTTTAATATTTACAATTGGTATCAGAGCTTGGTGAGGCCAAGCTAGGAGAGAAAGAGTAGAGATGGAAGAAGATGTTGTACATTGGTGGCATGGCATGGAAGATGAGGATAAATTTTCTACTAGTTTTGACACTAAATCGGAGAGGCCTGAAAGAGGCAAGTTTGAAAAGAATAAAATGGTTTCATCATCATCCCATTGTCTTGGGAGGTGATTTAATTGTGGAGAGTCTGGTCATTGGGCTAGAGACTACAAAGTTGAGGGTTTGAAAAAAAAATGTTACAAATGTAGAGAGGGAGACCATATTAAAAGGAACTATCCTAAATTATCCAGCTAGGCAAATAAGGATGATGTTGAATAGATTGAAGAAATGGAAATTGATGTCATCCCGGTGGTCAAGGTCAAGCATGATGATGCCTTGATTAGTCTTGGCATTAATCATCCATGTACAAAGTTTGGAATTCCTCTTATTTCCCTATCATTTGGGGTAGCTGAAATAGTTTCTTTAACTATTGGGTTAAAGAGGAAATCAAATTTGTTCAATGAACAATGGGATAGTTTGTTGAGGAATAAGAAGAGGAGGTTTGAATGGCTGGAGTATGATGGGAAGGTGTTTCCTTCCTTTTGCAGCAAGGTGCTCAAGGAGGTAGTGACACAACATGAGGTGGAGGTCGAAAAGAGAGGCCTCTATATCAACCAAGAAGAAGGTCAGGAGGCCCAAGTTGTTGCTCACCGTGAAGACAAGGAGGTACATAGTCAGTTTCTTTCATTTGTTGAAGATGGAAGAGGTATCGAACGCAGTGGAGAGATCTGGAATGTAGAATTGGTAGAAAAACAATTGCAAGCCAAGCTCCCCTGCATTTTGTTTTGTGGCTGAGAACATTCTATTGGTAGGAGAACAAGATAGTCATTGGTAAAAATTGACCCCAATTTTATCACAGCCCATCGAAGGAACTTTACCGAACCATGTCTCTCTTCAAGGAATGATGGATGGCTCTTTGAACATACAACATCCTTTTCAAAGACTATCATCATCACATAATTTTCCACCAAAACAATAGGTTTCTGAGCCACATGGTGGTGTGGGCTTTGGTCACCACATCATTCCCATGGATAACATAGGACAACATATGTAGGATTCCTCTTGGCATGCCTCTATTCAAGACACCATGCTTGGAAATTGGATGCCCACATTAGGACCCTTCTTTGGTGCAAGTAATTCTCTACGTATAGGTCAAATTTGGGATGTATCACAGTTTAGTGCAAGTAACATTTCACAGAAGAATTCCTTCTTTCCCACATGATTTCTACAAAATAGTGTTCCTTTCAATGGAATGATGGAAAGAACAGGGAAAGTTTCTTCTAAGTCAAATGTTGATGCTCCTCTCCTTGCATTGCATGGTGATGTGGACTATGTTCACACAAACATTTGTTCTACAACCCACAGTATTTTCCCTTCATTAGCAGCATTGGATTTTTTTTATACAAGTCATCAAGAAACATCATAGGTTCTATTAGAGCTCTTGTTTTTCACCGTGTTTATCAAAATGTCATGCTTTCCACCATGTTTGTAAGGTGGGAAAATTTTGCAGACAAGTAAAGAATGAACACAAGAAGATAATAAGTTTTCTAGTGCTATGATGGCATTGAAGGTCAGATTGGCAATGGAGGTGGAAGAGATATCTCATGAGAATCTGGTTAACCAACAAAATCCCATCTAGATGCAGAAACTAGAAGACATAGCTAATGATGAGAATTCAATTTTTTACAATTCACTCACCAATGATTGGGAAGAACAATAGGTTGTGAAGCATTTTTCTATTAAGCGTCAGCTCATCCTAGACTATATGGGATTTATGAAGGAATGTGCATGCTGCATTGTTATTTTTTACCCAAATGCAGGAGAAAGTTTTTTAAAGGACTTCTTTGTGGATGGGGGAACATATTTTCAATCTACAGAAGGTAGTAGTTTTCATCATGGATTGAGGGGAAAATTAGTGATGGGTAAAGTATGAGGAGAAGATATTTTTTACTCTAATTTGACTTGGAGAAGGCTCATTTGGAGTGTGCTAGAGAAGAATTTTCCAACCTTGAGATCTTCTCAAGGTCTCATTCTCTAATATTCAGAACAACAAGCAGAGGATGCCGATGTACATGGTTGTGCTAGTTGGACTTCATGGGGGAGATTGTTGGGATATGAAGCCCAACAATCACAATACTATTCATTTCCCCTCATCTCTTTTTATTCAAGGAGCCCTCTATAAATAACTATTTATAGTCATGCATTGTAACTTTGTACTATATCATTCTATGGATTGGATTAATAGATCGATTCCTTGCTTCAAGTGTGAACGTAGGAACAATAATAAATATTCTTCTCTATTGTATTTGTCTTTTTTGTTATGTTTAATTTCACTTCTTTGCATCTTTAATATTTATACTTATAAATATAAATTATGAAACCTAGGATATTATGAATTGGTCCAAATTTCATAGTAACACGGTATTTAGCAATGTAGTCTTACAATGTACAATCAAGCATAGACTTCCTAGCCACTGTAGAATCAAGTAACACAATAATACTAATTTGTTATCTTTCCTCCAGGGATGATTATAATTCATCACAAATAGTTTGGAAAAAACATTCATAAAGATTCCAAATTTTTGACAATAATTAACAATTTATATGTTACAAATAAAACTACTTGGGCCTTAGATCCTACCTATTACTACCCATGATAATTTTTCTTCAAAATACGGTGAGCCAAGCTATAGATTCCTTAATATGCTTCATCCATCTGAGCATGTGGTCGAAGGATCGATTTTGTAAAGAATATAGAGTAACACTATATTATGCAAACATATAGGAATTCTACTCTATTTTAGCAATGAATAAATTCAAAATCCTCAAAATAGGGCAGAGACAAAATATAAACAGAGAGTTGGAGAAATATGCAAGCTTATTATTACTTCTATTTAATCTGAAATCATTTCTACAATACAAAAAATAAACTTGTAGCTATCTAGGGTTGCATACAAAATTCTTAGAGCTTCTCAAAACTCTTACAAGATTCTCTAACACAATCACTTCTTAACAGAATAATCATTTACAACTGTTGTTGAAAAAAATTCTCTGATAAAAAATAGAGCATTACAAAAATATTAATCTCTTGCTTCTACATACAAAAAATGAACTTCTTGTTGGCAAGTTGTCTATACTGAGATATATGACTAGTTATAGTGTTGTCATTATGGCAACAAAGTCATATAGCAGTTTGGAGTTAGTGCACTAAGTCTAAAGATCAGAATTCAATTAAGTGTTGAAGATTGGACAACATACAGAGCACCAGAGACTCAGAGCATTAACACATGTGTATGGATGAATTAAGGTATGTGCCCTAGAAGTTAAGGTTGTTAGACTATACTTATGCTTAGTCTAAGAGCACATAAGTAGATATGAAAAGATGTGAAAGTTACAGTCAACTTTGAAGTTGCACAACTAGTATGTGCCGACATCGAATAGAGCATAGAGCCGACATAAACTATTTTGGTATGTGATTATAAATTAATGTTGTAAAGGCTATGCGCCCATTGTATTTAGGTTGTTGACATATGTATATGTATAATCGTAAGCATGCTTAAGCCAATTCATTTGGAAGTTTTATTTGTAATTAGTTATAAGGCTGACCTAATTGTATATTTGGTATGAGCGCATAAATATAAGGTGTGCCCATTGTAATCAGCATGGAAGTGGTAAGAGAGTTGTGATAAGCAGAGAAGAGGTATGCAAAGTGAGCATAAGATGTATTAGAGCTTTGCTAGAGGTCAAATCTTTAGCGCACCAAAGGAACTGATTTGACAAGCAGTGTCATCGTGACAGTTCACCTGCAGATATAGTGAGTATCTGATTCAAAAGGTTGTAGCCTTCATCATTTGAGTAGTGAGCTCTAGGACAATGAGTCCAGTCCCCTAATAGGGATCATTGTAAAAGACTCCTAACAGGGTCTGACCCTTAACCAGGTCTACTATACTAAAAGCATTGTAAAGCTACTCCTAACAGGGTAAAGGATCTTCTAACAAGGATTACAAAACACTAGTGCAGATTATTAGTGGGTATCAAGTCCCAATGGGGTTTTTACCTATTTGGGTTTCTCCGTAACCATATTGGTGTCATGTGTTGATTTCATGTTTCATGTTTATGTGAATGTTTAATTCAGTACTTAAGTATTTATAATTCAGTATTTAGATTAAAGTGACAAGTTAAAATATAGTGAACACTGATTCACCCCCCCCTCTCAGTGTTCCCATTCCTAACACTTCTTACATTCATTATGGAAGAATAAATACATTCTTCCCTTTATAGAAAATTTTCTATCCAAAGGAAGAAATGAGAAGTCCAAAGAAGAAATTAGATTTCCCCAAAATCTGATTTGAACTTATCTCTCAAAGTCCACACAAAAAATTATATTTAAACTTTATCATTTTAAAAGTCAAATAAAGAGGTTAAGACAATCAGATTTTAGTCTAAAAATCCAACACTCCCCCTTTGTCTTGAGCTGACAAACAAGATCATGCTTGATCCAAACTAAATACACCTAGATTTCTCCTTAGGCACTCAAAACTTGCAATGCCCAATGGCTTGGTGAAAATGTCTACTAGTTGTTGCTCTGACTTGCAAAACTCCATTTTTATTTCACCATTCTCAACTAATTCTTTAATAAAATGATATTTGATTTCAATGAGTTTTCTTCTTCCATGAAACACTAGATTCTTCAACAAGGCTATTGAGGAAATATTGTCACAAAATATTATGGTTCCATCCTCTTGTTCTTCCTTCAAATCTACCAAGATTCTTCTCATCCAAATAGCTTGACATGATGCTACATTTGTTGCTATATATTCAACCTCTATTGTAGATTGAGAAACTATGGGTTTCTTCTTAGAAGCTCATGAGATTACACCTAAACCCATGTGAAAGACATATTGGGAAGTTCTCTTCCTATCATCCAAACTCCCTAGCCAATCACTATCTGTGTAGCCAATAAGACCAAAAGTATTTGCTGTAGTATAAAAAATACCATATCCCTTGGTGCCTATCACATACCTTAGGATTCTCTTTCCCTCTTGCCAATGGGAATCCTTTGGAGTTTCCATAAATCTAGAAATCAAACTTACTACATGCATAATGTCTGGCCTAGTAGCTGTTAAATACATTAAACTTCTAACTAAATTTTTATATAAAGTTGGATTCACATTGTTGTTGCAATCTTTCTTTCTTAACTTTAAACCTATCGAAGTTGGTGTTGCGGTAGGCTTGCTACTTTGTATTTTAAATCTCTCCAAGATCTGATTTATATATATTTCTTGAGAGATAAAAATACCATCATGCATTTATTTTACTTCTATGCCTAGAAAACTAAAGAGACCTAAGTTTGACATTTCAAACTCACTTTTCATGGCCTCTTTAAAATCAGCAATGAGGAAATCATTATCCCCAGTAAAGATTAAATCATCAACATACAAGATAACAATTAAAATATTACTATTAGCTTCCTTGATGTAAAGAGTGGGCTCACCATCGCTTTTGCAAAAGCCATTTCTCATCAAATATGATTCAATTATTCTATACCATGCTCATGGATATTTCTTAAGCCCATAAAGAGCCTTCTTTAGCCTATACACTTTATTTTCATGGCCCGAAACTTCATAACTAGGTGGCTGCTCCACATAAACCTCTTCTTTGAATACTCCATTCAAGAAGTAAGACTTCACATCCATTTGATATACCTTCCATTTGTGTTGGGCAACAATTTCTATGACAGCACACATGGTTTCCATTCTAGCAACAGGGGCATAGGTCTCATCATAATCTCTTCCAAACTATTGTTCATAACCCTTGACCACCAATTGAGCCTTATGTCTATCTATTTTTCTTTTAGTATTTCTCTTGGTCTTGTAAACACATTTAACTCCAATAATTTTCTTGTTGGGAGGTAAATTAGTGAGTTCCCAAGTTTCATTTCTTTTTATTGCATCGATTTCCTCATCCATGGCCTTACACCATTTTTCTTCTTTTTCAGCATCCTCAAAATAAATTGGATTACTAAGAGAAAATAATGCAAAATTGGTAATTTCATCAAATTTATTTTCATACCTTTCATCTTGGTATATCTCCCTTAGACTCTTGGTCTTTCTTGGCACTAGGGAGGCAAGAGTGATGAACTACAATTGATTTGAATAAAATGTATGACTTGAAGATCTATGATTTAAGATCACTGAGTTGTTGATTAGATATGTAAGATGATTAAATTAGTAATATGTTATCATTGATGTCAACTAGTTTTGACAATACTTATCTTATAAGTTACTATACCCAAACATCTGTAGAAAGAAGAAGAAAAGAGATGAAGAACAAATATATCTACATGAGGAAGATGGATATGATAGATGAGGGTAAGGAATACATTGGGTAACTTATGAATGAGTCTATGACCTTATGTTATTGACTTGATTATGATGCATTCATCTATGATGAAGGATAGAGAAAAATGCACAAAGTAGTGTTGTTGGTTAAACAAGCATTTCAGTATACATCAATGTAGTGTAGTGTATACCGACCATAGTATAAACTGAGCTTATGTTCACCGACACATTTTTTTGTTAATCGAGTAGAAGAAAAGAACTAAATGATTAGTTTAGCCGATGGAAGTTGATGAGCTGTAAAGTGTTATGATTATGAAGTTGAACATAATTTTTGTTACAAAGATTGATGGCTAACATAATTTGAAGAAGATCTAAGGGATTGAAACAAAACGTGTTACTGACACATCAACCGAGGAAGGTTAAAGCGGAAAAATCAACAAAGGAGATTAAGCGGCAAAATATGATGGATGGAATTAAAATGGTTTACTTGTCTATTTAAGAGACTAGGATTTCATGATGAAATCATTCTAGAAGGAGACTACAGACATATCGCATGAACAAGCTTCATGCATGCCTGATCAGACTAGTTAAGGAGAACTGAACTATAAAGATTACCGAGCATCAGAAAGCTATAACTAAGCGATAGTAAGTTATTGAATATTGATTGAAATAGAATTGATATATTGATTAGAGGATTTGAATGAGCTTAACATAGATATGATAATCTACAATTGAAGTTGTGTTGTAATCAGATCAACTGCTGTTACATTTTAACCATTTTAAATAGATAAATATCTTAACAAAGTGTACTAGAAAGTCTTGTAATGTCATTCATAGAGTGTACATTTGTTATCCTATCAACCCCATAGTGAATGTTGGTTGGAATATAATGGTTGGTCTAAAATCGTCTAATAAGGTCACACCTCATAGTGTGTTTGTAACCTTTAATAGGGTTGGGTCTTCACCGACCTCATTTCAGAAGAGTGAACAATTTTTGGGTTGTCAGTCCTAGGTGGTTTTTCCCTTTATAGGGTTTCCATGTTAAATCTCTTGTGTTATGTGTTGATTGTGATGCTTGTTTGTTGTCATACATTACATGTTGCATATTGGAAATGATTGATAATCATTATATGTTTTAACCGGTAATCGGTAAAAGCACAAACAGAATACTATTTTACTTTACCGAGCTGCAAAAGTTTTAGTAAATTATTTTTTGGATATACATTTTTTGATTGGGATTGTGGATAATTGATTCACCCCCCTCTCAGCTAGTCTAACAATTGGTATCAGAGCATTGGTTTCTTTGAATAGAATTTTAAGGACTTTAGCAAAAAGATCTCAAAATGTATAAGAGGGAAGTGCCAAAGCTAAACAAGGATAACTTCACAATATGGCAAAGCCAAATGAAGCTGCATATATCTGGAATTGGGAATTCTACCCTTACACTAATGGAGAATGGCTACATTGCACCACCCACTGGTCCCTTGAACCTTGATCAACTCAGAGACATGCATGAACATAATGTTACTATGATGGAGATTGTTGCTACTTGTACAGATGTTGAATTTGAAGATACTAAAAATTGCACTACTGCTAAAGATATGTGGGATAAATTTTCTCAAGTTTATAGTGGTGATGTGAATGTCAAAAGAGCCAGAGCTGAAAGCTTAAGGGGAAGATTTGATGATATGAAGATGAAGGAAAGATAAAATATTGTGCAGTACACAAATAGACTAAAAGAGGTAGTCCATGCTATTAGAGCATCTGATGGTGTTATTGATGAAGAGACAGTGGTAAGAAAAGTTCTTAGAACCTTATTGCTAGTTTATGCAATCAGAATATCTGCCATTCATGAAACTAGCTCTGCATCTGGTAACAACCTTACTCTTGATAATCTGATTGGTAAGCTTACAACCTTTGAACTGAATAAATTTGATAATAGTGTTGTATTGTCTATTAAATCTACTTTTATGTCTTCTCTGAAGATTGGTAAGTCTAGTAGAAGAATTAAGAATGATGATAGTGATAGCAATACTGATGATGAGCTTGATGAACTTGAAGCTCTTATGGCTAGAAGGTTACCTATAGGTAAAGGAATATATAGAGGTAAATTACCTTTAGCATGCTTTAATTGTAAAGAGGTTGGTCATATTGTTGCTAGATGTCCACACATAAAAGATGATGATAGAAACAAAGACCAATCTAGTGAAGGAAGCTATGGGAGAAGAGGCAACAGAAGTTATTGACACTACAATAGAGACAATCGAGACAATAATGATTAAGGAAAGAAGGTGTGCTACATTGCAGAAGAAGATGTCATGGATACCAACACTGATGAAGATGTGGAGGTAGTATTTGTTGCAATGAAGGATGACTCAGAGGAAGATGAAAGGTATGTAGAGACAACACTTATCTCTAAGGTTAATAAAAAAGATACATGGATCATAGATAGTGGCTGTACACATCACATGACTGGTGATGATGAGAAATTTGATCATCTTGAAGAACACAATGGAGGATTTATTAGAATGGGTAATGATGCACCTTGTATGGTTAGAGGAAAAGGATCCCTAATGATAAATGATAAAATTAGATGTGATAATGCTTATTGGGTAAAAGGTCTAAACTATAATTTGCTAAGTGTGACACAACTGAACAATTCAGGCCACCAAATTTCTTTTGAGAGCAAGAAAGTGAAGATATTTGATGATGGAGGAAGACTTATTGGATCTAGAACAAAATCAAGAGGTACTTTGTTTTATCTTGATAATGATCAATCGTCTTGTTTAATGATGAAATATGAAGATGCATGGTTGTGGCATAAAAGGTTATGTCATGTGAATTTCAATAACATGATTAAGATCAGTAAAAATAAAAAGGTTAGAGGTCTTCCTAACTTATCTAAGGCATATCATGTTATGTGTCATGAATGTCAGAAAGGTAAAATGACAAAATCTAGTTTCAAAAGCAAAGATTATTCAACAAAGAAATTACTTGAGTTAGTGCATACCGATCTATGTGGTCCTATGAGAACTCAAAGTTACTATGGAGACAAATATTTTATTCTTTTTGTTGATGATTATACTAGATTAATAATATTAATGTTCTTGAAAGAAAAATCAGAGGCATTTAAGATGTTCAAGTGGTATAAAGCAAAAGTTGAGAAAGAGAATGGTAAAGAGTTGAAATGCTTAAGATTTGACCGAGGTGGTGAATTTATTTCTAATGAATTTACTAACTTTTGTAATGAGCATGGTATTAAAAGATAGGTCTCTGCACCGATGACACCACAATAAAATGGCATAGCTGAAATGAGGAATACATTAATAGTTGACTGTGCAAGGAAAATGATGTTACAAAAGAATGTTTCTCAAACATACTAGAGAGAATCTATCAACATAGTTGTTTACGTTCTAAATCGAGTACAACTAAAGGACACTAATAAGACACCCTACGAGTTATGGTTTGGTCACAAACCCACTGTGAGTTATTTCAAGATTTTTGGAAGTAAATGCTTTATTCTGAAAGATGAAAGAAATGGGAAGTTTGACTCAAAAGGTGATGAAGGGATATTTCTGGGATATTCCTGTTAGGAATAAGGTGTCTCAACCTTGGATAATTCCTATTCTTATTATTTGTTTTGTAAATGTATTTTTTGCAAATAATGTAATTAAGTGTGAGTGTACATGTCTAGTTGGCATGTTGATGTGTCACTCCACTTGATGTGTCGGCATCTTGTGCGTAAGGAGATCATGACTAAAATGGTCATGATGGATTCTTATGATGCGTAAGAACTATTTAAGGAATGTGCTATGACAGGTGTAAGAGAATCTTATGACTTGGGCCTATTTGGGTGCCCAAGAAGAAGTGGTTGGTGTGTAAGAGAATATGCCAAAAATAGGTTGGTATGATAGATTCTCTTACACTTCTCTTGTGACCATTATTTTTGGCAGATTCTATGACAAGCTGTCATAGTCTATTCTAGGGATGGATGCCTATTCTTGGGATTGCATGTAACAGCTGTGTACATGTGGCTTTGTGCATGGGTCTTGGTGGTTGTGCCAATTTTTGGGTCCAGAGGAGTCTATATATATGATGCTGCTCCTATGGGAGAGATATAGCAGAAGTTTAAGTCTTGTTGGCTTTGTCTCTCATTTCCTGAAAGAACTTGCATTGCAAGTGTATTGTAATCTTTGTGTTGAAGATAATACATTGTGCAGGTTTTGGAGTGCTGGGGTTTTTTACCGAAAGGTTTTCCCCAGGGTATATCATTGTGTCATTCTCTATTTTTCTATATGCATTGTATGTGGTTGCAATATCTTTGTTAAAGTAGTTAACGAATCTGAAATTGTAAGGATTTATAAGAATTTGCACAATACTCTCTTATAGAGATTAGCGTAGGAAGCTGTTTCCGCACCTGAGTTTCCTTACAAGTGGTATCAGAGCTTGATCAAATTTTGATCCTAGTTGTTGGGTAGGGTTTTTTGAGCTAATCTCAAGTTTGAGTGGGAGTTTTTTGCAAAGCATTCTGAATCTTATTTGCAGATTGAGATGGCAAGTTCATCATATGGAAGAATGGAGGTGGAGAAATTTAATGGGACTAATTTTGAGTTGTGGAAACTCAAGATGGAAGACATGTTGGAAGATCGTGACCTATGGGAAGCGACTTCAAATGCTACAAGACCAGCAACTATAGCTCAAGTAGATTGGGATATCAAAGACCGTAAAGCTAAGGGTCTCATAAGACTCTGTTTAACCGATGCAGTCCTTCTAAATGTTCTAGATGAGAAAATCATAAATAGTTTGTGGGAAAGACTTGCGGCCATGTATCAGGCCAAATCTCTAGTGAACAAGTTGTTCCTGAGGAATTTTTACTCTCTACAAATGGAGGAAGGTGGATCCTTAATGGATCATTTAAATGCATTTAATCTGCTGGCTGCACAATTGACATCAACTGGTGTCAAGTTAGAGGAGGAGGATCGTTGCTACACAATTTTGTGTTCTTTATTGGATTCATGGGACCATCTTGTGATGGCTCTTGGAAGCACTTTAGTCACCTTCAAAATGGATGATGTGGTGTATTCGCTGCTATCAGAGGAGATGCAGAGAAAGTATTTCATTTCAGAAAAAGAAGCCCTTGCTATTTGTGGGAGATCCACTGAAAGAGGGAAGAAAAATGACAATAAGTCTGACAATAAGGGTAGATCCAAATCCTGTGGGAAGTCAAAGACTTCCAATAAGTCCAAGGAAAAATGTTGGAATTGTGATAAATCTGGGCACTTCCGTAAAGACTGCAAAGAGTCGAAGAAGAAGAAGAAAGGTTCAGATTCAGCTTCAGAAAGATCTCAAGAAGATGGTGATGCATTCATCACAGCTTTGGCAGCCCATGCATCTAATGATGTGTGGTTGGTTGACTCAGGTGCATCTTTTCACATGACCTCTCATCGAAACTGGTTCTCAAAATATGAAGAGTTCGATGGTGGAAAGGTGTACTTGGGTGATGATTCTCACCTAAAGATAGTTGGACGGGGAAGGGTCACTATCAAATTTCCTGATGGATGAGCAAAGGGAATCAACGGAGTTATGCACAT
Source organism: Chamaecyparis obtusa (assembly GCA_027943335.1). Taxonomy (NCBI): domain Eukaryota; kingdom Viridiplantae; phylum Streptophyta; class Pinopsida; order Cupressales; family Cupressaceae; genus Chamaecyparis; species Chamaecyparis obtusa. Next base: position 428,085 of record BSBK01008326.1, on the reverse strand, counting down.
TCTGGGTTTGGCATGAAACCTATTATCTGTAAGTATGTTGAATGATGTAGGTGTGCAAGTTGTTTTTTCGAAAGAAGGATGCAAGATGATGAGAGGATCGATAGTGCTTGCAAGGGGTACTAGGAGAGGTACCTTATTTCAGCTAGATACATGTATTACTCTATGTAATAGTTCTTCATCCTCACCATCTAAACAAGCAGTGAAGAATTCTATGGCTATTGGTTCTGATGGTAGTGCAAATACTTTGGAAGGTAAGCTTCCTATAGAAAAGACAATGCTGTGGCATATGAGATTTGGCCACATTGGTGAAAAGGGTCTTAGAACCCTGCAAAATAAAAATCTTGTTGAGGGGTTAAATGATTGCAATCTCGAGTTCAACTTTTGCGAACACTGTGTCTATGAGTTTGAACAGTTCTGTAAAGAACAAGGTATCGAGAGGCATAAGACAACTCCTTATACCCCACAGCAAAATGGAGTTGCAGAGAGAATGAACAGGACACTGATGGAGAAGGCTAGGAGTATGTTTAGTGGAGCTGGTTTAGAACAAAGGTTTTGGGTTGAAGCTGTGGCCACTACTTGCTATCTGGTTAACAAATCTCCTACATCAGCCCTTGTTGGTAAGACACCCATGGAGGTGTGGTCTGATGAAAAAGAAAAGGAAAAAGATGTTGTTCAGTTGTCTCCTACCCCTAAGAAGATTGAACATAGAGACCATGTTGGGCCTAATGATGAGGAGAGCTCTAGCAGCTCTGATAGTTCAGAAGAAGAGAACAACCTCAACCGCAACCCTTGAGGAGATCTACGAGAGAAAGAAAGCAACCAGAAAGGTTTGGTTATTCTATGTTAGATTCTAGTTGTGCCTTTGCTTTGATTACTAACACTGATGAGCCTAGATCTGTGAAAGAGGCTTTGGGCATGGAAGATGCAGGTTCCTGGATTGAGGCTATGGATGATGAGATGGCTTCATTGGAGAAAAACAAAACTTGGGACCTTGTACCTTTGCCTAAAAGGAGAAAATCTATTAGCTATAAATGGGCGTTCAAGAAGAAATTCTGTGCAGATGGCAGTGTTGAAAGGTATAAAGCTAGATTGGTTGCAAAGGGGTATTCATAGGTAGAGGGAATAGATTATGGTGAAATATTCTCTCCTGTTGCAAAGTTGACATCCATTAGATTTCTATTATCTATTGCTGCATCATATGATTTAGAGATAGAACAGATGGATGTGAAGATAGCTTTCCTTCATGGTGATTTGGAGGAAGAGATTTATATGTCACAACCTAAGCACTACATTGTTAAAGGTAAAGAATCCTTAGTTTGCAGATTAAAGAAATCTCTATATGGTTTGAAGCAATCTCCTAGGATGCGGTACCTTAAGTTTGATGCCTTTGTGTTGTCAATTGGATTTGTAAGATCAAAATTAGATCATTGTGTTTATTTCAGAGTTGAAAATGATCACCTTCTTATTGTTGCATTATATGTTGATGATATGTTACTGTTTGGGAAGGGTAAGGGTATGATTTCTGATTTTAAATCTCAGTTGTTAGCACAGTTTGAGATGAAAGATCTTGGGGCAGCTAGGTACATCTTGGGTATGGAAATCAGTAGAGAGAGGTCTAACAAAAAACTTTGGTTGAGTCAGAGTAAGTATGTGAAGTCTGTGTTGGACAGGTTCAACATGGCAGATTGTAGACCACTATGTGTTCCTATTTCTGTGGGAACAAAGTTATCTGTAGATATTGTCCAAAATCTCCTAGTGAGGTGGAGGACATCAGTAGAGTACCTTATGCTAGTGCAGTTGGTAGTCTTATGTATGCTATGGTCTGTACTAGACCAGACATTGCCCAAGCAGTGGGAGTCCTGAGTCAGTTTATGGATAATCCTGGACGAGTACATTGGGATGTAGTTAAGTGAGTATTCAGATATTTGAGGGGTACATTAGATTACTCCATATGTTATCATGGTAACTCTTTTGGATCTCCGCATTCAGTTTGTATTCATGGGTTTGTGGATTCAGATTGGGCAGGTGATATTGACAGCAGGAGATCCACTAGTGCTTATGTGTTCACTATGTTTGGTGGTGCCATTAGTTGGATGAGTAAGCGACAACCTGTGGTTGCTTTGTCCACTATAGAAGCTGAGTACATGGCTACAAATCACACTTGTAAAGAAGCCATTTGGCTTAGAAGATTGTGTTCTGATGTTGGTGTTGATGCAAAACAAATTACTATTTGTTGTGACAGTCAGAGCGCTATTTTCCTTGCAAAGAATCAAACTTTCCATGCCAGAACGAAGTACATTGATGTGCAGTTTCACTTTGTGAGAGATATGGTGGAAGATGGAAAGGTAAATTTGGAGAAGGTAGATACTATGAAGAATGTTGCAGATGCATTAACGAAACTAGTGGGCACTAAGAAGTTCAGATGGTGTTTGGAGTCTATGGGCCTTTTGGCCTATAGCGGTTAAAGTTCTTGTTATGTTCCTGTTGCTCTTACAAGGTGTTTGACAAGTGGGAGAATGTTAGGAATAAGGTGTCTCAACCTTGGATAATTCCTATTCTTATTATTTGTTTTGTAAATGTATTTTTTGCAAATAATGTAATTAAGTGTGAGTGTACATGTCTAGTTGGCATGTTGATGTGTCACTCCACTTGATGTGTCGGCATCTTGTGCGTAAGGAGATCATGACTGAAATGGTCATGATGGATTCCTATGATGCGTAAGAACTATTTAAGGAATGTGCTATGATAGGTGTAAGAGCATCTTATGACTTGGGCCTCTTTGGGTGCCCAAGAAGAAGTGGTTGGTGTGTGTAAGAGAATATGCCAAAAATAGGTTGGTATGACAGATTCTCTTACACTTCTCTTGTGACTGTTATTTTTGGCGAATTCTATGACAAGCTGTCATAGTCTATTCTAGGGATGGATGCCTATTCTTGGGATTGCATGTAACAACTATGTACATGTGGCTTTGTGCATGGGTCTTGGTGGTTGTGCCTATTTTTGGGTCCAGAGGAGTCTATATATATGATGTTGCTCCTATGGGAGAGATATAACAGAAGTTTAAGTCTTGTTGGCTTTGTCTCTCATTTCCTGAAAGAACTTGCATTGCAAGTGTATTGTAATCTTTGTGTTGAAGATAATACATTGTGCAGGTTTTGGAGTGCTGGGGTTTTTTACCAAAAGGTTTTCCCCAGGGTATATCATTGTGTCATTCTCTATTTTTCTGTATGCATTGTATGTGGTTGCAATATCTTTGTTAAAGTAGTTAACGAATCTGAAATTGTAAGGATTTATAAGAATTTGCACAATACTCTCCTATAGAGATTAGCATAGGAAGTTGTTTCCGCACTTGAGTTTCCTTACAATTCCACTAAAAGTAAAGCATACAAGTGTCTTAACAAAGTAACTAATAAAATGATTGAAAGTACTAATGTCTGAGTTGATGAGTTTGATGATAAGAATGTAGAGGAAAGCACAAAGGAACCGGAAGACTATGGTAGATTCAGTTACATTGAATAACCAGAGTACCTACCAACGCCTCAGACAGTGACAATTGGTCATTAGAAAAACAATACCAGGGAACATGAAAAAGAAACTGACGAGCAAGAAGCACCTATCGAGCAAGCAAATGAACTTGCACAAGATGAACAAGAAATGACAGATTAGATACTAGCAAGATTTTTCAGAAGACATCATCTTGAGACACAAATCATTGGAGACAGACAAGTTGGCATGCAAACAAGAAGTAAAGCAAGACAAGGTACATGTCTAGTTTGTGAATATGAATTGAAGAATGTAAAAGTTGCATTAGAGAATGATGAATGAGTTAATGCAATAAAAGAGGAAATATAACAGATAGAGAAGAACAAAACCTAGAGTTTAGTACCTAGACCTAAGGACAAGAATGTTATCGATACTAAGTGGATATTCAAAAACAAGCTTAATGAGAATGGAGAGGTAAAAAGGAACAAAGATAGGTTAGTATGCAAGGGATATGCACAGGAGGAAGGAATAGATTATGGTGAGACTTTCACACCTATTGCTAGATTAGAAGGAGTTAGAATGTTACTTGCATATTTTGCACACAAAAAGTTCAAAGTTTACCGAATGGATGTTAAATCAGCTTTTGTGAATGGGATACTTGAAGAAGAAGTCTACATAGAACAACCTGAAGGGTTCATTGATCTAGAAAATAAAGATATGGTATGTAGATTACATAAATCTTTATATGGTTTAAAGAAAGCACTGAGAGCCTGGTATGAGAGGCTGCACAACTATTTGCTAAGTATTGGATTTGTTAGAACTAGTGAGAACAGTAATCTATACATGAAAGGAAATTCTGATGATACTATCTTGATTGCTAAGATATTTGTGGATGACATAATATTTGGAGGACAAGATCATATTTATGAGTCATTTGCTGATGAAATGAAAAGTGAATTTTAAATGTCTATGTTTGGAGAGATTAAGTTCTTTCTAGGCTTACAAGTGATTTAGTAGAATGATGGTGTATTCATCACACAATCTAAATATATAAAGGAAGTATTGAAGACATTTGGCATGGAAGATGCCAAACCTATAGGAACACCAATGGATACTGGATGTAAACTGACTAAAGAAGATGGAACTACTGAGGTAAATTAGATACTGTACCGATCCATGATTGGTAAGTTAATATATGTAGTTCACAATAGACCTGATATAGCACATGTTGTTGGAATAGTTGCTAGATTTTTTGCAAACCCTAGAGAGTCACACATGGTTGCTACAAAGAGAATCTTAAGATACCTAAAGAAAATTGAAGATTATGGACTGTGGTATCCTAAGAAAGGAAATTTTGAACTGAAGGTATACATCGATGCTGATTGGGCTAGAAATGTGGATGACAAAAAGAGTACCACCAAAGGAGCATTCTTCTTTGGTGAAAGACTTGTTACATGGACAAGTAAGAAATAGGCTTGCATTTCCTAGTCTACAACTAAAGCTGAGTATGTTGCTGTTGTTACTAACTGTTCAAATATTGCATACATCAAGCAAGTGTTAGAATGTATGAATGAGGTAATCACTGAGCTGGTGATTATATATTGTGATAACACTAGTGCTATTGATATTTCAAAGAATTTAGTGATGCACTCTAAAACAAAGCATATATTTATTAAGTATCACTACTTAAGGGAACAAGTACAGGAGAAGCAAGTGAAGCTAGAATTTGTTACATCAAAAGAACAACTTGTTGACATATTTACAAAGCCTCTACTATAGGATACATATGAATACTTGAGGACTAGACTTGGGGTCCGTCCCCTATCTATCAGTCACTAAAGTGATTTGGAGGTTGCATCAGCCTAATCTTATTAGAAGATCATACATGTTGATGCAGTAGAGTTCACACTTTGGACTTTTGTCTAGGGTTGTGAAAGGTTGGAGTACTAGAGAAAATTTGCACATCAGTATACCGAGATACAAAGAATCCACTAGACATCAAAGAGTTACATGGCTACTATAGAGCTACATGTTTTTATTGCTCTTTGGCATTGCTATCAAAGGGAGAGAGATCAATATGAAGAATATGAAGCCAAAGACAAAGGGAGAGATATACAGAAAAGGGAGAGCATTGAAGATCAATTACTAAGAATAGGAGAAAACCTATGAGCTGAAAAGATCATATCTGCAGAAGTTAGTTTGCACTTGAAATGCTGTAACTCGAAGCATCTATTGATAGAGTTGTAGAATACATGTTTGGTATGTGTATGGCATATTTCATATTGCTTGTGTTTCCATCAATGCCAAAGGGAGAGATTGATGAACTACAATTGATTTGAATAAATTGTATGACTTGAAGATCTGTGATTTAAGATCACCGAGTTCCTGATTAGATATATAAAATGATTAAATCAATAATATGTTGTCATAAATGTCAAGTAGTTTTGACAATGCTTATCTTATAAGTTACTATACCCAAACATCTATAGAAAGAAGAATAAAGTAGATGAAGAACAGATATATCTACATGAGGAAGATGGATATGATAGATGAGGATAAGGAATAGATTGGGTAACTTATGAATGAGTCTATGACCTTATGTTATTGACTTGATTATGTTGCATTCATCCATGATGAAGGATAGAGAAAAATGCACAAAGCAGTGTTGTCGATTAAAGAAGCATTTCAGTATACACTGATGCAATGTAGTGTATACTGAGCATAGTATAAAATGAGCTTGTGTTCACCAACACATTTCTTTGTTAACCGAGTAGAAGAAAAGAACTAAATGATTAGTTTAGCCGATGGAAGTTGATGAGCTGTAATGTGTTATGATTACAAAGTTGAAGATAATGTTTGTTATGAAGATTGATAGCTAAAATAATTCAAATAATATCTAGGGGATTGAAACAAAACATGTTACTAACACATCAGCAGAGGAAGGTTAAAGTGACAAAATCAACAAAGGAGATTAAGCGGAAAAATTTGACGGATGGAATTAAAACGGTTTACTTGTCTATTTAAGAGACTAGGATTTCATGATGAAATCATGCCAGAAAAAGGAGACTGTAGAGATATTGTGTGAAAAAGCTTCATGCATGTCTGATCAGACTGGTTAAGGAGTTTCGAACTACAGAGATTATCAAGCATCAGAAAGCTATAACCAAGCGATAGTAAGTTACTGAATATTGATTGAAACAGAATTGATATATTGATTAGAGGATTTGAATGAGCTTAGCATAGATTTGATAATCTACAATTGAAGTTGTGTTGTAATTAGGTAAACTTCTGTTACATTTTAACCATTGTAAACATATAAATCTCTTAAAAGAATGGACCAGAAAGTCTTGTAATGTCATTCATAGAGTGTACATTTGTTATCATGTCAACCCCATAGTGAATTCTAGTTGGATAATAATGGTTGGTCTAAAATCCTCTAACAAGGTCACACCTCACAGTTTGTTTGTAACCATTAATTGGGTTGGGTCTTAACCGACCTCACTTCAGAAGAGTGAACAATTTTTGGGTTGCCGGTCCTAAGTGGTTTTTCCCTTTACAGGGTTTCTACGTTAAATATCTTGTGTTATGTGTTGATTGTGATGATTGTTTGTTGTCATACTTTACATGTTACATATTGGATTTGATCGATAATCATTATATGATTTTAATTGGTAATCAATAAAAGCACAAACAGAATACTATTTTACTTTACCGAGCTACAAAAGTTTTAGTTAATTATTTTTTGGATATACATTTTTTGATTGGGACTGTGGATAACTAATTCACCCCCCTCTTAGTTATTCTAACAAAGAGTGGGATCATAGCTCTTAGTATTGTTGTTGTTGTTCTCTATGGGGGTAATTTTCAGCCTTCTAGAGCCTTCTATATCTGTTGTTTTATCATTTTTCTGATCATTAAACTCATAATCTTCAACAATAACAGACATTTTACTTAAAGTGCTTGAAGACATGTCTGCCAAGCCATCCCATGACTCATTCTCAATGAACTCCATGTCTCTTGAAGTGATGATCTTTTTGGTGACTAGATTATACAATCTATGTCTTTGAATCAAGACTATATCCCACAAAGATACACTTCACACCCTTGTCATCCAACTTTTTCCTTTGCTCCTTTGGCATGTGTGCATATGCTACATACCCAAACACTCTCAAGTGTTCAACCATCCCTCTATGCTTTGCCCATGCTTCCAATGGAATCTTGTCACGAACTACTTTTGTAGGACTTCAATTTATTAAATAGACTGTTGTTGCTATAACTTCTCCCCAATACTCAATTGGGAGTCCTTTTTCTTTCATCACGCTCCTTGCCATCTCAACAATGGTTCTATTTTTTCTTCCAGCCACTCCATTTTGCTACGGACTATAACTGGATGTTAGCACCTTCTTTATGTCATTTTTCCTACAAAAATTTACAAAAATATTGGAGGTATATTCCCCCCCTCTATCCGACCTTAGGACTTTAAGATTTTTTCCACTTCCATTTTCAGCCTAGGCTTTAAATTATAAAAAGTTATCAAAAGCTTCAGTTTTATTTTTCATAAAATAAACCCATGTTATTTGAATGAAATCATCTATGAAGGTCATAAAATAAGTACTCCCTCCAATGGAAGTGATTTGCATAGGGCCAACTAAATTAGTATGCACCAGTTCTAATGATGCTCTTGCCCTTCTAGTGTTTCTAGAATTAAAGGGAAGCCTATGTTGCCTACCCAAAATACAACCCTCACACTTGTTGCTGTTAAATTTTTAGGATCATTGCAAATGTAATAGCACTATCTGATTGTATGTATTTTCCAAATGTAACAATCTCTTGCATTTATATTGAGAATGAGCCAAGAAGAGACATGTCCCTTCATGAGACATGTCTATTCATTAATATATAATTAATATAGTGACAATTATTATTATACATACATACACACACACACACACACACATATAGATATATCTTCACTAGTATTGACTCATAGTGTTTATCCGACTGAAGCTAGAAAACAACAGCACTCCCTCTTAGCTAGGGAGGATAAATCAATCCAATGTCAACACTTAAGACACTTGGCAAAATTAATCATATATTGTAAGCATTAAAGACATCATCATCATGATGTAATCAATAGAAACATAGTCTCAATATGTGGATTGCCTCCATCGGCGATTCTATCCACAAGATCTTGAGTATTGGCCTATCAGAATGTCAACACATGACATTCACCAAATACTCTGAGTATTGGCCTATCAGAACATCAACATATGATATTCACCAAGTACTCAATAAGGTACTGGCTTGCAGAATATCAACACATGATATTCATGAAATACCTATCATATATCTATACAAACAACTCATAGACCTTCAATGACATCTAACACTTAGTTGTTTATTTACAAGATATATCTATGCAAACAACTTATAGACTGTCAATTTAATGACATCTAACACTTAGTTATTGCTTTACAAGATGTATCTATACAAGCAACTTATAGACCATCAATTTAATGACATCTAACACTTAGTTGTTGTTTTACAAGATATATTTATGCAAACAACTCATAGACTCTCAACTTAATTACATCTAACACTTAGTTGTTGCATTGATTCATCATGATCTGTTTCAACATTATAAATAATGTATATCATGATTTAAGTTATTGTAAGATCGTCACCTTCCAATAACTTCTGCAAATACAAGTGATAATCATTTGGAAGTCATCACTTCCTCGTGATTTATGCAGGGGGTAGGCCCATTAAAAATATTCATGATTCATTATATAATAATCAATTATATCAAGTTTACCTCAGAAGTGTTTCACCTTCAATAGTGTACTCCCTCTCAATAAATATGATCAAGATTGTCACAAGTTGACTGAATCATTTGCTCCCTCTGAAGCTTAAGTTTATCAACTTCTTGACCTCTTTTGAAATGTTAGACTCCTTTTTCATCTAGTCTCAACCATCAATTCATTTGCAAGCATCAAGTTCTTTCTCCCTTGAATGCAACTATCTTATACTTTTGTCTTGAAGGTATGTCAGAGAGAGGTTACAAATAGCTCACTAAACTATCTCGACCAGAAATACCAATGATAGAAGCATATAATATTTTACTAACCAAACTATAGCATGAATTACATACTCAAAAATTATGTGCATTAATAAAACATGAAATACTTATTTTTTATAAATTTCAAGTATTTCATTCTGTAACATGAGCCCGTATAGAAAATATCATGCAAATTCATAAAATGATGTCATCATTCTCAAACATTACTATAATTCTTTACATGAACTATATTTAATATCCAAAGGTTCTATACACTACCACAACCTTCAATCTTATTAGATCTCCCTTCAAGTGGCTAGGCTTTTAAAGAAGGAACCTTGCTCTTTTTTAGATTTTTTTTATAGACCCATACATAGTCAATCATAAATTTTGAACCAGACATTTTCTCTTCAATCTCTCTGGTGAGAGTCATGTACATTTGTTTGCCACCAACATATCCAAAATTTAGAAAAATCCAACAGTGCATTTGGGAGATATGGTCTTCGTACTGAGACTGTATTTTTTGAGACAGTGACACATTCACCATCAACAAACTACTCTCTTACATTTGCAACTTGGCTCTGATACCATGTTAAAGTTTTAGGATCATTGCAAATGTAATAGCACTATTTGATTGTATGTATTTTCCAAATGCAACAATCTCTTTCATTTATATTAAGAATGAGTCAAGAAGAGACATGTCCCTTCATGAGACATGTCTATTTATTAATATATAATTAATATAATGACAATTATTATTACATACATACATACATACATACATACATACACACACACACACACACACACACACACACACACACACACACACACACACACACACACATATATATATATATACACTATTGACTCATAGTGTTTATCCGACTGATGCTACAAAATAGCTACTGAACTCTTTAATACATGGCAAATCATCTACCATTCTTTTCTTAGACAATAAGTTTAAACCAACATAGCCAAGATGTCCATACCTTAAATGCCATAGCTTGGAGGGGTCTTCAATCACGCTCTTGAAAGTTGATTGTTGTACTACTGTACATTCTTTCTTGGGAGGTGTAGCTGTTGATTGTGAAGAGAAACACATCTCTACCTTCAATGGAAACATTTGATTCTTTGTCATTTTAATGCTGCAACAATTTTCTTACTCCCACCCTTCTCATAAATGACACATTGGTCATTCTCCATCAGCTCTTTATAACCATTTTGGGTGAGTTGTCCAACACTCATCAAATTGTGCTTTATACTTGGGGCAAAGTAAACATTTTGAATTTCTTGTTTCTCACCTTGCTTGGTGCAGATCATAATAGATTCTTTGCCCATGACTAGAACAATTCCATTGTTCCCCATTCTAATTTAAAACTTTATATTTTTATCGATGAAAGAAAAAAGACTTTCATTACCACTCATGTGGTTACTAAAACCATTGTCTAAATACCAGACTTTAGGGCTACCTTCTTTACTAACATTGCACATGATGAAGGCAGTGAGATTATTTCCATCACCCACTTTCATAGATGCAACCACATTTTCTTTTTCCAGCAATCACTACTACAATGCCCAAATTTATGACAATAATAACATTCAATATTACTCTTGTCCAAGCTATTTTTCTTCTTGCCTCCTCTGGAATTATTATGAGAGCTATTAGCTCCCTCATTTGTGGCTTCTCATTCTAAGCTTTGTCCTCCAGCATTTTGCTGTCTAGAGTTACCACGACCTCTGCCTCTTGAACCTCACCCAGAGTTGTTTCTTCATCTTCTCTTGCCTCTTTCATTGGCTTGAGCTCTGAAAGCTTGTTTTTTAGAAGAATTTGCAGACCTATTAATGCGATGCTCATGGGTTTGGAAAGAACCCATTAACTCATCAATAGTCATTAATGAGAGATCATTTGCCTCTTTAATGGAAATTACTAGATTATCAAATTTTGAGGGCGAACTTCTCAAAAATTTCTCTACTATTCTTTTCTCCTCCATGGTTTCTCCATTGGTTCTCAATTGGTTTATGAAACCAAAGATTCTTGAGCTGAAATATGAAATGGACTCATTGTCCTTCATGAGAAGAGTCTCAAACTCTCTTCAAATCATTTGGAGCTTCACTAAATGAACTTTTTCAATCCCTTTAAAACTTGTGTGAAGAATATCCCAAGCTTCTTTGGAATAATTATCTGATGCTATTCTAGGAAAGATTGTCTCTGTCAAGGTAGTTTCTATCAAGCTCAAATCTTTTGCATCGTTCCTCCTTGACTCCTTCAACCGAGTCTTTTGATTGTTTGTGAGGGTAGCAACCAGAGCTGGGTAAGTCACATCCACAAAGCCATTGACCACAAGCTCCCACAACTCATTTGAAATCATAACAGTCCTCATCTTCTTTGCCCAGACATCATAATTTTTTCTATTGAAGGACGGTGGCTATTGCCAACTCTTTCCTACATCTCCAGCCATGTCTCATGTACAAGATAAACAAATACCTAGAAAAAAAAAATCCCCAAACTCTCAAGGATTGAGGGTTAATCAGCTTTGATACCATGTAAAGAATATAGAGTAACACTATATTCTAGAAGCACATAGGAATGATGCTCTATTTCAGCAATGAATAAATTTAAAATCCCCAAAACAGGGCAGAGACAAAATATAAATAGAGAGTTGGAGAAATATGCAAGCTTCTTCTTGCTTCTATTTAATCTGAAATCACTTCTATAATAAGAAAAAATAAACTTGCAGCTATCTGGGGCTACATACAAACATCTTAGAGCTTCTCAAAACTCTTACAAGATTATCTGAAGCAATCACTGCTTAACATAATAATCATTTACAACTGCTGTTGAAAAAAATTCTCTGATAAAAAATAGAATATTACAAAAAACTTTATCTCTTGCTGCTGCATACAAAAAAAGGAACTTCTTACATTCATTGTGGAAGAATAAAGACATTCTTCCCTTTATAGAAAATTTTCTATCCAAAGGAAGAAATGAGAAGTCCAAAGAAGAAATCAGATTTCCCCAAAATTTGATTTGAACTTATCTCTCAAAGTCCACACAAAAAATCATATTTAAATTTTATCATTTTAAAATTCAAATAAAGAGGCTAAGACAATCAGATTTTATTCTGAAAATCCAACATATTTTTCTTGGAAAATGATGAAGTCAGTGCAAAGAGAATCTGTGGTATTCTCTAGATACAGTCTTTCTCCGTTTTTAGCTCTCCCATTGTCAATCTTTTCTAACTTCCTAAAATGTTTCTTTTCAAGAAAATTCAATCCTTTGTTTCCTTGCACTGTGAGTGTATATTAAATTCTATACTACTATTTTTTATTTTTTGCTTCCCCCCACTTTCCATGCCTCGAGCTTGAGTCTTTTATGCCCTTAAATTAGCATGAAAAGTTTAGTTTTGTAAAGTTTTTTACTGCCACCATGTGCTCAAAAACCTTTTTATAATAAGCACATGGGCTACAATAATGGACACTCTAATACTTTGGTGAACTATAAACTTTGACTTCCATTACTATGAAGATGAAAAATCCCCCCTAAAACTCAAGTAAAATCCCAAAATTTAGGAAATCTTAAATTTAACGTAATTATGGGTTGTGACACAATCTGCTAACCAACTATTAACATTAGCCTACTTCTATTTTTTTTCTTCTTCTAACTTTTCCTTATTGTAATTTCTCTTTTCTAATTTTGTTTTCTTTTAAAATCGTTCGCATGATGCGAGTAAAGCTCAACGATTTCCCTTTTTCTTCTTTTGAGACCTTCCTTAGGTTAATTTTTTGTCTCTTATCTATTCTAGAACTGTTGTGTATGTCCAATGAATTAAACTCTAAAGCTACACCAAGGGAGACTCACATGGGATGATTCTAGAGTAAATATAACCTTGTCTTTTGTTAATACTAGAAGAAAAATTATATTTGGTCTTATTCTCACAACTCAAAGACCACATCAACTCATAAATAGCTACAATTTCCAAATGGAAAGCACATCTTGTTTAATTTTCCTAATATGATGTCTAAGCATAGAACAACTAAGTGCTAAAATGAAGATTCAACCAATATTGTCTATTCAAACCTCTAATCCATAAAATTTCTTTAAGTGACTATAAAAACACCAACATTGATAGATATTATTGTCTGGCAAATATACACGCCAATATATTTTCTCCCAATAGCTTTGAATTCTAAAGTCCCGTTTATTTTTACTTTCTTTTGTCAGGTTTGGGTCTATATATCTCACAAACTATCGATTCCCTTGTTATTCGGAGTGATGACCCATGGAAGATGTTTACACTTGTAAAGAAATGTTACTTTCGAATGGTCCTTGCCTTCACAACAAACACTTTTAATAAATACCAATTCAATTTTTTTGTGTATTATATTTTTTTGCCACAAAATATATATTTATGCTAAACATTAGAAACTTTAATATTTAATGGGAAAATATTTATCCAATTTGCAAATAAAATAAGGAGTCGATTTGTTTTTCCTCCACATTTACAATATACTTTCAACTATAGTCTCATTAAAAAAAAATGACAATAGATTTTGGCCCTGATGAAAATAGGCTCAATCATCAAAGTACCAATATAATAATCGGTTTCCGCTTTTATGAACGCTCACAATAAGCCACCGTCTAATATTTTAGTCCCACACTATAATATTAGAATAGTCGGCGATATTAGTATTCTTCTCCTTACGATGAAAGATGAAATGACCCCACAGACCTTTGCTAATATAATAGTCATGAACATAAAAGATTTAAAATATATTTTTGAAGATAAAGATTATTTGGTTGAATATGGTACTTGCAGTAGCTCCTCTTCTCTCAGGAAACAAGGCGTGGGTTGAAGAAAATGGTAACTACTCTATAGAGTGCCCGAAGATGAATACATCATTGAATTTTGTCAGGAAGAAAGAAGGAAATATCTTTATGTTCCCCCTTTGTCTCAAGAAAATCAGATTAGAGGATTTTGATCCAGAGATATATCCAAAAACCAAATTTTAATAATTCAAACGAGTTTCTTATAAATTTAAATCCCTTTTTAAAAACAAACTAACCCATTTAAATGTGGTGTCGTGAAAGAAAGTAGATCACAGGGAATCTCTGTATTAAAATATGAACCTGTGGAGAACGTTCTAAACTTGAAATTTAATTAAACCGTGAAACATGTGGATTGTTCTGTTTCAGAGACCTAAAAGAAACAAGGTTTAGACAATTGGAATCTTGGCAGTTATTGAAAACCCTAGTTTGCTGGATTGATTGGCCACAGTACAACTCATACCCAGCTCAATATGTTGTGATTTTACAGACAATGTCGGATACACCGCAGACAGTTGAGCGTTTAAAACTCGATATAAGAAATGTTGCAATATACTGGTAAGATAGATGGCCATCCTCCACGAAACTGCATGCAATACTATTAGTTTTATCAGAAACATTGCTGCAAAATTATATGGTAATACACTACTGTTCGCTCAGTATAATATCTGTTTACCCACAAACATTACTGCAATATTATCTGTTTTCCCAGACATAAAATATGTTGCCTTCGCGACTAACAATAAAGGCAACCTGTCTTCTTCAGAATAGCGGAATCTTTTGCATGTGAGGAGTGTTCCCTGTGAATGAAACAAATGGGATTTCTTTATTCAAGTTTGTTTCAACACACAGACTTTATGGGTCATTTGCAATCATATATATTGTGCTACCAAGCCCATTCGTACTCATGTGCTAAGCCAGAAAAAGATTTTAATTTATAGAGTGTTCGACCAGTGATAACAATGCATGTGTGTGTGTGAGAGCTTTCCTAATTTCTCTACAGAAACTATCATTCAGGGAGAGTTTTCTTGAGAATGGGAATTTGCGTTTCTGTTGGGGCTAATGATGTCTACGAACCCACTGCCAACGTTATCTTAATGGAAGGGAGCATTCAGAAATTCTCAGATTCAGTCAAGGTTGAACAGATATTGAAAAATAATGTGGGTCATTTTGTGTGTAACACTGATGGTCTTTACATTGGGAAATTTATATCAGAGCTTCTTCCTCAGGAAGAGTTGCAGATTGGGCAGTTGCATTTTGTTCTTCCTCGAAAGAAATTAGAGTTTGTTTTGTGTGAGGAGGACATGGCTTCTCTTCTTTTGAAGGCCAATAATGCAACAGCACAAATTTGCCCTTCTAAAGTGCATCCACTGTTTAACATGGATCCTTATTCTGGTGAAGAGGAGGAATGTTCATCACCATCATCATCTTCTTCTCTTTGTTGTGTTAAGGGAGTCCGATCGGGTAGAAAAGAATGGAAATCAAAGCTTGAAACGATTGAGGAAGGTGCCTGAGGTGGAAGAAATTTGTTTGTGTATATAACAATGAAATGTACAATGAATACAAATATAATCGGTTTTTCATCTGAGAAAAGAATGCATTGGCAATGAAATGTCTAACGGAGTTCATTCCAATTCTGTGTTTTCTTCTGCTCCTACCGTGTGAAAATGTAATCTTCTAATTCCTGTATTAACCTCTAGATGTTGTCTCATTCCACATCTATTAATCGAACTGAGTAATACTAGGAATCATACAGGAAAATAAACAAATAAATGTGTGTCCTTGCATATATTTAAATCAGTGCGGAACCATCAGAAAAAACTAATATTACAGCTGTCTCGACTCGGCAATGAAATAAGAATGGTTGTCTAAAGTATCAAATCGCATAAAATCCTCTAGTACGAAAATAACTAAATAACTCTTCTAGGGAAGGCTCAAGCCCAAGATGCCTTCTTATCCGTTTACATCCTGAATATTGTGGCAACATGTGAGTCAAGGATTCTACCTCATCCAATATAAAAATTTCATAGAGGATTGGTCAAAGGGACCATATCTTGCATTAAATAATTCTTCCTCAAAAAGGTCTCCGTACACTGACCACGTCGAGCACCCATGCAAGAGAACAAAGTAATTAAAGGTAGTTTTAATATATATCTTTTGGTGGAGGAGTATTTTTTGAGTTGATAAAATTTACTCATGTATATATTATTTTGTAGTTTCTGTGATAACTTATGTAAATGTAATATGTTATGTAGTAATTTATTGTATGTAAGTTTTAATTTTCTTGTAAAAATTGCTTTGCTTTATTTAAACAATTTTGTTGTGTCTTTATTCTATTTTTGTTTAATCTTGTATAGATTATATTGGAAGGTTTTATGAAATATTAATAGAAAGATAATCATTAATTTACAAGTTTTTAAAATTTGTGATTTTTAACTGTTATAATAGGTAGAGTCATTTATCTTTCAAGATAATGGTTTCAAGGGTTTCACAACTCTTTTACGTAGTACTTAATTCTAGCATTCTAAATTTCTACCAAATGTTTGTAGTATCTTTCGCAGACTATATAAGTTATATTCATGCATATTACTATATTTCTATTTGCGCTTATCCAGACTTTCCTAGCTAACCTCCATGTTTTTTCTACAAGAGCTTTGATTTACCTTTCCTGACTTTGCAAACACTTAATAGGAAAACATACTATCAAATGTTGAACATGAATTATACTAAACCTTTCAAATCTATATTCTTACAAGTATGCATATATGATCATTTTATCACTTTTCCTATCACTTGACACAATTCTACAATATCTCCATCTTGTACTAAGATGAAAACTAATAATTATTTCCTAACTTTGATGTCTCCCATAACACTTTATGATATGGATAATTTTGATAAGTATTTAAAATTTAAAACAAGATTTAAAAAGGATGGGTGCATAGAAAATGTGTATGATCTCTCTTCATTTTATCACTTTCAATTTATGCAATCATGTAGATTATGGAAAGTACACATATGAACCAATTTACTTATTATAGATCATGATTTATGTTTATGTGCATCTTCTTCCTACACTCTTTGATAATACACAAATAAATATGCATCTGCAAAAGATAATAGATTTGTATAGTTAAATTTAATGTTCCACTAGAATATTATTGATCTCCCATAGAGAATTCTATAGTACCATTCAAATTGGATGATTTAACCTCAAGGTTTTTCATAAAAGAGATACATATATGATGGACATCCCCACAAAACTTCATGAAATATTATCTAATTTATCAAAAAAAATTACTACAATATTATCTGGTAATACACTATTGTTCACTCAATATAGCTTTTACACCACAAACATTGCTACAATATTATCAACAATAACCATCTAGCCATTAGAATGCACCAAGACATATAATGGTTTGATGATATATAACTAGTGTTGATGATAGTGTGCCTATAAAATTGTTGTTTAACTCTAGTTCCTTTGCCAATCCCTCATTGTCACACTTAAAACACCAAGCAGTGGAAGACACAACCAATAAACTCGTGCCAAATGACTATTTACAATAGTAATACACACAAAATTATAACAACACTTTGTTTGATTTTTTAATAATTGTTGCTTATATCTTTATCATTTTTATACTACATTTTGTAATCACCTAAAATTGGTCTAGTAGAACTTGAGCCCCGCCCCCCCCCTTTCGATCAAATTCCCTCAAATAAAATCCTAAATCTCAAAGGCTTATTTACTAGACATAATTGTGCAAAGCAACCCTTAAAATCCTCTTCAAATCTTCTATCAAGCTTATACTATGGTCTAATTTCTAGAGTGTGTATATTTATTTAATTTCCAAGACATTAATTTTAATATAAAGTTCCTATACTTTTATTAAAAGAACACATTCACATGTGTCCACATACTTAATCTTGATTAATTAACAATTAAAAGGGATTTGTGCTTTGAAAATATTCTATTTTTTCTTATTCTACTTGACATTTCCCTTTTGCTTCTTAATCCTCATTACTCATCTCTACCTAATCTTGCATCTCTTTCACTCTCCTTTTGCCTCTTACTCTCAACCACTCATTCCTTTGCCCCTTAATCTCCACCCTTCATTCTTGAGGCGATTCCTTTAAAAGGAAGCTCTTCCTTGGCTCAAGGGTTCCATCTTGATCATTTGTTGAGATCCACTCTCTTTTATTCTAAACATACCCATCTTGATCATTTGCATCTTATTCTTTAGCATTCTTGCATTCTATTGCATTCTTAGATTACTTTTACTAATTTGTTCCTAGTTGCTCATAGTTTACCCATTGATATTTTAATCTTGCATTGTTTTGAAAACTAAGCAAAATAGGTTTTACAAGGACCTATTTTTTTCTCCTTTTGGTTTGTTGATGGCCAAATAATACTTATCTTTTAGTATTTTAGTGTTCTTGCATTACTTCTTTCAAAGGGTTTTAGGGCCCCTTAAAAAATTATTTTCCCCTAATAAAAAACACCATTCATGTAGGCTTCACATATTGCATGAGATCTATGAAGTCATTAAATGCAACCTTTTTAAACATCAAAGTTTCAACATGTCGGATAACACATTCTTCACGAAAAAATTGAATCAATAATTAATTTTTATATGTCTCTATGAATAACCCTTGACAATACTAGTTATGGGATTTCTAGAAGGATTTTAGTATGACTCTAATACCATGTCAGGATTTTCAAGATCAATAAAAAAAATTCCACAAATATGAGAATATTAAAATGAAATGTATATTATCAATGAGTTGAAAAAAAAGTATAATTTAGGGTTACATTTATAGGCAAGCTTGTCAAGGTAGACATGTTGGACTCAACAACTGACTCAAAAGATGACACACGTGTTGATTAACTTGACAAATATAATAGTAAGTAGCATGCATGTGAGACACTTGTCTCACTAACTGAGTGGACATTCTCAACTTCACGAGGTGAGATAAATTTATAAAATACTTGAGTAAAATTTAAGCTTATGTCAAAATAGTTAAATCTAGAAAGTCACAGAAAATAACTAGTTATGGAGCTTGACTCTATTTACACTAGAAATTATACATTATCCTAATGTGATCTTTCATATATGTGAGAGGACACACATATCTTCACTCCACTTTAATATTTTTCTCACACATTATGATAGGAAAGCTATCATAATCCCTCTTCACTATGTGTATTTACACATGTTAGAGGATTTAGTATAACCCTTAGATCTAGTTAAACCAACCCTAGTAATTCATGTCTCATTTTATCTAGTCAAGGGTCTCAAGAATTCTTATCTATCTTTAAATTAAATCTTAACCATTGATCATATTAAAAATTGATAAATCAAACCCTCCTCAACCAATTTGCAATTCTCTCCATAACAAATTTATGTTTTAGAAATGACAAAAATTTACTTTATATCAACGCACGAAGAGAACTCTGTGATGGTCCATGAGAGATTACTTAGGGCTTCTTAAGTTTTTAGAACTTTTCCCTCTCCATCAATCTCAAATAGAGGTATATGTAGAGGTGTAATATAAAGGGTTTCCTCTTTGTTTCTCATGTGTAAAAGGGGTTGCAACATAAATCATAAGAGATAAAACCATTTCTCATGCTCCAAAATGACCATAGTGAGTGACTTGATCTACTAATTACATCACCATTTTATTTTTTCACCTTCATTATTTTTTGGGATGTCCACGTTTAGCTTGAAATAGATCGCACTAATAACTCTAAATTAAATTTAGTGGAACAACTCATTGAAAATATATTTATACATTCATCTCTAAAATATTAATTTATCATAAAATAACTGATTTAGAATGCATATGATCATCACCCTCAAAAATAGATCTAAGTAAAACTTGAAATGGTATAATAAAATAATATCATCTTGAAAAAGAACACAACTCTCTTAAATGATATAAACTAAGATGGGTTCTTATGTTATTCAACATCATCCTCTAAGGGTCCTTCAAGAATATCCTTCTACATGACCTCCTTTGAAAGAAACAAATATTCCTCATTTGTGAATGAGAACTCACAAACTTAAATATGCTAACTAACAATTCATCCAAACCTAAATTTTTACCCATAAGTAATGAACATAACCTAATAGAAAATTTTAATAGAAAACAATATTTTTTTTTGTAAAAATTATTTGGAAATATATTATTATATAAATATTTATTGTTAATTAACAAAACATAACTTTGTATAGTTATACGATGTTCATTATATAATATATGTTAGGTTGATACTTCATAATAGCATGAATTGGGCTATTTAAATGTATTTGGGAAATTTAATCATCACATTTTCCCTACTTAGGCCTTGGTGTCCATAATTGAGGTTCCAATTTGTATTGAAGTATTTTGAATTGTAAGATAGCCTTAAAATTATTTCAAAGTATTTGATTATTTAGATTTAAGGTTATTTATTTCTTTTATCTTTAATTAGCATCAAAAAATTGTGTCAAACTTAAAATTTATAATAATTTATATTAAAATTATGTTATATGTATTTGCAAGTATGAGGGACAAAAGAGATTGCATGTTTAAATATACAAAAAAATCTTTATTTTATAAGATTTTTGAAGGGTTCTACCATATATAAATCATACAAGTTCTAGGGACAAGATAAAACTTGTGTATGATGGGTACTATAGACTATGCAATAGATAAATAAAATGTAGTAAATTAATTAGATATCCAAGCTAGAAGAATTTAGCAATTATGTGTCACTTCCACGCGTAGATAAAAGTGAATAAGATATAGTGGCTATTAACAAAGACCAAATCTAGGAACAAACATTGATATGAACTAGAAAGGTAACTGCGTATAATTATTTTACATATGAGTGTACAATGTTTACCAACAATAACCTTCTCAATGTGAGAGGTGCGTGGACAAAACAAATGCCATTCTAGTTATAA
This sequence comes from Chamaecyparis obtusa, assembly GCA_027943335.1. Lineage (NCBI taxonomy): Eukaryota > Viridiplantae > Streptophyta > Pinopsida > Cupressales > Cupressaceae > Chamaecyparis > Chamaecyparis obtusa. The sequence continues at coordinate 406,760 of BSBK01008326.1, read as the reverse complement.
AGCATAAAAAAGAGTTGCAAAAACATATTCTAGATCATATAATAATAGTAGTCTACTCATTTTTTCAATTGCATGGTTCAATTGTGTCCATGTGTAGAATTTCTTATATCATTCAAAGTGTCTTATCTAGCTTTATATTTAGACATGCATGGCAATGTGCAATGCATAAGACACACTATCATTTATAGTGTAATGAAATGGTAAGAATTATATTATGTGCAAAAGTTATGAAGTAGAGACAATTCAACACAAATAATGGTTTCAATGGCTTGCACATTTCAATCTTAATCATTCACCTTTTCTTGAAATGTAATGACCACCATTGCATCTTTGATGATCTATAAAAATTGAATATATAGCTATTAAATATTTTACTACACTTTTGTACACCAATAAAGAAATCACATAAACCTTGAGACATTCATGTTATACTAGTTTGAATGACCTCATCTTACATAATAGTGCAAATATTCAATATCCAATTCAAAGGATGTTGACATGATGATTACTCAATAAAAGAAGGAATGCATGGCTTGTAGGGTACCACACGAAATAAAACATAGTAAAATAGAGAATTCAATAATTATATGCAAATACTTGGATTTGAATCTACACTAGAAGATCAAACCAAATGCTTTGTTAACGAGTCATTTTTAAGAATTTTTTAATATACCAGTTAGAGTAAGACGTGAGATGCATATGAGCATGATCATAAGAAACTCATTTTATAAAAAAAACCTCAGATTTCAAGGACATTGTACCATAGTAGCAAGATGAAAACACATGTAAGGTTATAACCTGGAGACAGATACACACGAATTGAGTCAAAACCAAGCAAATTTCTAGCTTGCTAACGAGCATCAACGATTTCTTCAACGTATACTCCGTACTGAGCTGATTACGCTATTCTCCAAACGTTCGGTCGAATACAAATTTAAATAAACCATGAAACATGTTTATTGTCTGTTTCAGAGACAATAAAAATAACGAGGCTGAGGCAATTGGAATCTTGGACACTAATGAGGGCCCTTCTTTGTTGGACCGATTGATTACAGTACAACTCATACCCAGCTGAAGATGATGGAATTGTACATAATGGCGGATGCATCACAGACAAACGAGCATTTAAAATGTTGTATAAAATTGTCGGGGTATAGTGGTAATATAGATGGGCAATTATCCTCTCTTTCCACCAAACTACAAGCGATTGCTGCAATCTCTTCACCTACAAACATTACTACAAAGTTCTCCGTTTGTACAGAGACTAAAATATATTCTTCTGCGACAAACAATAAACGCAAACGGTCTTCTAGATACAAAAATCTTTTCCGTGTGAAGAGTGTTCCCTGTGAATGAAACAAGTAGGATTTCCTTTTAGTTCCTGCCATGCATATGATTAATTCATATTCAGATAGATCAATCACCATTCAGCTTTCTTCAAAGATTCATTTTATGCTAATGATCAATAAATCAGAGTGCTTATAATTTAAAGTTAAAAGTTCTTAAAAATGTTTTCCAGAAATGTCATTGGCTGATGGTAGAGAGAAGGCCCATAAAAACACACTGACAATGTGTACGGTCCTAGGAATCGTCAGTCATAGCTTGCCGGTCAAGAGGAGCACTTGGTATCTACGGAATGATTTTTTTGCATGCTGTTAGAACGGTAGACTGTCATGACAGACCGCATGGCATGGATTGAGGGGAACAATCCACATGCCTTGTCTATGTTTCCACATTATGCATGCATTTTGCAGGTTTACACATTAAAGGACTATTACTCGTAAAGGGGAATTGCATTTTTAGGTAGTTTGTCCAATCTGAACATTTAGTTGTGTTGAATGTGCTTCTGGATTCAGAATCGTGGCTGAATTAGCAAAGAAATTGAAGCTTTTATGGCCTAGCTTGTACTGTTGTCACTGACAGTGTTTTAACACTTGTTTTGCAGTGAAATCATTGAGGCTTTATAGATTTTGAAGAATTGCAGAGATTTATTGGAGTGCAAGGGTACATACTCTGATTTTGGCATGGAACAGCAAGCTCTGGGTGTTGTTATAGAATCTAAGACAATGGGCTAACCATCATTCTTCGTTTAGTTCCATATTTAACAAAATTGATGCAGATGGTCTGGGCTTCATTGTCATTGTTTGCGTTCTCAAATTGACAGAGCTTCAATCAGGTCCTCTCACAATTTTCCTCATGCAGGCGCCAAAGTAAGTAGTATACCTTTTTTTTAAATCAATCTTAGTTATCCAACTACTATTAGTCAAGCATTCAATGAATTGAGGGTTTTAACAAGACTCCGATCATGAAATCAACTCTAGTCCATTTGAAAATCAGCCCCACTGCAAAAAAGGAAATGTCACTATGCATGCTCAAAACTAACGCATTAAACTCTAAAATCGTCTTTTCACCCAGCAATCATAAGCCTAAATTATGTGGACCCCTAGCTCACGAACGTGGCAATCTTCTAGGGAAAAACTCGGCGGAGATCCTCCTTGTTTAATATATTCCTTGCAGCCCAGATAGACACTGCGAAATTAATTTACATTTTTCAATTGATAGATTTTTATATTCTTCAACATAAATTATTTTATGTTTGTTCTAAAATGTGATGTACCTGGTGTTAATTATATTATACTTGTTGTACGCCTGTTGAAGGTTATGGGCTCCCTTATTACAACAAAGGGGCTTTAACCTAGGTTATCATAGATATCTGTGATCACAAAACTCCTTACTAAAATTTAGAAAAATGAGTGGTTCAATTTTCATTTCACAACTTCAATTTGTATGTATCATTAACTTTCCTTTTTGTTGGAATTGTTGGATTTGTCTCTTCTCATCCACCCTCCAAAACAAAAGAAAACGTTTCAATCATGTTTCTAATCATTGTGATTATTAAGCACATAATGCACTACTAGACTTAGATCACAATGACATAATATTTTTGATTTTGTTAAAGTGCAACTCATACAAAGGAATGTACCATCCATCTTTGATCATTCTTTGACTTCAAATTCAATTTTTGTTTCAACATGAAGGGTATGCACAATGAGGTTTGAACCCATGACATTTTGATTATAATTACCATAATTGGTGCTTTAGCACAACCAATGAACCTAAGTAATTACCAATGACAATTACATTCCACATGTGCTCAAATTCACCAATTGGATGATAGTGTCAAAATTATTTAATTTAGGACAATTTAGAGTTTAGAATTTTTATTCTTGTTGCACTCAAAGTCACCAATCGGATGGTAAAGTCATAATCATTTAATTTAGGATAATGTCATGAACCATAATTGATACATATATGCATATAAATAGACTCAAATATTGCTAAATCTTTACTTAAATAATCAACATTAATAATATCATTTATCAATTCATAATTAATAATATTACTCAAATTAATAATCAATATAATGCTAATAATTAATTAATGTACAATTAATATTATAATTAATTAATCAATATAATATTAAACATTGATGTTAATCTATATTCAAATTATTAATATCAATACAATATTAATCCATAATTAATCATATTACAATATTAATCATTCAATTATTATATCTAATTAATAATACCATAATATTAATTTAACAATATCATAATATCAGTAAATATTATTATACAGACATATATTTAATATCTCCTAATTAATAATAATAATCATATTATGATATTAATAATGTTAATAATATCATAATATTTGAATTATACTTATGATTGATACATGCGGCATGTCTCTTCACAAATGAAGAGGTGCGAACACAGTGAACGGAGAGATATATAAACTCACTCCTTTCAAACCGAAGAAAAAAGGAGGACGGGACCACATACAGAATAAGAATACATTTATAGGTAGCGATTAAGAAGGTGGAATTGACGGGTGGAAGCAGGGAATAAAGATAATAGATAACAATACGAGTTAACCATGCGGATACCTTGCCCAAATATAATATGGAAAGAAATAGAGGTAAATCCATATAAAGCAGTGATAAAAGATACATCGGAGGACGTGAATGCTGGAAGAATACTAGCGTATTAACTCCATTCAATGAGGCATTGAACAGGAAAGATAATGATGGTCTTTGAGAAGGAATTGACAAGAGTTATTAACATCTCCACTCATTACTTGCAGTGCTCAATGAGCCTTATCAACAACATTTTTGGGGTGGCTAAGATTGCATTACTAATCCCATTCCATCCAACACTTACGGGGCTGAGTCAACAGGAGAATAGACAATACAAAGGAATACAAAATAATGGGGATGATATTGGGAGGTGAAAACATACGTGATAGAGAGTATGATGATCAAGACTGAATAAAGCAAGGTGACAAATATCGTTTGCATAGGACCTCATGCATAGAGTGGGGAATCGTTCAAAGGAATGTATCAGGTAAATATATATTCATTACTTCTGTCCCCCATTATTCATTTGTATGCAAACATAATATTAACAATGGGGTATTACGTTTGTATGATATATATGAAAATAAATATACGGTGAATATAGTATATATTCATTATTACTTATATATAAAACTCATATAGTCATATATTGATAAGATATATATAGACAGATTATTATATATATATATATATATATATATATTACATCTAAATATGCATATTAATAATATTGAATCACATATATATATAAACTATTTAGATAATAGAATATGTAAAATATACAAGATAATAGTTGAGTTACATGAGAATTATATAGATATCAAATGTATATCTGAAATATATATATTTATATATAGTTAGTTAGACATATATGAAATATATATATATATATATATATATATATATATATATATATATATATATATATATATATATATATATATATATATATATATATATATATATATATATATATATATATATATATATATATATATATATATATATATATATATATATATATATATATATATATATATATATATATATATATATATATATATATATATATATATATATATATACGAAGTATATATCTAAATATTCTAATGCATATAATGGAATACTTTAATGATATAATATTTATATATATATAATAATTGGGAATCGACAACATTCTAGTTTGAAATATTACAAATTACAACCCCTAAGTACAATTCAGACCCGCAGAGGGGAGTTTTAGAGGAAATCAAGAAATGGACCGAAAAGGGATCATTACAGATAATTTAGAATTTCAATTTGTTATTCTTCATAACAAGATTGTATATTTTTACCATCTGAACTCTAATTGGGCATATTATGAGAGAAAATGTGTTCAATGGATATAGCATACCAACTTCAAATTCTTCGGATGTTATTGTGGAGAAGTGGATTAAACACAAATATGAGAGAATACTCTTTTGGCCACCTCACTTGCCTCCTCTGCATGTTAAAAAGAAGCAACAATGTTCACATCACTTGGGTCATGGCAATCCTTCAACAAGACTAATTTTAAATAATGGCAGGACTCCATTTATTATTGCAAATTTAGTTGGTGATTTTTCTGCCTCCAACTCTTGCAGCAGTGTTGATGTTTGGGATACTTGAAGTGACAATGTGACCCACTCAATTAGGTAGGTTTCCCGAGTCCTAGAAGTGACAGTCGTGCTTTTTTTCTTAAAACTTTGTATATAATGTATAATTTTTTGATAAAACGGATCTTTATTTTGAGGTCGGCAATAAAGTAGAGAGATCTGTTTATGATCTTGGGATAATACTTTGTCAAATAGGTTCCCATGGTCGTATTTTTCCTATTTGCATCATGAATTCACCTCAACTCAAATTATTAATGAAATACATGAGCAATTTGAAATACATGAGCTAAAACTAGATTCATTTAAACTTTAAATGAGTTTTTGATGCCATCTCATGTTTTGATAGGGATTTAGTAACAATATTTTGAATTATGTGCATGCTATGAAACAAATGTAATATAAATAGTAGGGATGTTAATAAAAATACCCTCATGCATCTAAAATCACAATTATTTCTACAATAGTTGGAGGATTCCACACTTTCTCCTTGTTGTTTTTTAAAATATGAGCTGTATACAGTAAAATTCTATCTCAAGCATGCAAATGTTTGGCATTTACATCTTTTAAAATTCCTAGCTGCCAAAACATTTTATAAAATGGAAAGTGTAAAAAGGCTATAAGTACCTCAATTCCACTTGATTCTTTGATATGTGCAATGTAAAATAGAGATAGCTACCTTGTTCTAGAGAACTATTGGGTGACCCCACAATAGTGGGTTACACTTTTTTAGACATGCTGATTTTTGCTAAAATAACATATTTTTAATAAAATATGATGATTTAAGCTTTGAGAGGTTCCATTTAAAGGAATTAATTACAAATGGATAGCTCAAAGCCTCTTAGATACGAAAAACATTGATATAACATATATACTCCTCATTCATACCTATAATGGAGTCTCATTTGCACCTACTAAAATGCTGACAAAAAATCAATTTGACTTTATCTTTTGGTCATGATTCTTCTAGATACAAAAACCTATACTCCTACCTTCAAGACCAAATCATCCCTAGTTCCTTTAACCACCATGAGAAATGATACCTTATCCAAAATGCATCTCGGTATGTCATCATTGGTAACGATATGTACAAACGAGGTCTAGATGGTACACTTCTTAGGTGTTTAGAGCATGAAGAGTCTCAACGTGCATTAGAGGAAGTCCACGATGGTATATGTGGATCACATTCCAATGGTTTAACACTAGATCGAAAACTTATTAGGGCTAGGTACTATTGGTCTGAAATGGAAAAGGAGGCTATCAAATATGCTATTAAGAACTGTCAAAAATGTCAAGTACATGGAAACTTGATTCATGCACTAGGGAGAGATCTTATTCCCTTTACTACACAATGGCCTTTCCAAAAATGGGCATTTGATTTAATAGGTGCTATATATCCACATTCTTCCAGTGGACATACCCATATCATTACAACTACAGACTATTTTACAAAATGGGTAGAAGTAGTTCCTTTAACTCAAGAAATCGGTAAGAAAATCTTTATGTTCATCCTAAACTACATCATATGTTGGTATGGAATCCCACACTCAATAGTCACAAATAATGGTGGTCAATTCAAGAATAAGGACTTAGATTCCTTGTGTGCTAAATTCAAGATCACCCAACATTGGTCATCCATATGCTATCCTCAAGGGAATGGACAAGCAGAAGCATCAAATAAGAATCTGTTGAAGATCCTACATCGCACAGTTAATAAAACAGGAAGAGACTAGCATCTCATGATCAATCCATCTCTCCAGGCCTATAGAACAAGTATCAAAATTCCCATTGGGGCCACACCATTCGCTTTAGTTTATGGGTCTGAAGTGGTACTACCTATTGAGGTTGACATTCCATCACTAAGAATCAGAATGCAAGGTCTAGTAACTGATGATGACTACAGAGTGTCTAGGTTGCAAGAACTTAAACTACTAGATGAGCGCAGACAAGCAACATATAATCATCTCAGAGTATATCAAAAAATAATGTCTAGAGGCTATAACAAGAAATTCAGACATAGAGAATTTCAGGTTGGCGATCTAGTCTTGAGAGAGAATCCTAAAAATCAATCACATAGAGAACGCAAGGGGAAGTTTGAACCCAATTGGTTGGGTCCCTTTTTATCACTACTACTTTTTGGCTATGGAGCCTATCAACTCTCAATGACTGAAGGAGAATAGCTCTGAGAACCAATCAATGTTCTCCATCTAAAGAAATTCTACACCTAAAGCATTCAATCTTTGCAAAATGTCCTAAAAAATCATTAAAATTAGAAAAAGTCCTAAAAAAATGAACATCTTGGTGAAAACATAGCAATAGGTGCCTTGATGATTCACAAAAATAATAAATAAATAAATAAAAAGTACAAAAAAGTTGAAAAAATGAAAAATACAAAAAAATGAGAAAAAGAAAAAGTGCCTTGGTGAAAACTTGGAGATAGGCGCCTTGGTAGAAAAAATAGAATCTCTGCCAAGATGGTGAAAACCTGGCAAATGGGCACAATGTGTATCAAAAATTTGAATTCAAACCGTCGATGCGCTAGAAAGGAAATATATCTACGGTTTGAATTCAAATTTTTGCCCAATAACATTTTTCACGTCCTGTGAACACTGAGGCTGCCAATTGTAGTAATGGTGGATTTATTGTGCTACGTGCAGATGGATTGTGTGCAGTTGGCAATGCTATACATTAAAATTGAACCATTGTTTCTCTTCACCATTCTCATAAGCATTCTAGCGAATTGGATTTCCCTCAAGAAGCGATTTCAAGCGAACAATTTGTAGGTGCCTAGTAGGTTTCTTTTCTGGGTTTGAAATTGCTTGTTTTCTATGAAGGAGCTGTGAGGAATTTTTGTTGCTGGGTGAGGAGTTTTTAGGGTTTTCTCGATATTCATATATTATTTTATAAAAGCCCTAGTTTCAAAATGCCACTGAAAAGAAACCTGTTTGGTTTTCAGTGTACAATAAGACAGGAATCTTTGAAGATTTAATGTAGTTATTGCCACATTCGGATAACGAAGCACCCAGGTTAAAAGAGCTAGTTCCAAGAAACCCTAGGGATTTTATAGTAGATGGGCTCCATGACAGAGGGAATTGGATGAGAGATGCTAAGGTTGGTGAAAAGTGTAATGGTCTTATATTGTTTAAATCAGCCTATTCACAAAGAAATGCCTATGCCCCCCTGAGCAACATATGGCAATTTGACATTGGGAGATTGATAGTCCCTGGAGTTTTCATGGATCCTGAGCTATTAATTCAGTTTGCTAGATGCTATGATCCTATGACAAAGTGTGTCAAGGATATAAATGGGAAGGACCTAATCAACATCACATATTTTACTGAGATATATGAGGCACAGAGAGACTATTTAAGGGCAGGGCCTCTGAGGCAATTTTTAGATGAAATTGGGTCAATGTGTGTTATCAGTTCAAGCACGCCAGAGCCTTTTAGGTTTGATTTGTTCAGTAAGAGAGCATAGGAGGTCTATAAATGACTGACTTTAATTCTAGGTCATGATGAAGCAACTCATATGCTAGTCCCATACATGTTTATGATGGTACAATCACTGCATCCCCAATTAGCAATAATTTTTTATTTTGCATCTCATCTAGCTAATTTAATCCATGAGGGATTGATGGGAATTAAGGACATGAAAGTTAGTAGGCCTTTTCGGTGGTATTCTATGCCCATGCATATGTTCTTATACAAAGGTGATAATTTCTTCAGTTCAACAATAAATATTGTGAAAGAGAGGAATGGAGAAACCCTTCCAGTACAACTATGGACTACAGCCCTATCATGGGATATAATTGATGCCAGTTATATTGCATTTGATAGGGATTTTGCCTCAAGGCTTAGAAATCTTTTGTTTTTTGATAATCCAAGGATCCCAAGAGAGTTTCTAAGATTAATCAGGCCAAAGGAATATTGTCAGGATATCACCATAGTTCATAATTTTGGGGACATCATTCTATAGCCTATTTCTACAATTTTTAGGGTTTATGGTTGTAGAAAGGCACCATACATTTTACCTTATCAGGTCCCATTGAAGTTAGGATATGTTGAAATCTTGAGGTAGATTGGGGACCTACAGGAGACTACCGTCACTAGGAAGGGAAGGGAAACCTTTTTCCCAGATATAACCATAGCACATCAGTATGTGATCACAAAGGGAGGGTGGGTACATTTGAAAAAAGTTTTTCAGCCCTAGAGAATGACAAAAACTATTATTAGATGTGAAGATACAAAAGGTTTCCTTGCAGGAGTGTTCAGAGATAAGATGAGATGTGCTCTTATTGAGCATCAATTTAATTTTCGTAAAGATGTGATAAGGAATGAGTTTGATCTTCAAACTCAGGAGATCAAGAAAGAGAAATGGGTCATCTACAAGAAGACTCTAGATTTCATTTAGAATTTTGACAAGGCTTATGACCCATTGAAAGGCTTTGAGCCATGGGAAAGGAAAATGGATGCCCTAATGGAACATTTTGAGGGTATCATGCATGCAGTTAATGAAAAAAGGGCTACTGTAAGCAAGACAGACCCTGAGAGGGCTAGGAAGATTTTGAGCTAGCCCAAGTATATGAAATTAACCCCAAGGGGAGTCTATACAATGCAGAAGAGAAGTGGATATACTGTTCTCTTGCCACCACAACAAAAGAGTGAGGATATTCCCTCTACTTCTAGAGGAAAAAGGCCCATTAGTGATCTGGTAATGTAGAGACCCTCTCCAAGGATGTAGAGGCAAGAGGAAGAAAGACCAGGAGAGAAGGCTTATTCTCCTTCCCAATCCCCTATCCAATTAGATGAGCATGGGGTGGCAGAACAACCTGTGCAATTGAGAAATGAGGGGAACATTTTTGTTTCTAATGATGACTTGCAGGAAGGGATGCCAGAGGCACCTAAGGAGGTGGCCATGGATCTTACAGTTGAAGAGTTTGATGGTAAATAGATGGACCCTATTTTGAAATAGGCCACTGATTCTTTCCTTGTTGATAAAAAATTTGTCAAGACTAGGGCATTCTCCTAGTTTCTTTGGAGAATGAAAATAAGTCAATTTAAGGAGATATGTGAGAAGAAAAAAGAGGAGTCCCTTGATAAGGACATAACAGAGATAGAAAATGAGAACAAGGTAGAAATGGTCAAACAATTTGAGAAGATTAATGCTGAGGAGGGAAGGGCCATGGTCCATACTGCAGGGGTATTAATTGTACCAGAATGGGACATTGCTGATGCAATTGTCTTTGACCAGGTCAGAAAGAGAAAAGTGAAAACTCTTGCTAAAGTAGAGTAGGCCAAACAAGCTACTAGAGGAATTACTTTCTCAGATGACCATGCAGCCCTGGTAATGTGGTCCCTAAGTAGGGAGGAAGATAAAGGAAATAGGAAGGCCCTCTCTACATGGTATGCTGGAAGTTTGTTGGTACAAAGAGTAGGAGAGACATTTGGTGTAGAGGCATCAAACTTGATCTTGGAAACTGCTAAATTCAATGTCAAAGTGGCAGAAAAGGATGCCCAATAAAAAGAGGAGCTTAGGCTCAAGTTTGAAATGGTTCTCAAATCTTACAATGAGCTCAAGGTAGAGCTAATTCAAAAGGACAAGTTGATTTCTTAGTTATCAGGGCCCCAGGATCATAGGTCTCCCCAATTGGTACTCTCTGATAAGCATGTAGTGGGTTCATCCTCAATCCCAATAGTCGAGTTACCACCATCCCCCTACCCAAAGACAAGTATGGATGCAAGGGTTACTTGGGAAAAGAAAAGATTGATTGAAGAGGCAAATAAATTGAGGGAAATAAGAGTGCAACTAGAGAAGGAAAAATATGAAAATATGAAGGCCACAACTTTGGCAAACTAGAAGTATGAAGAGAAAATGACAGACGCAATCATGCAGTTTGCATATGATTTGAAGCCCTCCATTTTCCATAGTCATGCCCTCAAATTATATTCTTTATTTGAAACTTTGAATAAAGAGAAAATGGAAATGTCACCAATTTTGAAGAAATGGATTGAGAGATCTCCTAGTATGAAGTTATTTCGTATGTTATCAAAGGGCCAAGGGGATCAGGATCCATTAATTAAGCCAGTATATCATATTGTCAAGAAAATGGTACAGTATGGCATCATTTTGGATAATTTTATTAAAAGATTGAGTATGTTGAAAGCTGAATTAATGTTTTCAAACTATGAGCTGGTGCCCACTATTTTCATAGATAAGGGAAAATTTAAAGAAGCATATCTATGGAGAGAAGAGATGGATGCACTTTTGTCAGAAAGGGTGACTGGTGTCCTAAATGACACTTTTTCTATTAGTAGTGTTATCAATTTGTTAATAAATGCTAAATCAATGTTTGACAATATTCAACATAAGGTTACTTAGATTGAAAATGAATGGGAATAGTTATCAAGTAAGAAGACTGATTTTGCCAATTTTGAGTTCCCAAGCAAAGAGGTGTACAATAAATGAAGATATCAGTACATACCTCATGTTGAAAAAGTTAATACTCCACCAACCTCCTAGAGCCAGTGAAGGCAGTTACTTTTTGAGTCATAAAGGTTGTTGAGATATAGAAAGACATTCATTGCGGGATGGACAACAAGATGTTGCAAATCAGATTTTTTGAAGGGAGCCAAGGATAGTATTGAAGACATAAAGAAAGGTTTCTCAGCTAAAAATATCTCACTTGCTTGACTTGTGTATTTATTTTAAACTTTTTGAGGTTGTTGTAAAGGTTTTTCAGGTTAGAAATTTTGCAAGCCCTAGAATGATCAGTAGCTTGTTGCATCTCATGGTATATAAAGGATTTTCCATGATCATTCTAGGCATTGAGAGTCTAGGAGTTAAAAAGATAGAAACCCTGAAACCCTAACCCTCAGTCGAGGATTGTAAAATCTTGTATCATTTTATCAAAGAAATAGAAAAGAAGTACAGGTTGCTGCTGCTATTTTTTGCAAGCTTATTGATTCAGAGTATGATGTGTGCAACGTTCAAGCTTACACTTAATAAAAATCTCAATTCTTTGCCTCTCATGTGAGTTTATTCAGTAAATTTTTAAGTCTTTCTAGAGGTTTATATGTATGTCTTTAGCTCTGAGTTCTAATCTGGGATTAGATTAAATATTGCTCTGAGTGGGATGCATGTTTACTGAGTCTATTTAGGAATTCTCTATAAGTAGGAAAGATTTGGAATACTTTGTATTTATTTTTTAAGACCAGTTATCTTTCAAACATTATTGTATTCATTCTATCTTCTGATATTTTGCTCAATGGATAGGGCACTGGCTTATATTTTCCCATCTTTTCTTTGTAGGGAATGATTGAAATCTTGTAATCCTAAAAACATTAAATCAATACCAGTCTTTTACATTCTATTTACTTTATATGTTGTTCTACCCAATGATGGAGAGTCAATGAGTAATAGGTTGTTACTTAGTACTTTCTCACTGTTATCTATTGTAAGATCCAATATTAGATAAGAAACTAAGTTAAAACTATTGGATCAGGTGTACCCGCCTTGGTTTTGCAGAGCCAGAAGTGAAGAGGGAAGTCTTGTCCCTATAGTTGGTCCAGTTGCTTATAGATTTCCCATATTTAGAATTAACCACTCCTTAACATCAGTTATAAGCATATTGGTATCTCATGGAGTGTAAAATCCTAATCAGGAACCAACAAAATGGCGACTCCACTTGGGACTGGAGATTGTGATCAAGAGCAAATTTTGCAAGGTTCAAGTTGAGCTGGACTCCTGACCTGCCTATTTTCAAAATAGTGGATATCTCTAAGTTGTAAACATTTGTACACAATAACGCAGGTACAAGTTGAGCTTGACTCCTAGCCTACTTATTGTCAAAGCCAATTGGTTATCTCTGAATACAGAGTTGACTCCTTTCTTTTGCCTACCGTTCCTAATTTATAAAATCATAGAAAATCCCACATAGCTTGGGTGGTGACTCTAAAACATCTCTATACCAATGTTTTAATTAATATCACTAAATTACTATGAGTTAAAAAAATACGAGGTCTTGGAGGAAGGAACACCCAGATGAAAGTTTGCAGGGTGAGCTTCCTATCACATCTAGACGAGGCCAGGTTAGGAGTGAAAAAAGTATCAGTGACATGTCTCTTACCTGTAAATAGAAGGGAAAATCAAGACAAGAGGGTCTTTCTCCTCCCGGTCAAGAAGGAAATGCCTCAGATTATGAGGAGGTGGTTGATTTGGGTTTAAACTAGTATGAGGATTATTATTCCCCTACAGAGAGAGAGGGTGAAAGATTACCCCACAATAGGAAAATAGTCCCAAATAGACGGCATGGGGGGGAGAGAAGGTCTAGAAGTAAAAGTAGGGGTGGGCAAGACTTTGTCCCCCCTTTCACCCTTGGTTCATCATTGCCCCAAGGCCTCCATGAGTCTCAAGATCAACAAGAAGAACCTCAAACACAACAAGTTGAATCTAAAACAACTTTGCCTGATTTTGAGGAAATATTTGAGGAAGTATATGAATTGGAAAGAAGAATTCATGAACAAGCAGCCATTAGGCAGAAGAGAGAAAATTAAAAGGAAGAGAAGGTCAGAGATGCCATGATAAGGGCTGACCAATTAAGAAGGTAGCTATTAAATTTAGAAGCTATAAATTATGTCCCCATTTTTTAACAAACAAATGAGCTGCCTGTTGTCCATTAGATATTTGAAACAAGGGATCCAAAGGATAAGGGAAAGCATAAGGTAGTGGGCATTTCAATTAAAGAGCCTCTGATCCCAAAACTTCCCATAGATTCCACTCTAAGATTGGAGGCAGACCTTGAAAAGGCCAAAAGGGAACATGAATTGATAGCTAAGGAACTTGAAAAGGTAGAAGTAGAAGTTGCGACATTAGAAATGAAAAGGAAGATTGATTTTCTTAGGAGGTCTATAGGACCCACAAATTTTTCTAGTTCTACTATGACACAAAGGGCAAATGTCACAAATTTAGCAAATCAGATAGCCAATGCTCCCCCACTAGGTGGACTTAAAATCCCTGCCACTACAAATACTAATGCATCCACATCTCAGGGTGCTAGTATTTCTAACACAGGGGTTGTACATGAAAGATGTAAACAATTGGTTTTCACTGGCATCCCTGGGTATCCTAACCCTATCCCTAAAGAGATTAGGAAGAAGCTCCCTAAATTTACTGGAAGTAATGTTGTTACTTGTGAAGAGCACTTAAAAAAATTTATTGATGTGATTGATGATTATAACATTGTGCTAGATGATGTTATCATGAAATTATTTGTACAATCCCTAACAGAAGATTCAAGGGATTGGTTTAGGGCTCTGCCACATGGTAGCATAGGTTCATGGGATCAACTTAGGCATTGTTTCAAAGAACAGTATGGTGACAAAATACATGAGGGTTTTATGCTAAATGAATTTAATAACATAAAGAAAAACTTCAATGAGGATGTTTTTGAGTTTAATGTCAGATTCCAAAAGGCCATGCATAAGCTCCTCCAAGTTATCAGACTAGATGATAGGGTGTGTCTTGTCACATATCTAAATGCTTTTGACTCAAAGATGGGTTACCTTTTGAGGGACAAAAATCCAAGGAGTCTTGTTGAAGCTTACAAGCTAGTTGTGAACATAGAGAGAAACCGAAGAATCTCAGGAAAGTTGGGAAGAAGGGAAGACAACAAATCACCATTGTTGAATAGAAAGGATCCAGGAAAACCTATAAATGTGAAACCTAAAGATGATGACAACTTAAAACTGATCTTGAAAGCAATAAAATATTTGAAGCCTAGTGAAAATAGAAACAATAAAATTATAGGAGATAAGCCCCCCTTTAATAATTTTAACAAATTGCCAAGAATGCAAAACTACCCATATAATACTCAATGGAAAGATGGGAAACCTATCCTTCCTGATAGAAGGGATAAACCAAATGATAGGACCCCTGATCCATTGCAAAGAAACTCAATGAATGTAGTGGAGGAGGTTCCATGGTGTATAGTTTGTCAATCTCCACATGATCCTAATTATTGTGTCATATCTCAGAATGTCTCTTCACAAGAAGAGCAAGAATGTAATGAGGACTAGCCTTATGATGATCAAGGGTGTGGGATGATTTCTTCCCATGTGTGGGATGAAATTGATTCTGCTGAAGAGGATGAAAATCAAGATTTTCTTAATTCTCAGGCTAGAACTGAATCATACCATCAAAAAGTTTTTTTAGATGAGGATAGTGAACCTGACAATATCCAGTGCAATGTTGTGAGGAGTAAAGAAATAGCTATTTTGAGAAGGCCATCTGATGAATAAATTGCCTTGATAACAGTGGATATGGTTATTCAAGCTAAAACAAATTACAACTTGAGAAATAAGGTGGATACTAACCCAAGTCAGAAGCCTACTGGAATTTTTATCAAGAAAATACACAAAGATGTAAAAACATCACAGGATAAGTCTAAGGATGCTAATGTTGTTGATAAGGTCAAAATAAAGAAAAATGCCAAACCTAACATTATCTATAAGGTAAAGCCCAAACCCACAGCTGAAGTTGTTCCAGTTCAGCAGAAAGAGAATGAAGTCCATAATAAAAAAACTACAGGCATATCCATCTAGGATATTGATAAAGAAGTTACAAATTCAAAACCTGATGTCTCTGATTTAAAATATGTCCCAATTGATATGAGAAAATTATTGTCTCAGATTACTATTAAAGTTCCATTATTGGAGATGATGAGAATAGAAGAACATAAGGAAAAGGCTCTGAATTGGGCAAATGGTGTGATGCCCATGGATTCCCAAAAAATTGAGGGAACTGAGAAAAAAATAGCAACTATGAATGATGAATATGGAAATTGTAGTGAGGAGATTGTTTCTAAAATTCCCCAAATTTATTTGAATACAAATTTTGTTAGTACTATAGCAGGAATAGTTGATCCTTTTTTCTTGACTCTGTAGATAAATGGAAAGTTGCTAAAAAATTGTATGATTGATTCTGGAGCATCAAATACTGTTATGCCTAATGAGGTTATGAAATCTTTGGGATTGAAGGTGGACACACCCAATGGTAGGTGTCAAGCAATGGATTCAAGGGAAGTACCAGTTGTTGGTACTATCAAGGCCCTCCCTTACAAATTAGCTGCATACCCCAATACACAATTGACCATGAGTGTCTTGGTAGTGGATATTCCTCCCCAGTATGGGATGTTACTATCAAGAAAGTGGAGTGCTTCCATGGGAGGCAGCATATAGTGTGATTTGTCATTTTCCACTTTTAATTTGGAAGGATAGAATATCAAGGTCACCAGGGAATCTAGAACTCCACATATGATTAAAGAAGAAGAAGAAGATACCATGAATTGTTTCCTTGATACTGACATTAATGCTTTCATAGTTCAAGGTAAGGAAGTAGAGGGGGATGTTGAACTAGTCCACAAGTTAGAAAAATAGGAGGGATGGATTGACCTTGATAGTTTATGGACCATGTACTTTGATGGAGCAAATAGCAAGGAGGGGTCTGGAGCTGGAATATTACTCATTTCTCCTAATGGTAAAACTTTGAAATTCTCCTTTTCTTTGCTATTCTCATGCACAAATAATGTTGCAGAATATGAGATTCTCTTAATAGGTTTAAGACTGGCATCAAGGCATGGCATAAAATGTTTGAAAGTAATAGGGGATTCTGAGTTAGTTGTCTCCCAAGTTAGATCAAAATATACTTCAAAAAATTAGAGATTAAAGTAGTATAGGAATGTAGTGTGGGATGAGATTGAAAGCTTTAGTGATTTTAGTATTTATTGGATGGAAAGAGGTCAAAATAGAATGGTAGACTTATTGGCTAATATAGCCCTTAGACCAGAAGATGTTACATTTGTAGATGTTTCCAATATAGAGGTACAAGCCAGGCCTTCTATCCCTAACAATCTAGATAATTGGCAGGTTTTCTCTGATGACCAAGACATATTGAGGTTTCTCCAGTGTGAATCTCATTTTGGTGATAAAGAAATGGATTTCAGTACTTATGTTGATATAGCGGATGGTAAAGAGGTTATCTTTGGGAAGGAAGTTTTACAATTAAAATCAAATAGAGTTCCCAAAGGATTAGTTTCTCTTGAAAGAGCATTTGACAATAAGGACAAGGCATTCTCTGCTGGTACTGATAAGATCAATGAGCTTGAAGAAATAAACTTAGGAACAAGAATGGTTCCTAAGAAGGTTTATATAGGCAAGTGTCTATCCCCAAGAATTAGGAAAAATTTGATTGACCTTCTCAAATAATTCAGGCATGTTTTTGCCTGGTCCTATGAAGATCTTAAAGCCTATAGAGAGGACCTTTTCCAACATGAAATTCAACTCAAAGAAGGCACAAAGACTTTTAGATAGAAGTTGAGACTTGTTAACCCTACCTTGGCCCCTAAGATGTAGGGTGAACTCAAATAGATGATGGATGCTAGAACAATCAAGCCTATTAAACATTCCACTTGGGTTTCAAATTTGGTGCCTGTTAGGAAGAAAAATGGTGATATCAGGTTATGTGTAGGTTTTAGGAATCTCAACATAAACTCTTTGAAGGATAACTATGGATTGCCAAATATGGAGAATATGTTACAGAAGGTCACTGGATCAGAACTAATGTCTATGATGGATGGATTTTCTGGTTACAACCAAGTTATGGTTAAGGACACAGAGCAATTTAAAACTGCATTCACAACCCCATGGGGGACATACGTTTATGTCAAGATGCCTTTTGGGTTGACTAATGTCGGTGCTACTTTTCAAAGGGCTATGGATGTGGCCTTTGCAGATTTCATTGATAGATTTATGGTGGTGTATCAGGATGACTTGATAGTTTTCTTAGCCAAGGAGGAACAACATTGCCAACACCTGGAGAAAATTTTCATTAGAGCTTTGGAGTATGGGGTTTCTTTGAACCCAAAGAAATGTGCCTTTGGTGTAGTAGAAAGAAAGTTCCTAGGACATATTGTTTCAAAGAATGGGGTGAGGATAGATCCTGAAAGGGTGCAAGCTATTGACCAATTGTCTTTTCCAAAGAATATCAAAGGGATTCAGTCTTTCCTAGGACAAGTCAATTTTTTAAGAAGGTTTATCACAAATTTTGCAGAAATCACTATTCCCATATCAAGAATGTTGAAGAAAGGGGCAAAGGTTGAATGGAACATGGAGGCAATATAGGCCTTTAGTGATATCAAAAGGGCTATCAAGCATGCCCCAATCTTGAAGACACCAAACTACAGCAAACCAATGCAGATCTTCTCTTTTGCATCTGCCCATACCATTGCTGCAGTGCTATTACAAAAAAAATGTTGATGGTTTTGAAGAACCTATTTCCTTTTTCAGCAAGACTTTTGTAGGAAACAAAATTAAATTATAATATTATTGAAAAGAAATCTTATGCCTTGGTGAAGGCCATTAAAACATTCAGATGCTATTTGGTGGGAGCCACAGTGGTTGCCTATGTTCCAAGTGCTGCAGTCAAGGACATCTTGGTCCAACAAGAGGTTTCGGGAAGAAGATGTAGGTGGATTAATAGGATTCAAGAGTTTAATATTGATATCCACATTACAAAACTGGTAAGAGGGTTGGGCCTGGCAAAGTTAATGGCTCAAAGTAACTTAAATGCAAATCAAATAAACATGTTGGAGGAAAATTAGAGACCTTTTGTATGTAACATGGATTGTTGTGAGTGGTACAAGGACACTGTCAAATATTTACAAAAGATGGTCTTGCCTCCTAAATTGGATGACAATAAGAAAAGAACTATTAATCTTCAATCTATAAGATATGCAATTATAAATGGTGAGTTATGGTGGAGGAGTAATGAGGGTATCTTGCTTAGATGTGTAGATCAAGATAAGGCCAATCTTCTAATGATTGAAATGCACAATGGGATTTGTGGGGCACACTATATGGCAAAGACAATAGCCCATAAGATCATCAGATCAGGTTTTTGGTGGCCTTCACTTTTCAAAGATACTCATTAGTTTGTGAAAAGGTGTGATCCTTGTCAAATATTTGCAAGAAAATTGAAATTTGCTGGAAATTTACCTCTCAAACCTATTTTTGTTTAGGCCCCTTTGCAAAAATGGGGTATGGATTTTATTGGTGAAATTCCTAATAAGTCCAGTGGTGGACACTCTTATATCCTAGTGGCAACAGACTATTTCACCAAGTGGGTTGAGGCAATCCCTACAAGAAGAGCAACTAGCAAAGTGGTGACAGATTTTATGATGCAAAATATCATAACAAGATTTGGTTGCCCGGAGTCTATAGTTGTTGATAATGCAATGTGTTTTAGGTCAGAAGAATTTGTTGATTTTTGTCAAAACAATGGTATAAAAATCTCATATTCTTCTCCATATCATCCACAGGGTAATGGCTAGGCAGAATCTAGCAACAAGAGTTTGATTAAAATTCTAAAAAGAGTCCTAGATAAAAATAAGAAGGCTTGGGATTCCAAGTTGTTGCAAGCCCTATGGGCTGATAGGGTTACAATAAAAAAGGCAATAGGGTGTGCCCATTTTGACTTGGTATATGGGATTAATGGAAGATTACCCCAAAATAATTTATTACAGATGTATCAATTCATACAAGCATATGATGATGATATGGAAGAAGATATGACAGTCATAATGAATGATCTGATTCAATTAAATGAGGTAAGAAATGAAGCACATGATAAGAATGACAGGTTGCAGGCCTAGTGCAAAATCTTGTATGATAAAAGGACTACTCAAAGGAGTTTTGTAAATAGTGACATGGTCCTAATGTGGAATACTAGACTTGAAGATAAGGGCAAGCATGTGAAATTTGATCCCATTTGGTTAGGACCATATATTATTGAGGCTAAATGGGGAACAAATTCATATGTTTTGAGAAGTTTAACAGGAGAGCTCATGGAATTGCTAATTCATGGTCAATTCTTGAAATTTTATTTCTCTTAGGAGTTTTTTGAGCCGCTGTACAGGTATGGTTTTGAGGTTTTTGTGTATAGTTCCCTATTTTTCCAGTTGAATTTTTTATCTAGTCTGCTCTTCCAGGAGATTCTAGTTTTCTCGTTGTATCTGCAAGAGATACATGTCCCCAAGCATGAGCCACTATTATCACTGTGCAAATTTTTTCAGCTTCATGCTAGTATTCTTGAAAATAATCTATGTTGTTGGCCCAATGGTAATGTTTCAAGTTGAAAAACCCTAAGTTTAACAAAACCCTAGCCAGTTTTGAACCCTGTTATGTTTTCACGTTACCTTTTTGGCTCACTAATACCCCTTATAAAGCATGTGTTATTTTTTGACCCCCTTTATTCATCACTTTATGTGTTATGCAGTTAGGTTTTGGAATCAGGGTGCCTTTTAATTAAATTGTTTCTTTCAAAGCCTAAGTTCTATTAATTTTTCAATAGTATCAAGCTTTTTAAATATGCAGCTATCATTGAACCACAAGCCTACCTATGTCAGAATGTTTGACATGTGCTTTAGCGACAAAGCACCATTTGTCTGAGTGATCTTGTCTAGTAGCAGGGTATGCTGGCATCTAAAGAACGAAGAGAATCAACAGTTGTCGCTATACCATTGGACCAAGGTGATAGCCATTTAAACATCATGCTTCAATGACAATTGTTTGATCAAAGTTGCACTGACAGTGTCAGGTTCTGACTTTTTAGTCTCCGTGGCATTTCCCCTGGGTTGACACCTTTTTTTTGTGACATAGGAAATGTGGGGTGGGATTTTTCAAAAGTTTAAACAATAGGTTGATCTCACGGCTATCATTATACCGTTGATAGGATATGTAAGGATTTTAAGCCTGCGGTATAGCGATAGTTGTCCGATTCTCTTTAGGGAATGAAGTATGAGTGGCTCCTGAAGGTGTCAGGTCACATTGTTATGATGTGGCGGTTGTTAGGATTTTTTCAAATGAGGAGTAAAAGGTCAGAGGTCCCACTTGTTGGTTCTTCACGATGTGGTAGTTTTTTATTCAGTGACAGATTAGTGATGTGTCACAGTGGGGCCTACCTTTTCTGAATGATTAAGATGCAACAAGATCTTGTGGTTGTCATTATACCATTGGGACAAGATGCACATTTTTTAGGGTCAGTGATATAGCGACAGCCATTGATCCTGTCTGAAGATGGGGACTATTTGGTGGGTCCTTTGGTTCAGGTTTTTTGATGACGCGGTCATTTATGATTGGTCCAGGTTAATAATGACATGTCAAAGTTGCCCGTGTGTTTGGCACCAAGGATATAGGTGGATTCTTCCACCTGCTAACTTGTTCGACATGGCATTTTCTAATTCATTGAAGGTTTCAAAGGTGAGTTTTGGGACTAGATTTTTATTGAAATGTGATGATCGTTCGATAAAAATGCATCGATGGTTGTCATTATATCTTGAGTTGGTTCTCCTGACATTTTTGGGTTAGCGCTTTAGCGATAGGGTGACACCTGTCCGCTCCATGCAAAGTAAAGATAAGTTACTTATTTCTTCACATGGTTATTTTGAAATGTTCTCATTGGTCGAGAACTAACTTAGGGAAAAGCAATACAGGATTTCATTGTTAGACTTGCCAACCATCCAATGTGCTGGAAAGGAAATATATCTACTGTCTGAATTCAAAATTTTCACCAATGACATTTTTCACATCCTGTGAACACTCAGGCCGCCAACTTTTAGTAATGGCAGATTTATTGTGCTACATGCGGATGGATTGTGTGTAGTTGGCAATGCTATACATTAAAATTGAACCATTGTTTCTCTTCACCATTCTCATAAGCATTCTAGCGAATTGGATTTCCCTCAAGAAGAGATTTCAACTGAAGAATTTTCAGGTGCCTAGTAGGTTTCTTTTCTGAGTTTGAAATTGCTTTTTTTCTATGAAGGAGCTGTGAGGAATTTGTGTTGTTGGGTGAGGAGTTTTTAGGGTTTTCTCGGTATTCATATATTGTTTTATAAAAGCCCAGTTTCAAAATGCCACAAAAAAGAAACCTATCTGGTTAGACAGAGTACAATAAGAGAGGAATCTTTGAAGATTTAATGTAGTTATTGCCACATTCAGATAATGGGGCAGCCAAGTTAAAAGAGCTAGTTCCAAGAAACCCTAGGGATTCTATAGTAGATGGGATCCATGACAGAGGGAATTAGATGAGAGATGCTAAGGTTGGTGAAAAGCATAACGGTCTCATATTGTTTAAATCAGCCTATTCACAAAGAAATGCATGTGCCCCCCTGAGCAACATATGGAAATTTGACATTGGGAGATTGATAGTCCCTGGAGTTTTCATGAATGTTGAGCTATTAATTCAGATTGCTAGACGCTATGATCATGTGACAAAGTGTGTCAAGGATATAAATGGGAAGGACCTACTCAACATCATAGAGGATGAGATTAAGGAAGTTTTTTCACTGAATGACCCTTCTGTCGGGTTACAGAAGATTGATTTCACAGAGTTTACTGAGATATATGAGGCATAAAGAGACTATTTAAGGGCAGGGCCTCTGAGGCAATTTTTACATGAAATTGGGTCCATGTGTGTTATCAGTTCAAGCACGCTAGAGCCTTTTAGGTTGGATTTGTTCAATAAGAGAGCACAGGAGGTTTATAAATCATTAACTTTAATTCTAGGGCATGATGAAGAAACTCATATGCCAGTCCCATACATGTTTATGATGGTACAATCACTGCATCCCCAATTAGCACTAATTTTTTATTTTGCATCTCATCTAGCTGATTTAATCCATGAGGGATTGATGGGAATTAAGGACATGAAATTTAGTAGGCCTTTTGGGTGGTATTCTATGCTTATGCATATGTTCTTATACAAAAGTGAGAATTTCTTTAGTTCAACAATAAATATTGTGAAAGAGAGGAATGGAGAAACCCTTCCAGTACAACTATGGACTAAAGCCCTGTCATGGGACATAATTGATGCTAGTTATATTGCATTTGATAGGGATTTTTCCTCAAGGCTTATAACTCTTTTGTTTTTTGATAATCCAAGGATCCCAAGAGATTTGCTAAGATTAATCAGGCCAAAGGAATATTGTCAGGATATCACCATAGTTCATAATTTTGGGGACATCATTCTATATCTTGTTTCTATAGTTTTTAGGGTTTATGGTTGCACAAAGGCACCATACATCTTACCTTATCAGGTCCCATTGAAGTTAGGATATGCCAAAATCTTGAGGTAGATTGGGGACCTACAGGAGACTACCCTCACTGGGAAAGGAAGGGGAACCTTTTTGATAGATATAACCATAGCACATCAGTATGTGATCACAAAGGGAGGGTGGGTACATCTGAACAAAGTTTTGCAGCCCTACAGAATGACAACAACTATTATTAGATGTGCAGATACAAAAGGTTTCCTTGCAGGAGTGTTTAGAGATAAGGTGAGATGTGCCCTTGCTGAGCATCAGTTTAATTTTCCTGAAGATGTGATAAGGAATGAGTTTGATCTTCAAACTCAGGAGATCAAGAAAGAGAAATGGGTCATCTACAAGAAGACTCTAGATTTCATTCAAAATTTTGACAAGGCTTATGACCCATTGAAAGGCTTTGCGCCATGGGCAAGGAAATTGGATGCCCTAATGGAACATTTTGAGGGTATCATGCATGTGATTAATGAAAAAAGGGCTACTCTAAGCAAGAGATACTCTATTAGGGCTAGGAAGATTTTGAGCTAGCCCAAGTATATGAAATTAACCCCAAAGGGAGTCTATATAATGCAGAAGAGAAATTAATATACTGTTCTCTTACCACAACAAAAAAAGAGTGAGGATATTCCCTCTACTTCTAGAGGGAAAAGGCCCATTAGTGATCGGGTAACGTAGGGACCCTCTCCAAAGAGGTAGAGGCTAGAGGAAGAAAGACCAGGAGAGAAGGCTTATTCTCCTTCCCAATCCCCTATCCAATTAGATGAGCATGGGGTGGTAGAACAACTTGTACAATTGATAAATGAGGGGAACATTTTTGTTTCCAACTATGACTTGCAAGAAGGGATGTCGAAGGCACCTAAGGAGGTGGCCATGGATCTTACAATTAAAGAGTTTGAGGGTAAAAAAATGGACCCTATTTTGAAATAGGCCACTGATTCTTTCCTTGTTGATGACAAATTTTTCAAGACTAGGGCATTCTCCCAGTTTCTTTGGAGAATGAAAATAAGTCAATTTAAGGAGATATGTGAGAAGAAAAAAGAGGAGTCCATTGATAAGGACATAACAGAGATAGAAAATGAGACCAAGGCATAAATGGTCAAACAATTTTTAGAAGATTACTCCTGAGGAGGGAAGGGCCATGGTCCATACTACAGGGTATTAATTATACCAGAATGGGACATTGTTGATGTAATTGTCTTTAACCAGGTCAGAAAGAGTAAAGTGAAAACTTCTGCTACAGCAGAGCAGGCCAAACAATCTACAAGAGGAATTGCTTTCTTAGATGACCATGCAACCCTGGTAATGTGGTCCCTAAGTAGGGAGGAAGATAAAGGAAATAGGAAGGCCCTCTCTACATGGTATGCTAGAAGTTTGTTGGTACAGAGAGTAGGAGAGACATCTAGTGTAGAGGCATCAAACTTGATCTTGGAAACTGATAAATTCAATGTCAAAGTGGCAGAAAAGGATGCTCAAGAAAAAGAGGAGCTTAGGCTCAAGTTTGAAATGGTTCTCAAATCTTACAATGAGCTCAAGGTAGAGCTAATTCAAAAGGACAAGTTGATTGCTTAGTTATCAAGGCCCTAGGATCACAGGTCTCCCCAATTGGCACTCTCTAATAAGATTGTAGTGGCTTCATCCTCAAGCCCAATTGTTGAGTTACCACCATCTCCCTACCCAGATACAAGTATGGATGCAAGGGTTACTTGGGAAAAGCAAAGATTGACTAAAGAGGCAAATAAATTGAGGGAAATAAATTGAGGTTACCACCATATCTCACCTGCTTGACTTGTGTATTTATTTAAAACTTTTTGAGGTTGTTGTAAAGGTTTTTTAGGTTAGAAATTTTGCAAGCCCTAGAATGATTAGTAGCTTGTTGCATCTCATTGTATATAAATGATTTTCCACGATCATTCTAGGCATTGAGAGTCTAGGAGTTAAAAAGATAGAAACCCTGAAACCCTAACCCTTAGTTGAGGATTGTAAAATCTTGTATCATTTTATCAAACAAATAGAAAAGAAGTATAGGTTGTTGCTGCTATTTTTTGCAAGCTTATTGATTCAACATATGATGTGTGCAATGTTCAAGGTTACACTTAATAAAAATCTCAAGTCTTTGCGTCTCCTGTGAGTTTATTCAATAAATTTTTAAGTCTTTTTGGAGGTTTATATGTATGTCTTTAGCTCTGAGTTCTGATCTGGGATTAGATTAAATATTTCTCTGAGTGGGATGCATGTTTACTAAATCTATTTAGGGATTCTCTATAAGTAGGAAAGATTTGGAATACTTTGTATTTATGTTTTAAGACCAATTATCTTTCAAACACTATTGTATTCATTCTATCTTCTGATATTTTGCCCAATGGATAGGGCACTGGCTTATATTTTGCCATCTTTTCTTTGTATGGAATGATTGAAATCATGTAATCCTGAAAACATTAAATCAATACCAGTCTTTTACATTCTATTTACTTTATATGTTGTTCTACCCAGTGATGGAGAGTCAATGAGTAATAGGTTGTTACTTAGTACTTTCTCACTGTTATCTATTTTAAGATCAAGTATTATATAAGAAATAGAGTTAAAACTATTGGATTAGGTGTACCCACCTTGGTTTTGTAGAGCCAGAAGTGAAGAGGGAAGTCTTGTCCCTATAGTTGGTCCAATTGCTTATAGATTTCCCATATTTGGAATTAACCACTCCTTAACATTAGTTATAAGCATATTGGTATCTCATGGAGTGTAAAATGCTAATCAGGAACCAACAATAACAACAACAAATAAATTGAAAAAAATCTTTTCTCGACATGTTTTTATTCTCTTTGTATGCTTACTGATTCACATTAAGATTTCTACATATTGTGTCTCCTCGAGCTCCTTGATGATGTCCTTCATAGGATTTAGAGAGTGATGACTGGGGGCATAATATTTTGTTTGTTTTCTACTTTGAGTGAAAGTCTAATAACTTTTGAAATTCTGGATTGAATTGGTGTCCTCTATAAGTGCCTCCATCATGTACTAGATGGCCATGTGTACCTCAACCATTGATACCCAGAAAATTCAAGGAAGTTTGATCTAACTTTTTCTTTTGAGTGATTTCTAATTCTCTATTGTGAAACACAAAATTATCCAAGGATGTGAATGATAAAGGGTCACTGTGGGTAAATTCACATGAGAATGAGAATGATCTCTCTTTTGTTTGGTGTGTTTACTCTGCAAGGCATATTTCAGTCATCACAATGTTTATGTTCTAATGCTTATAAAAATTTCTATATCAAAATGGACATGATATTCAGGTCATCCTGGCTTTTTGTGCCTTGGTATTTATATCTAATCCAACATTTAGAAATAAAAATGAATATTCATATGTCTATGGTTGTCTAGTTAGTGGACATTGTATTGATTTATCCGATGTTACCTAAAGAGAAAAGAATAAAAAAAAAATATTTAGTGATCAAAATGACTGACACATGATTAGTGACTAAGTCCTAGGTCCTAGGTTTGCATTTCATTTTGCATGTCACTTTGCACTTTGCATGATTGCATTTATCTCATGATTGCCAACTCAACTTGAACACTTAAATGATTCTTTAAAACAATGCTAAACATGGCACAAGAATTGAGTCTCACATGAAGGTTCCTCCAAAAAAATAGCAAGTAGAATCCTTTTTCGAGATCAAAATCAAAATTTGAGATCATTTATTTTCGGACCCAGGATGACCGACTGCTTGCATAATCGACCTTCTAAAATTCAAACGAAATCCAGTATTCAACTTAACCGATTATCTCACATCAAACTATCAAAATTTCAACTTGGTCAACTATGGTTAACTCATGGTCAAACCTAGTCAAACTTGGTTTTCAAGACCTCCAAACGATGCAAAATGTATTTTCAGACATGTGTAACCACTTCTCAAATCAATTGAACATGCTTCTAAACTAGTTTAATGCTGACTTTTCTTGTCAGATTTTGATTTTCATCCCAAAGGGGGTATGGTATTGCACATCAATCAAATCTATAAATCAAATCTTTCTTTCAATAATCAAGACAACAACCACGTCTAGTTACTGATTCATCAAAATTCCTCATCACTTGGGGCACATCGCTCGGGGCCACTACTACATTTGGGGCCAAATTTTGACAGAAGCTTTCGATGGGTAATTTTTTATTACGAATTTGGTGTTTTTTTTTTGTAATAGACCCCGATGGTGTCGATATTCTGATGGGTGTTTAATTGACCATTGAAATTATGATAGATTCAAGGTATAGATGAAAAAAAAGTGAAATGGCCACATCATTTTTATTTCGATTGGATAGAAACGGAGTAGGAGAAGGAGTGAAAGTTGTGCGTGGGAGAAGGTATGTGATTTCTTCATCTTTCGAGCCTCTGGCATCATATTCGAATGCATTGCATTTTATTTGATTGTGAATGCTCTTTGAAATGACTGCATTCTACTGGTGGCGTGCCCTAGCCTATGCTTTAACTCCATTATTTGATGTTATTGGTGATTGTGCTCAAGAATATCCATTTTTTTGAAATGTTGACTGTGGTTATCAAATGGACAACCTATGAGCTTCTAGCTAGGTGCCATTTGTATATTTGATAGCTTAGGGCATCAAATGTATTGTATCATTGATAGTTGAGACTTTTTAAAAAGAAAATAGGACAAAGAACGATTTTGATTTAGTCTCTCTATTTTGATCCCTAAGTGGCTTACAACCCTAGAGAAGTATATGGAGATTTACGGATGCAGTTGTAAGATACATAGCAGCTGATAATTCACAAGAAATTCATGCATCCAATTTGAATAGAAATTAATACAAAGACATAGGGTCCTCCAATGGCCCAATCATCCAAACCTTAACTGTCCCCTCAACCAATGACCCTTTAAAACTGGGTTATCATGCAATCAATGAGTGATCCTTCATTCTCCTGGTCTACCCTATATCTAAACATATTGGAAATACACAATACAATGATAACAAGTCTTTCACAATCCCCCTTTCCTCAAAGAACACTATCAACCATCCCTTCCACATAGCATTTCACTATTTTATGAGTGGATTATGCAGGAATAGTTAACATTAAACAAGGAGAAAACTCCTCAACACATCTTGGAAACCATTGAATTCAATAATAAATGAAACCTAACACCAACACTATTCCTTCCATAGTTGTAGGATACATAGCAGTTGATAATTCACAAGAAATCCATGCATAAAATTTTTATAAGGATATCCTAATAATCAATAGGAATTTTCTTGAGATGACCAATGATTATGCATTTTGATGGTAGTGTGCTAGTTCAAAAGGATAATATAAATCTAAAACAATTTTTTCTGATTTTCTCAAACTATAATTGTGGTTAAAGGGAAAATATTATGTGGAAAACCCACAAACCAAGCTAGAAAATGATTGTACATCAAATTATTCCTATATTCATTCAAGTATTGCTATGCTTCATGTACTTAACCTTTGAGCTTCATCTAGAGGAATGTGTAGCTTTAAGATAGAGTTACTTCTTAGGCCTTACAATAGGGTGGACTATGATCAAGATTTGTTTAGGTTGTATCTTTGTTAGTCCCATTGTTAGGTTCTTATGGTTCATGGTTTGAATATATTATAGTTATGTAAGGGATTGTAGATGCTTTTTCTAACATAATTATTGGAAACCATGATTTGAACAACTAGTTTTTGGCTATTGTACACATGAATCATATCTGTCAATGGTTCTTTATGTTCAAGAATTCGTTGATCAATCTTTGAGATTTATTGTCCCATCTTTAAAAGAGTGATAAAAGATATAGTGAGTGCTATCTTTTCCAAGTGTTTTGTGGGTGCCATTATCTTCTAGGAGTAATTGCTAGAACCAAAATATGTTCTTTGCCTCTAGTAAATATTGTAGACACAATCATCTTCTTGGTGAAGGGTTGCTTCCATCCCCATGAGGCACTATTGCATGGTTTCCATTCCCTTGTAGTATAGTGAACCTAATTTAATACAAGTGTGCACTATTTTGGGATCCATAATTTATGGCCCCTACTATGGTTGTTAGCCTAAGATAGGCCTACCTTTGCATATAATAAGAGGCCAACATGAAACTAACATCCAGAGGTTAGGGGGTTATTCCCTATCCATAATTTATTATTTAAGTGCTAAGTGATGATGGGTATATCGTGTAATTCATACCTAGTGTGTCTCTTTCTTTCTCTCCACATTTCACATTAGGAGTATGCTATAAAATACTAATGAAATCAACTATTGGTCAAATCTAATCAAAATTTCAATATAAACATTAAAATAGATCCTGAAGAAATATGGGAACCATTTTTGACAGATATTGTACAAACGAAGAAAATACTCCCAAGAGGTAATGCTTCAATGTGGAACAATCAAAGGACAATATTTTACTTTTATATGCACATCTGCAATGTTTTTGATATACTTCTGAGATAGCAAAACCATAGAAAGAATAGCATATAGAAGAAAGTAAAGAATAATTATCATACTTTGAGATATTGTGGAAACTTAAAGGAAAGAATGCTTGGTGGGGTTATCATGCAATCAGTGAGTGATCCTTCATTCTCCTAGTCTGCCCTGCATACAAACATATTGGAAATACACAATACAATGATAACAAGTCTTGCAAAATCCCCCTTCCCTCAAGAAACACTATCAACCATCCCTTCCACATAGCATTTCACTGTTGTATGAGTGGATTGTGGAGGAACAGTTAACATTAAACAAGGGGAAAACTCCTCAACACATCTTGGAAACCATTGAATTCAATAATAAATGAAACCTAACACCAACAATATTCCTTCCATTCACTTCTACCAAGAATAAAGCATTTAATCCATTCAACATTACATATAATCATTAGATAGTTACATTTCCTGACTGTGCAGAGGAACTATCACGACCAAAATGATCAAAACTACTTTCACCCTTGCACGAGCTATCTATTCCAAACTTCAAGTAAAATGAGGAATATGCTATATCAAATCATTCATATTCATAGTAACCATTCGAAGGATCATTTTTTCAATGAACCCGCTGACTGTACCCCTACGGAAGAGAAAGGAAACCTCAAAATAGAGAAAGGAAACTTAGTAAAACTAGTCTATGCTGATGTTTGTGAGGGAAACTTAGTCACGACATCAAGTATCATCTCATCATGGTCTATTCACCATATTTCAACACCCCATTCACTTTGATCTATTCAACTTACACCATTCTTCTTCTCCAAGACTCAAAGGCTTGAAACAGTATATGTGGTAAAAATTCATGAAATACTAAAGAAGACCTGCTATTTGTTAGACAAATCTTCATTGTCCCCCACAAAAAACTAAGTAATAACTAATCTACCCTTAATTTTTTTAACAATGCACCATATTAGATAAAGAAGGTTTTATCACACATGGAACGAACTCTCTTCAAACTCACAATATGTTGCATGTGTAGTACAAAACTCATGAGATTCTAAAGAAGGCCTCACTCTTAATGAGTTATAAACATGCCATTGGTTCAGTTTAGTGTATTCATTTTTGTTAGAAAAATCTTCATTGTCTTCTGATTGTCTTCTTTATATAGAAGCATGTATTAATTGGCTGACAAATAAAGAATCATTTAGACAATCAGAAGATAATGAAGATAATTTTAAATGCATCTAACACAAAAAAAAATTTACAAAACTGAACCAATGGCATGTTTACAACAAAGAAATAGAGTGATAATAATATGCTAAAAATTGTATTCTGTTTAATACACACCAAAGGACCAGTCCCAACAATTCTTAAACATACTTTATCTAATATGATGAATTCTTAAACAATTAAGGTTGGAGTAGACATAGTTATCACACAATTTTTTTTGTGTGGTACAAGGAAGATTTGGCTGATTAAGAGTGAGGCCTTCTTTAGAATCTCATATAAATTTGGTTGATTAAGATGAGAAGAAAAACATAATTCATTAGTTAAATTTTTCAATTTCATGTATTTTTTCTCCTATTTATTAGGTGCATGAGTTGAAGGTTGAATGAAAGAGTCTTATAATGTTGTGTTACCTTTGGATCTCAAGTTTCTGATACTCCTATGATGATCTTTCTCAAAAAGTATTTTATTCTATTGTTTTTTTTTT
Source organism: Chamaecyparis obtusa (assembly GCA_027943335.1). Classification (NCBI taxonomy): domain Eukaryota; kingdom Viridiplantae; phylum Streptophyta; class Pinopsida; order Cupressales; family Cupressaceae; genus Chamaecyparis; species Chamaecyparis obtusa. Next base: position 374,915 of record BSBK01008326.1, on the reverse strand, counting down.
AATAACATATTGGGCAAATACAAAATTGTGTACTTCTAGAGGATAGTGCACACAAAATTGTCTACTTCTAGAGGATAGTGCACACAAAATTGAAGCATTAAATAAGACTTGATCAAGTTGTAGGTGGAACATGCACTCAAATAGTAAGTAATGTAGAATAACAAAATAAGAAATCTATCATGTCTACATTTTGTTATTTTCTGAGATTACATCCATGTTCTATATTCACAGAATGGTTCAAAATTGAAATTTACAATTCGATAAAAGTACTGATGGGTGTTGTTCCCTGCACCCTCAATCAAGAATTTGCCTCCATTTGTGGTCTCAATTTGTCTCTATTTTTTGTTTCTTGCACCCTCAAAAAGTGTTAGATAGGCATATTTTTCATTTTAAGATCAAAGATAAAGGCCCCCTTTTTTATGCACGCACACACACACAACATATACAACCTTCACCATGCAAATTTACCTAAGCACTGGTGGGACCTTATACCCTGCAACAAATATATTATTGTGAAAATCATCACAAGTCCATTTGTTGCCGGGTCTAGCTCCCAGTAGTGCTTGGTCAAATTTGATGCATTGTAGGGATAATATTTTGTGTATAATATATATATGATATTTTATTTTGATTTAAAAACTACTATATTATTTGAATATCTTTCTTTCTTGCCACAATAGGAAAGAGTTTGAGGTGGAAGACTACAAGAACGTAAGTGTTTCAATCTGGTATACTATACTACAACATCATTTCATAAATAAGTTTTCAATTTCTATATATAATTAGGTTATAGATAATCTAAGTGAAGAAGGATCATGTTAGACAATCCAAGTGAAGAAGGTAATGGGGATACAATCAATAGATTGTGGTCGAACTTGAAAAGAAAAGGCGATGGAAAATGTTATTGTCCCTACAATATTTGTAAGGGATTAAACACTAGAAGATTGCTAATCAAAACAACTAAGAGACATTGTAGGGATAATGGTCACATTGAAGGAGGGTTTGATTATCATGAATTGGTAAGTTTTTCATTATACTCATTTAAAAATTAATATATATATGAAATACACTTGATGATGAGATCATTATCATGGTTTATTTGTGTTCATCATTTTTATATGGGTCAACCTCCCTAGGGGAGTATGTGATATGGACCATGGAGGTGTGAATATTGAGAATATGGCTTTGGAAGTGGAGGATCATAGAGGTGCGAATATTGAAGCTAAAGATTATGATCCCATGGAAGATGACAATGATGCACCAGATGATGGTACTAATACATTGATCCATGACACGTTTGGTATTGGCACAACTGATGATGATGATCATGATGATGTTGATGTCATCCATGATATACGTCTACTTGAGAAGGAAGCCACGCCCCTTTACAAAGGCTCCCAAATAACTCTCCTCTCTGTTATATTGTTGTTGTTGAACTTGAAGGTTATGAATGATTTATCTAACACAACAATGTCACATATGCTAAGGTATGTCATATATGTCATTATAGTAATTATTGGTGAAACATGTACCATAAATATTGTTAATATTAACAAATTATATTTTTTTTTATAGATTGATAGGTGAGTTCTTGTTACCACCATCGAATATTCTCCCTCGCTCATACCGAGAATTATGTGCCACTATGAAAGATATTGGAATAGAGTATCAAGCAATAGATGTTTTCCCCAATGATCATATTATTTATCATAAAGAACATGAATTTGCAACAGAATGCGCTGAATGTCATACGAGTAGATATCGAACAGATCAAATAACAAAAAAAGTGTCTCACAAGGTTCTTCATTACATCCCCATTATACCATGTTTGCAAAGATTATTCAGGTGTAGTATCTTGGCACAATTTATGGATTACCATGCATGCAATAGGAGTGGAGATGACATTATTTGAATGCTTGCAGATGGTTCTACATTTAAGGACATAGAGGAAAAGTGGCCACTCTTTATCAAAGAACCTCAAAATCTCAAGGTTTCACTGGTAGCAGACGATGTCAATCCATTTGGAGAGCTAAGATTTGTTTACTCTGTTTGACCTATTTTTGTCACCAACAATAACATTCCTCCATGGATGTCAATAAAGAGGGAGCACATTATGTTGGCAATGATTGTTCTAGGTATTTGATCATTTAATAGTTATCTGCATGTAATTATAAATCTTGCAGTAAAATAGTCACAATAATTATGTAATGTTGTTGCTCGTTCAACTAGGTAAATACCAAGTTAAATATGTGCATGTATATATTGAGCCTCTTATCGATGAGTTGGTGGAGTTATGGAAAGGTGCCATTATGTATGACATCTCTAGACCAATAGGAGGTCTAGACAATTTCAATTACATGCAATGCTTGTATGGACAATACATGATGCCCCATGGCTAACATATTTTTCTGGTATGTTATGGTGAATTCAAGATGCACATGATAATTCTAAAAATAAAAATTAACATATTTAATCCAATTGTATCATTATCTTGTAGGTCTTCAAACAAAGGGAAAATTTGCATGTCCAGTTTTGGTCTAAAGATGAAATCTCGTCATTCAAAAAGTTTAGGAAAGCAGGTGTTTGATGAGCATAGACACTTTCTCCACAAAAATCATAACTATCGAATTACTAATAAACAACTTTTCAATGGGAAAGAAGAGACTATATCTAAGCCATGGAGAATGACACCTCACCTATGGAAGTTGGAATATAATAGAATTAATCGTCAAGGTACTACCATTCTACCTAATGTTTTATGTTTAAAATTTATATATTTTTATTGTGTTTTGTTTGTTGATTATGTGATTGATGATCATGAATGTTGTCAAGGAAACACTACTGAGCACCTTCCAAAGGGACTAAAAAGTTATCCCAGATAATTTAGTAGGTTGCCCTACTACGAGCAACTGCAAATTGTGCATTTATTTGATACTATGCATATTGGAAAGAATGTAATGGAGACATTGTGGAAGATATTGGATGGAAGGCGTGACAAAGAAAAAATTGTCAAAATTTGTAGCGACATTTATGAATCCAATCATGCAATGAAAAATTTTATTGAATCAAATAGAAATGGAGAATGGATTAATACAAGTGCCCTTCCTTGGTTATTAACAAAACAACAAAGTGATGTCATAAAAGAAGTCATACAAAAAATTTGATTTCCCATAGGATTTTTTGCAAACATAAGAAGTATCATATCAAAGAAAAATGAATTTGGGCCAGGGTTTAAAATTCATGATTGGCATACCTTCATCAAGGTAAGTCATGTTCTTTTGTATTTACAATATATTTGTAAACTACATGTACTTCTCATTATATTATATGAGAAAAGAATGACATGATTATTTTTATAATTGTTGCAGTACGTGCTACCCCTATTTCTCCCAGAGAACTTTGACAATAACATCAAACAAGTGATATATGATCTTGGAAAATACATGAGTTAAGTAATGATATCTGTTCAATTTGTTGTATATATTGTAAAGTCTCATGTTTATATATTTTTGTATCTTGAAAGTCTTGTAGGTGGTTTTCATCTAAAAAAATCCATAGAGCAGATATAAAATACTGGAAGAGAAGAATTCCTCATCTAATGTGTGAAATGAAAAAGTGTCTACCTTCAACCTTTTTCAATGCACAAGAACACTACCTCATACACCAAGTTGAGGAGATTGAAATGTGTGGACCCATACACACTTGGTCAATGTGGATGGTTGAGAGGCACCTAAAATTTTTGAGTGCTTTGGTTCAGCAAAGAGCACATCTTGAGGGTTCTATGGTGGAGGGATATATGATATACCAAACTATGGTGTACGTTACTGAATATCTTCCTAAGCTTGCAGCAAAGATCCATATAGATCGCATTTGGGATCTCGACACCATTAAAAAATTTGAAGTGGAGTACTTGGTGGGGAAAGGTAGAATGAGGAAAGTCAGAGGTAATAAATTATAAGATGTTATTGTAGCTGTTAATTAATTCTTAATCTTCAAAATTAATCGGTTGTAACTCGTCTATTTTTTTTTTTTACAGTTGCTCGGGAGTGGGATGCAATATATTTGTATATTGCAAACAATCAAGATTGGATGATGAAATGGATTGAACAATGTCATCATTTAAGTCACACATTAATATGGGAAGTTGTGTCTTCATTGGTTAATGAAGCTCGTTGTAACAGAGATCCAAATGTTACACAAAGGGAAATAGATTTAGCACATGGTTTAAGAGATTTCTAGGTACATATAAATTTGTTAATCACTCGTATGATTATGAACTCTATTGGTTAAAAATCTCAATTTTTTTTTTTGCCCCAAAAGATAGGATGTTTTGAAAATTTTATAATCTTTAGGGTTTTCTAGGTGTAAATATCCTAAAAAAAAAAAAAGCCCTAGTTTGAGTCATCAGCCTTCTATTTCTTCATTACCCTTTTTGGGCCACTTAAGTGATTTATAATGCATGTGCACATTTTATCCTCTCAGTTAGTCGCTTAATCTCCTTACCAAAACAACATATTCCCTTTTATCTAGCGATTCCCTGAATATTCCTTATGCTTCAGCGATTTGCCGAGCGGTTAGCTTTTCCTTTTGTCGTGTGATCTCAGCAGTTAAAAATGAAATTCAATGATTTCGTGACTGTGTTGTCACTAGGTCTCTAAATATACAGGCGGTTAGTGTTTTGGTTCAGTGACTCTATGAGCGGCTGGTGTCTTCTTTTTAGTCGCTAAGTTGCGAGATGGTAGGCCCATGTCAAATAAAGATTATATAGGTGGACCTGATGTCAGAAGATGATGAGGTGTCTGATGATTATTGGTTGTAGGACAGTGAGTTGGTAGTTGTTAGTGGGCCCGAGGTCTTCAGTTATGGAGTAAGTTAAAGATCGACATGATCTCGCCATTGTCATTGTACCGCTTGGATAAGATGCATGATATTTAAGTCAGCGGTATAACGACAACCATTGATCTTAGCAGGCTCAGAAGTTATAAGATATTCAGCGATCTGGTGACTTAAGGTTGTCGCGCGGTCTCTTGATCTGACTCAGGGTTAAGAAATTATTCAATGACTTGGAGATTTTCCTTAGTCACGCGTTCTCAAGGTTTAACCCTCGTTGAAGAAAAGATTATGAGACTCAGCGAACCTCATTGTCGTTGAATCTCCAGATTATGCAGGGTTAAGGTGAAGTTAGCATCTAGTTTGCCCTGACGGTTAAGTAATGTATTCGGTGTTCTAGTGACTATGTGGTCATGTGGTCTCGGGTTCCTAACAGTTAAGTGCCTAACTTCTAGCGATTCAGCGACATGGTTAGTCTCGTGGTCGCTGAATCAAATAGTTAAGTCAATAATTCTTTCGTGACTTAATATGGACCGTAGGATGGATTGAGGAGGAAGATTGATGGTGGTTGTGAAGTCTTAGAAAGAAAGTTGAAAAGTCAAAAATTTGTCGCAACTACAAGACTCTCTTGCTAGTTGCCAGATTGCCAGATGGAAAAATTGAAGGAGCTCTTGTAGTCGCCAGATCGGGGAAAGAAGAAAATTTATTCGGCGATTGAGAAGATGGCTTTTGGTTGCGTGATCACTAGATGAAAGAAAAGTTAAGGGTTTCCTGCAGTCACGTAATTGCTAAGTATAACTTGAGGTTAATGAGATTTCTAGTGATCTCGTAACTAAAGGATAAATGTAAACCAGGATTTCTATAGAGTTAAGCTATGAAACCCGAGAAAAGTGAAGAGATCTAACGGTGCTAATATAAAGTGAGTCCAGATTTGAATGTTGACCATTGATATGCTGTCTAGTGCCATGAATGTAGCCGTTTCTTCTAGATTTAAATATTTAAAGGTTTTTTAGCAACAGAAGGGACTGGTATTCAATGCTTGAGCAGCTGGATCAGGTAGATATGATTTTGTCAACTATTGCGGCGTGGTTTAGAGAGTTTAATGATTGATTGCAGAAGATTTGTACCATGAGGGAATGGGTAGGCAGTTGCTCGAGGCATGTTGCAGGTGAGTGATTAGATTGATAAACATGGTGAATTCATGATCTTCAGTACATCGCTCAGAGATTTTTCATTAATGAAGATCATTCTTGGATCTGATCAAACCAGATTGCTTGGTTTTCTTCCAATGAAATAAATTTTGATTGAATTTAGTTGGTTTGGTGGGTGAAAACCCTAACCCTTTCCCTATTCATCCATAGGTTGTTGCATCCTGATTTTTGGGATTCCAAGATGACTTGTGGTATATATGGAAACTATTTTTTACTTTTTGGGGGTCGGAAAGATATAGAAAAATTTGAACAGAATTGCTTTGAAGCAGATTTCCAAGCTTTGTGTCTGATCTTCTGAGTAATGGAATTGTGAATGTAGTTGGCAAGTTGGTTTTAATACAAGTAAACTACAACTTCTGCCATATACTGTTGTTGTCTCTTTACCCTTATATTGTACTCTTGTATGTTTTACATGTTAGGCATTTAAAATATACTAGTTGTAAAGAACTCGCCTGATTGATTTATGAGTTTCTTTTAAGGAAAGAATTAAAAGTTCTCATAGTTCATCTTGAGGAGTAGATATATCTGTATGGATTCTGATAATAACAGTATTTGGTTAACAAAATAGTTTGTAAGACAATCTATTTGGATTTGTGGATAGTATGCAAGGCATACTGTTGTATTTCTTTTAAAATTATCTGGTTGATTTGCGTTTGGATTTTTTTTGCCCATTAGATAAGGCACTGGTTTGGTGTTTATTTCTTATGGTTTTATCTTTCATAGATCTTCAGATAAAAAATTGAAACTTTCACATCATTTACCAGCCCATGTTACATTTCATGTTTACTACACAAAATAGATAGGACTATTCCTAAAGCACATAGTCTATTTTTCTTGATTCCTTGAAGAGAGAATCATCTAGGTTGCCCCTCCTTAAAAGGAAGAAGGATGAGAATCCTTAAATCACTGATCCTTTCTTTATGTGCAATCATATTTTGCTTGGTTAAGTTCTGCATTAAATTGATCCTAGTCATATGCAGAGTGTTTTATAGATTGATGTATTAGAAGGATTAATAGCAGATCAGTGTCCACTCATATAAACACTGTGTAATTAGTTATCATTAAAAGGTAATACCTGCCTGAGTATGTGGAGCTCAAAAATGAAGGAGGATCTTATCCAATCCTTAGTAATTAGGTCTTTTTCTTGTTTGAATCAGCCTCAAGAAGCCTAATTTCAATATCAGTTTGATCCTACAAGAAAAATCCCTAGCAAACTCTTGATGCATTAATTTATACATGTTCTACATATTTTTGCAAGTCAAACACCAAGGCTATGTTTTGCAATGGTCATAAATTTTGCATCAAAAAGTTGGATGACACAAAGAAAACTTATGATTTTGGGATAAGTACAGTCTTTTAAGTTACTAATATTTCATCTAGAAATGACTTACATCCTCGAGAGTCTGAAAATCGATACTATGGCATTTTGGATGATATACTTGAGTGTGACTTTAATTCCTTTAGATTAGTTCTCTTTGTCATCAGATGGTATAGGCTATGACTTAATCAAAATGATCCTGATAGAACTGTTATTGAACATGACAATAGATTTCCAATGATTAATACAAGGTGGTTTGAGCCAGTTGGGGATGAACCATATGTTCTTCCTAGCCAATAAGAGGAGGTATTTTACTCAAAGGTTCCACATAAATCAGGTTGGTCATTTGTTGTTAGACATGATCCAAGAGGAAGGTCAATGAGGTATAATGCGATGGATGAAGAAGATTGTGAACAACTAGAAGATGATGTAGATGATGATCATGAACAACAGTTAGTCGATGATGTTCCTGATGCAACTTTTCTTGAAGAAGAAGAAGATGATGATGATGATGATGATGCTACCGATGATGCTACGGATGATGATGATGATGATGATGATGATGATGATGATGATGATGATGATGATGATGATGATGACAAAGATGATGATGACAAAGATGATGATAATGACGGTGGTGGTGATGATGTCGATGTTAATGATGATCATGGTGATTAGTTCGATGAAGAAGAAGATTAATGACATGAATGAAATGTACAATTATGTGATCACTGCTTAATCTATTTAATATTAATTTCTTCATAGAAATGTGCAGTTATGCAATCAATGCTTAATCTGATTAATTCATGATGTACTTACTATGCGATGCTTATGGTTTTTAATTTACTTACTATGTGGTTTTGAGTATATGTATCATGAATTTTTTAGCTAACATTAGATAATTGAATTACATATGTAGGTACTTGGACCCCTTCATGAGCATCCCACACTATCTCATGGATCGATAGGTATAATTCAATACACCGTATAGAGATTATTGTATTTCACAATTTGCAAAATATCTCACATTACTTTCTATCTCTCTCATTTGATGGAGTGCAGGTAGCAACAAATAGGTATTTGTCAGATGTGTCTTCCTTGAGCGAAGAAAATGAGTTATTTAGTATGTCTGAATTAGGAAGATCAACTAGAGGTCAAAAGACTAGAAGAAATTCAATAAATGCATAAAAAATTTCCTTTCTCAAGGGTGTCATGTTCTTATGATGATGAGAGCAAAGGTGACATCGAGGTGCCCTCTAGGTACCAAAATCTACAGAAACAATGGGTCCCCAGGGAACTTCCTCCAATAAACACTAATTTTAGTGTTAAATGAAAGATATATCATATTGTACCATCATCAATACATGGTTTGTGCCTATTTTCCATGGATGGCATAAAGGTCTCTTACAACAAAGTTGTTGAATTGATGGAGTATGTTGTACCTTGTTATGATTACAAAAGTTGGATGTGAATTGTTCAATATTAAAAAAAGTATGCGTAGGTATGCACTCTCAGAAAATTATATTCAACAAAAAGATAATGAGAAAAGTAAAAGAGTGGCTATATACATTGATGAAAGGCCAAAAGCATCAGGGAATATTGTAGGTTTTATAAATAGCATGCGACCTATGTCAACTATTAAGCAACCAATTGCATATTTGAGGCGTGCGAGGGAAATCATGTATTTGTATATGTGATAAAATCAATAAGTGCAGGGGAAGAGTTGCTTATTGATTACAATTTGAATTGCATAGATACAAACAATGTCACTATCATTAGGGTGCAGGTACATACTATGTACCATTAAATAATTGAGTTTTTTTGCCAACCACATTTAGAGAGTCTCCTCACCATCCACCTCATCTCCATTATCATCTTCTAATGAAATTTATTAATGTAGTCCTTTCTAATTATTGGTTAAATTTAAATAATAACAGATGACCAAAATATGGAGCAACCATGTAGAGGGGACAATGATGATCATGCATGCACTTCTTCCCAATAAGTAAACATCTTTGTTATTGTACTACAAATTAGATAGAAGCAAAATGTTAAATAAAGTTTTTTTATTATATTATTTTCATCACTGTTTCAGATTAATTCTAATAGTGTTAGTAATATTATTGTCACAGATAGGTGGTCAGTAGACAAAGGGAAAGGAACCCGCAGTCTCTGAAGAGGAGTCCTTTGACAAGGACCTAGTTGTTGATTTGGCTACTTGTGATGAGCCAACCTCTGCATTTAAAATATGCCTCCACAAAATTGGAAAAAGATTGGCTGAATTGACATCTATATTCCCTCTGACTCTTGAGTCACAAAAGAGGGCAACTAAACTGATGCACCTATCTCAAAATTACAGAGTAAGTATTAATGTAATTTTTAATTATAACAAAAGTTCAATAATAGTTTTTATGTTATAGTAGTCTTTTATATCATTAAAAAATAAACGGTTGTTTTGCTTTTACAGCTTTTTTTGTGGAATTTTGATCCTCATGACCATGATGAGGTACTATAGCTAGTTCAGGTAGATCACCTGTTGGACTATATTTTTTTTTACTCTCTAACAATATTGTCCATGCTAATCACTGGTTTTATTATGCTCTAACAATCTTATTCTTCAGTGCGTGTCAATGATCATTTACTATCACCACCTCATATGATGGTAGGCTTAGATGTATTGCGTCCTGCAATGTCAAAAACACGTAGCATGGCCATAGACACAATGGCACCACCTACTCATACACAGATTTTATTTTCTCTATCATTGTATATATGTTTATTTCCCTTGAAGTGTTCTTTCTTAGGGCCATTTTGTAATGGATTCAATTTATGCAAAGAGTATGCAACACTTGATGGTGATTTTCTTGGATGTACTAGTATTCCTAGTACGGGAACGGTGAAGGATTTCATATTTCTTGTGAGCGAAGAAGAAGTTCCCTTGAAAATAGAAAAACTTCCAGGTACTTTAAAGATTGGACCTTTCTTTTATTATACAATCGTATGTTAATCACACCTTGCATTCAATATGAGAAGCTTACATCTATTGTATTCTTATTTTATACTATTATATCCTTCGACTAATGATCCCATGATTATTTTGTAGGGAATGATGTTTTTTATAGTAAACTTAATGATGAGTGTTTGCAGATATTTGGGCCCACCATCTGTATAGGGTGGAACATCATATCCAAACTAAAACCCCAATCCACTATTTTGATTTAATATCATTGTTAGGATAGTTATCATTACATCCATTTCTTAATCTAACACTATTTTCTTTCTTAAAAGCTAGAAAACTCAAAATCAAAAGTTAAAGGATGATCTCGTAGAGAGTATGACAAACTTTTTTGGACCTCGTGCATTTGAGAAGGGTAAGCTCCTTCAAAGAACCGGGTTATGTTTGAGGTATATTAGGGACCAGTACAAGTGTACATTAACCAAAAACCCAAATTACCAACACTCCCTTGCATTCCTAATAAAGAGTGGAAATCTCTTATTCTGGATGCGAATGAGAAAATTGAAATAAAAAAAGGAAATACACCACCAGAGAATAGAAGAAGGTATGTGATACTATTAAGAATGTAATTGTGTACTAAATACTCTTCATATTTATATGAACTAACATATTTCAATCTCTTCATAGATTTTCTGACACATCAAAGGCAACAAAGGAAAGACTACAAAAGCACGGGCAACACAAGCTAGGCTCTGGCGGTTATTCAAAACTTGTTGCACAAGTTGTAAGTGTTAATATTGTCAGAATTGAATGAGGAAAAATACAATCTGTAGATGGCTTTTAACACTGAAAATAATTTTTTGATCTTTATAATATTTATTTATAATTTGAAATATTTTTTTGTTTTGATGAAACAATAAAATAAAATTTGACAATACCAAGCAAAAATGCAGGTCACAGAGTTCAATGTATGTCTCATAGAAGAGGACAAGAGAATTGGCTTCCAACAAGGTTATAAAGTCGTGGCAGAAAGAATAAGAAGTGCACAAGGTTACACTGATGGATCTATCGTGGTAAGCAAGCTAAATAGATGATATTTCAAATTTAATTATTTACCAATTAGTTTATTTGATGTTAAGTTCCAACATAAAGTGAGTAAATTTGTTTTAAGTAAGAAAACAATGATAACATGAATGCATATGAAATTGAAATGCAGCCTGTCGATTATTGTCGTACACAACCTGTGCGTATTGATGAAAATGAGGATGTGCATCACAATAATACAAGTAAACATCTTAAATTGATTGGTGTAGTAATACAAATTTAATTGCAATTGGTGTTCTGATTAATGTAACAATTTGTATTGCAGCTGTAGAGAGTGTATAGGCCGCTGTTAATGAGCAGGTTGAGGTTGAGGCAGAGGCTAGACAAACTGACCTCAATGTTGATGATGTGACTAGATCAGGTAAAGAGCTATACGATTATGGCCTGTAAAGTACTGAAATACTTTAAAATGTTTTTAATTTAACCCTTTTATATGTTATTGCAGATGACCCCCCTTTGCATCAACAGAGAACTAGGCATGCATTGAGATCTAATGAGAGGGTATATGATCATCATGATGATATCAATACTCCTCTTAACGATTACTTCTTAAAAACTAGAAATCAAAAGAAAAAAAGAAATGATTGTCATCTATGCACCTTAATTGATAATGATTGATTTTTATATGCCAATGAATTTAATTATGTGGTATTGAATGTTCATAAATTTTATAATGTGTTAATGAATGTTATCGTGTGATAATTAATGAATGTCAGATTTTATTAATGTGTGAATGAATTTTAATGAATAGTATCATGTGATAATTAATGAATGTTACATTTTATTAATGGATGAAATAATGAATGAATGTTAGATGTTAACAGGGAATTTAGAGTGATGTTGGGGGGGGGGGTAAATGAGCTTCCACCTTCACGTGGTTGGCCCTATTTAGTACAGAATATAAAACTATTCTCGAAACAAAGTGAAGCTGAATAAGTTTGTTCCTTATATAGGGTCTCAATTGTAGCCTATATCCCACTCTCAACATTGCAAGGCTTCAAGTGGTGTTCTGAGATTGGTTTCTCCATCTCCCACTGACATCTTGTCTTTCTCCTAAGAACTCTCACCAAGCTCTGACACATGGATGATAAGAAGATGTCCCTTATAGGCTACACATATATAATATGGTAGATCTAGGGAACAAATATACTACAACATAGAATGAGTCAACTTGAATCTATAGTTTCTTCATTCACAATGAAAATTCAAATTACAAGCCATATTTTAGATTTAATATTCATATTCATATTCATCTTCATCATGATCATAGCCATCATGGTCAGCATTTGGTTCAACTTCATTTGAACCACACTCTATGTTAGGTACCATTATAAGGCATGGAGTGTGGTCATACCCATGTTACCATAGTAATGAGATAGCCTATAAAATTATGAATAAAATACCTTGTGTATCATATTTATAATACTGCAGGTGCACCCAGGATTGGCCCAGGAACCCAAGTTGAACCCAAAGGAGAACAAAAGTAGAACGGGAACCTAGACTCAAACAAAGAACTGAATAACTTGGCTTTTTTCTAATTCAAGTTTATTTCTGAATTCTTCTCCAATTCCAACCTGATTATTTCATATTTTGTTTTCCAATTTTCCTTCTTCCTCACTCTAAATTATGTTATGTTGTTGTTTCCTTTTACTATTTGTGCTATTTCAAGGATCACCACCCATGACTTGTTAAGATGATGAATGTTGTCAATGCCTTTATTACCAAGGAATCACCGCCTGCCATTAATGAATATTAATGATCATTATTTCCTAAGGGTAATCATTGTTTGTGTATGCTGATCACCCAAGTCTTTGGCTGTGATTTGCATGCTGTGAGGTTTGTCAGAAGTGGGGGTATGACATGCTAGTTGGATTATAACATATTAACACTTACACCATGAATAAGACAAATGATTAAATAGAAAGAGAGGACCAACTGAACCATCTTGTGTTCAATCTATATCACATTGAGAAATAGCGTCAAGACTCAAGAATCAAAAGAATCAAAAGTTTCTTCAAGACCATGAATGATCAACAACATTCCATCAGAAAATAAAACACTAATCTATATTATCATTAAGCCATAAAATATCTCTTTAAAGTTTAGAAGCATCACAAAAAATTTCAAGAAACATAGTACTATCCAAAATGAATACCCTCCAAATGATTATGATTATGTTGATGTTGATGTCTATAATTTTACTCTAATGATTATGATGATGTTGATGTTGATGCCTATAATTTATTTCACTTACTGATGTTTGCCTAGATTGAATTTTGAATTGCCAAGCTAGAGAACGCTTTCAAAGTTTAGGGTCTATTCTACATGATACTCTTAGTTACAACTCAAATGCAACTCAACATATTTTTGATGTTGGGCAACCCACTGCAGAAACTCATCCGCGGGTGAAATTTAATGTTGTGAATCTTGGCATTGTTAATGTTATTACTTTTCCTCACGTTTCATATTTGTGAAAATGTTTCTTGGCACTATCTTCTTTTTCAATTCTTATATTTGCATCTTTTTAGATCATTAACTTAAGCATCACATGTCTTTTTTCAAAGTTTATTCTAACACTATATTATATCTTATTCTTATTACAATGTTCTTTGTTGTGGGGCAGGAGGTCAATCTTCATTGTGGGGGACAGTGAAGATTTCTCTGACAAATAGCAGGTCTTCTTTAGTATCTTATAATAACATGCTAAACTAGTAAAGGTGTTATGGGAATTTAATCTACAATTACTAATAGATTAAGCATGTTATTACTATGCTTAATGTTCCATTTAAATTCATTTAATATAAAAAAGAAATTTACAAAACTGAACCAATTGCATGTTTACAACAAAGATGTGTTGAGGAGTTTGCTCCATGTTTAATGTTAACTATTCCTGCACAATCCACTCATACAATAGTGAAATGCTATGTGGAAGGGATGGTTGATAGTGTTCCTTGAGGGAAGGGGGATTGTAAAAGAATTTTTATCATTGTATTTTGTATTTCCAATATGTTTGGTTGCAGGGTAGACCAGGAGAATGAAGGATCACTCATTGATTTATGATAACTCAGTTTTGAAGGGTCACTGGTTGAGGGGACAGTCAAGGTCCAGATGATTGGGCCATTGGAGGACCTTATTTCTTTGTATTAAATTCTATTCAAATTAGATGCATGGATTTCTTTTGAATTATCAACTGCTATGTATCCTGCAACTGCATCCGTAAATCTGCATATACTTTCTTTAGGGTTGTAAGCCACTTAGAGATCAAAATAGAGAAACTAAATCAAAATCATTCTTTGTCCTATTTCCTTTTAACAAAGTCTCAACTATCAATGATACAATACATTTGATTCCCTAAGCTATCAATACAAATGACACCTAGCTAGAAGCTCATGGGCTGTCCATTTGATAACCATAGTCAACATTTAAAAAAAATGGATATCCAAACATTTGAAAACCAATGGCATGTTTACAACAAAGGTCTAATAGAACTCCCAAAAATTCTTAAACATATTTTATCTGATATGATGAATTCTCAAACAATTAAGGTTGGAGTAAACATAGTTATCGCACATTTTTTTGTGTGGTACAAGGAAGATTTGGCCAAGTCAAGTCTTCCTTCATGCTAGCAGTCTATAGAATTAGACCTTTATTAACAATTGATCATATCAAATAACTAGTATATTTAAGAATTGTTGGGACTGGTCCTTTGGCTTGTATTAAATAGAATAGAATTTTCAGCATATTATTATCATACTATTTCTTTGTTGTAAACATGCCATTGGTTCAGTTTTGTAACTTCACTATTGTATGAGTGGATTGTGTAGGAACAGTTAACATTAAACAAGGAGAAACTCCTCAACACATCTTGGAAACCATTGAATTCAATAATAAATGAATCCTAACACTAACACTATTCCTTCCATTCACTTCTACCAAGAATAAAGCATTTAATCCATTCAACATTACATATAATCATTAGACAGTTACATTTCCTAACTCTGTAGAGGAACAGTCACGACCAAAACAATCAAAACTACTTTCACCCTTGCACAAGCTATTCCAAACTTCAAGTAAAATGAGCAATATGGTATATCAAATCATTCATATTCATAGTAACCATTTGAAGGATCATTTTGTCAATGAACCCTTTGACTGTACCCCTACGGCAAAGAAAGGAAACCTTAAAATAGAGAAAGGAAACTTAGTAAAACTAGTCTATGCAGCTGTTTGTGAGGGTACAGTCATGATAAGTGCCTCTCAAACCTCTCCAAACATGTAAGATTTTCTTTAAATACTTTATTGGTCTTTTCTAAATATTAACCAAATCAAACCTACATTTGAATCCACACACAATAACTCCAAATGAAGGATTTTGTATCCTTTAATGAATCTTAGTCACTAGTAATGCATGGACAGTCAAACCAGTAGTCTCCAAAGCATTCAATAAGTGACTGAATTGTATTTAATACACACCAAAGGACCATTTGTATGAAATTGTCAATCACATAGCATTTCATTGTTGCATGAGTGGATTGTGCAGGAACAGTTAACATTAAACAAGGAGAAAACTCCTCAACACATCTTGGAAACCATTGAATTCAATAATAAATGAAACCTAACACCAACACTATTCCTTCCATTTACTTCTACCAAGAATAAAGCATTTAATCCATTCAAACATTACATATAATCATTAGATAGTTACATTTCTTGACTGTGTACTAGAGGAATAGTCAAGACCAAAATGATCCAAACATTTGAAAATAGTGAATCGATATCCTTGAGCACAAGCACCAATAACATCAAATAATGGAGATAAAGCTTGGGCTAGGGCATGACACCAGTAGAATGCAGTCATTTTAGAGAGCATTCATGATCAAATAAAATGCAATGCATTTGAAATTTGTGATCGAATATGATGTCAGATGCTCAAAAGATGAAGAAATCACATACCTTCTCTCGCACTCATCTTTTTCTCCTCTATCCAATCGAAATAAAAATGATGAGGTCGTTTCACTTTTTTTTTTCATAGCCAAATCTTCCTTGTACCACACGAAGAACATTCTGTTGATTCAGTTTTGTAAATTTGTTTTTTGTGTAATTAGTAATTAGCAGATTAAATGTAGATAACACCTTTATCAGTTTAATTAGCATGTTATTAGATCATATCAGATAAAGTATGTTTAAGAATTATTGGAACTGGTCCTTTTGCGTGTATTAAACATAATAGAACTTTTAGCATATTATTATCATTCTATTTCTTTGTTCTAAACATGCCATTGGTTCAGTTTTGTAGATTCTTTTTTGTGTTAAATGTATTTTTTGTGAGGAGGGGTCTTCTTCTAAGGAGATTTATGAAGATTGTGCACGTCAAAAACCAATTCATAAGGTACCAATCATGTTTCCTATTCACTTATATTTTTGGATTGGTAAATCTCCTTATAAGTTTCATGTCCTTTCTTTTGATTACTATGGATGAGATATATATCTTACATTTAACATTCAAATTCTTTACATTTTAGAACATGTAGTGTGTTTTTTGAGGATTTTACCAAATCAACTTTTAACATAAACCGAAAACACCAAACTGATATCTTGCCCTTTCAACTTGACAAAATATTTGCATTTGACCAATAACTGCAAGAAACTGAATGATAAATCCACATAGGTCTGTATCTTTGTAAAATACCTAGAACATCAAAAACATGGCTAAGTGGTTGCCGCCATGATTTTTATCTTCTGAATATGGGAAAAAAAACACCAAAAATAATCGAATAGAAAACATGATTGGTCATTTCAAAGAGCATTCATGATCAAATAAAATGCAATGCCTTCTCTTGTGCTCGATCAGCTTTCACCCACTCTTTTTCTCTGCAGTTGAAATAAAAATAATTTGGCCCTTTCAAAATAGTGAATCGATATCCTTAAGCACAAGCACCAATAACATCAACTATTTTGATCTGAGGGTACCCAAATGTTGGCAAGAGTTCTTTCATTAATAAGATTACTCTGCAAGCTTGAAGAAGCGGTATTTTTGGCAAATGAAGAGTGGAAAGATGATGATATTCCTGAGATCATGGATGGACACAATGTTGCAGATAGAATGGGAAGACATCTTTCTAGTCTAGCCCTAGATCCTTCAATAATTGGGGTAGGATCCAGACCCGGGCTAAAAGGATGTCTTCCTTTCTATTGTGGAATATAGGCTCTACTGCTGCAACAACTAAAGACTGTGATGTAGATATCACAACAGCTGAGAAACATAAATGTAGGCATCATGGTCACAATTTTTTGGAGACATAACATAATTGAGTGGTATTCCTAGATGATGCAAATGGTTTCTTTGCATCATCTGGGAATACCACTCAATTATGTTGTGTCTCCAAAAAATTGTGACCATGATGTCTACATTTATGTTTCTCAGTTGTTGTGTCCTAGGACCCCTTATGACCCTTTATGACCCTTTACGATCCCTAAGAATACATCTTAGAGGTCTTAATTTGTCATAAAGGGTCATAAGAGGCTCCTAGGAGGGGCCAGATGAGCTTCCACCTTCACATGGTTGGCCTTGCTAAGTAGAGAATGGTAAACTATTCTCAGAACAAAGAGAAGATCAATAATTTAAGGTCTTAGTCTACAGAGATGCTGAAAAAATGATGGGAATCAATGATGGATATTTTTTAGATCCTGAGAAGATGTATATGGAGTGGAGACTAGATTAAGTACCAGTGTAGAGATGATGATTCAGTAACCTACGTCTATAAAACCTTCAAAATTATCCCTTCTTTGGCCTCCACTCATTCCTCTTCTCAAAAATGGTTATCTAGAAACTTTGGATACTATTTCTCATCCATACACAAAATGTGCTAGTGATCATATAAAATTACTTTAGGCCTCCAGTATTGATGAGCTACACAAGTGTCAAATGTTTTTGTGAGACTGGGATCAATTATTTTGGATAATGTGTAGTGTACATAAATGCAAGGCGGTGATTATTCTCGACGATTGACAGGTATAAGTCTTACAGGCCTTACCCAGTAGCTAGGACTAAAGATAACACAGCTCAAGAGACCATCATAGTTGGTATCTTTCTTCAGTCTTTATTATTGACAAAATGTTTTACCTTTCATTAACTCATCAAATTCAGGGATTTGAAAGAATTTAATAGAATATTTTCATGTATAATGTACATTATTTAAGTTTGACGTTGAATGAATTTATATACTTCATGCACTTGTATACTACGAGGATTTCCATAAAGAAGCATCCCCTCCCATGGCTTGAGTAATGTAGGCCATTGGAGGAGATTCTTCTTTATCACCATCCTCATAGTCTACAAGTGCGCGAAGTAGATAAATTTGTGCAATGTCAACTTAAATAATATACGTTGTCATGAAAATGTTTTATTAAATTCTTTCAAATCTCTGGATTTGATGAGCTAATGAAAGGTAAAATATTCTATCAATAATATAAACCGAAGAAAGAGACAACCTATGATGGTCTCTTGAGCTTTCTTATTTTTAACATGCATATCTATCACTTTTTCGATGCTTTAGAGTTTATTTCAATGGTAGTGCTATACATCCAACAACATTTTCCATCGGACAATACGCCCACCCATCACCTCTCTAATAGATCAAATGTCAGAACATTTCCTTTTCGACAATTACTGTGATAGGAATGCTATATCTCTGACAGGCCTGCCTGTCAGCAATATATTGCCACAGCGTCGCTCTTCCAATAGAGCCAATGTTGGAGATATGTATTTTTTGACAGAATTTAGCGACAGTAATGCTATAGCACCAATAGGTTTATCTATCAGACATTGGTTGCAGATCTATCGCTATTCCAATAGTTATAATATCGGTTCAAGTAATTCTTTTCGACAGGTAATTGCGACAGCCATGCTATATTTCTGATAGGTGTTCTTGTCGAAGTTCTGATAGATGGACCATAGGAAATGTCATAACAAAGCTGGTATTCATGTACAAGTTTCCGAGGGAATGGGGTGTTGGAAAACTGACAGTGACCTCTTTCGTCGCAATTTGCAATGCAAAAATGGCATGGACACATATGTCAAAATATTGATAAATGGGCGTTGCAAATTCGACAAATGGTCATTGGAATTTGACCTCAAATGTACTAGTGGGCATATCAGATTCATCAAGTTCCATATCAATCTAGTATCCTAATCAAACTTGTAAATTGTATTATCTTTTTGTAACCATTGGTTTAGTTGTGTGATTTCCTTGGTTCTTCGTAACTGAAGGGTTCAGATTTGACATCTTTTTTATTCCTTTAGACATTTAGATCTGGAGTCAGGACAGTCACTTCTTCGTAATCATAGGTTCACAATCAGGCATTTTGACACTTTTTTGTAATCACTAGTTTATTATTACTATAGTTAATATCATCTTGGTCAATCAGGACTTGAATCACCATCTTCAAATCTATCAATTGGTTTCTATCTCAGAATCGGTTTATCTTTCAGAATCAGTTTCTCAACCACATAACTGAGTCCTCATCATTATCAAAAATTAATTAATCTTTGAACCACTGCACTTTGCACAGTAATTCAAAGAAGGAAAAAATGTAATACCCCAAAAATGGGCTATAGGTTCATTAACCTTCTACATCAACAAATCGATCGAAATCAACATCAAAGTCCTAACCTAAGGCACATCTACACATCAATTTATCAAAACCCTAATTGATTTATCTTAATTCTGCATTGGGGAATATTTCTTAACTAATCCTAATTATCCTAATTATCTTTAATTAAATATTATTTGGCGATAAATTATATTTATCCTAAAATTTGATTAATTAAATATTTTGAATATTTAATTAATTAGATTTAATTCTTCCACTTGATTATTTAATTATATTTAATTAGATTTATTCCTAAATTATATTATTTAATTTTGACGATAAATCAAAATCTTAATACAATTGATTAAATTCTTATTTAATTAATTAAATCTAGTTGTCAATAATTAATGATATAGTTTGGAATAAAAGTTTGATTTAATAATTGATTAACCCATAAATCAATTGTTTTAATTCAAAATCAATTAAGTTGAGAATAAATCACTTTTATTTTTAAATTAATTCATATTAAATTATGCACAATCAGAAAAGTAGTTAACTTTAAATCAATTATCAATTTTAATTTGTTAACTTTCTAAACTCAACATGTGATTGTGAGTTGAAAAGTGAACTAAACTCTATTTTGAGTTAAAAAGTGCTTTTGCGTGATTTTATGAGTTGATCTCTTCTTGATTTCTTGTTAACTCAAAAATCAACCTAAGTTTATCAAGAGTGATTTATGATTTTTCTCAATGCATCCTCAAGCCATGGATTTCTATATAATTGAGGCTTAGTCCTTCATCTTAACCCCCCGCGAATTTGCATACTTGAACTCTGGCGAATTTGCATCTGAAGAATCGAACTCTTGCGAACAGGTGATTGTGAGATTTTTGGTTTTGATTTTGATCATAGCATTCATTCATTTTTCATATCATAGCATATCATTGTTAGATCAATTTGCATAGCATTTCAATCCATTCTAAACTAGTTTCATATCAATTTTCATCTTATTGCATAGGAAATACAAGAATATAGATTGATTTGCATCCATATTTCATTGCTTTCAATCATTTAAATCTTTCATTTAGGTGTTGCATTGTCACTGATCTTGGTCTGAATCTGAGAATACCATACTCACACCTACTAGAAGGCAGTAAATTGCCTAGTTAGCTTAGTTTATTTCATTTGCAGATTTTTTATTTTGCTAACCTCTAATATTTTACTAAACTGTTGTGTCTCTAGCTAGGTACAAAATTCACACAGACACTACTAAGAAAAATCTTTCCAATGATTATAATGTTAATATATATTAAGTTTATTAAAACTTTGTATTTTTAATTTTACTAAACATAGATATTTCATTGTATGTCTACCTCTATGTTTGTCTCTTATTGAGACATAGTAAATGAGAAAAAAAAAATTCTAAAAAATATCTATGCCCTAGGTATTTAAGTTCTTTTTCTATCAAACAAAATAAAAATAAAATTGGACAAATACACGATAAGTTATAAGCTATGTAGTCAAGGTATATCAAAATTATGGTTTAGTCAACTGTAAACATTAATAAAATATGCAATAATCATGATAATTTTTTCAAACCAATTGCATGCCCTCTGTATGGATGTTACCAAACTAGATTTGAAATAATCACATTGATATCTATTTTAGAAAAAAAAGTTATGTTCTGAAAAAATGTAACTCTTTGAATATCACATTTTTAGCAACATACCAGTTTTCATGGTAGAAAGAAAAATCCATTCAAATCAATTCAAAAATAAAAATAAAAAATATATTTAGAATCTAAACAAAAAATCTTAAATGACTTGAATTTACTTCATCTTCCGATTTCAAATGGTTTAACAACAATACGAATCTGAATCTGATTTTTTTTTTCAAAATTTAGAATTCAGTGTCCGTTCAGACAAAAAAGTGTAACCCACTATTGTGAGTTCACCTTATTTCAAGTTACTTTATATAGATTAAGAAACAAAACTTCAAGGTAGAAGAATTTTGAATCTTGAGAAAATTGACATACAACAATTTGAAATTCTGCATTTTTCCTGAAGTGCATCTCATAAAATGCTTTAGTGGAGCCTTTTGCCAATTTATGGTCATGAGTTGAGCTTTGTTTCAAGGTATAATGTAGAAAAATAGTATTCAACTTGATTAAAAGAGAGAGTTTCTTGATTTACCAAGAGTCAGGGCTTCAGCGAATATGGAGACTACCTTCATGTTTACTTTTTCTAAATTTTATTTCACCATTATTTTCCTTTAGCTTTCCATTTTGCCAATTCATTGCCTTTCTCTTTTAAACTGATGCGAGGGAACTTTCTTCTAAAAGATTGAGCTATATAAATTAGTGTTTAATTCTAATTTATTTCTTAAATAGAATTTGCAAAAATATTGTTGCAATATTTTTTAAAACTTTCTCAACCTTGAACTCTCCTCTTTTTTTGCTTTTTTATATGATTTTAATTTGCATAAAACCCATAGCTTTTCTTATTTTAGAATATTTTATTGATCTTCACTCTCCTTAAATTAAGAAAATGAGTTTGTATATTACACTAGCTCTGTGGTGCATCTTACGTGGAAAATCTTCAATACAATAGCCTTTCCTTGTGCGTTAAGGAATTCAAGTAGCTTTTATTTATGTTGCTTTATTTAGTAGGCAATCAAAAGGAAATCATCTTCTCACTTCTAGCTCAAAGAAATTCTAAGCAATGGCCTTCAAACTCTAATCTATCAATCTCACCGGATTTCTTATTAGGATGGGAACTGAGAAATGTGAAGGAACTCGTAATGAAATGTATTCCAGCTTGGTACATTGATGGGAAAGAGTTATCAAATCATTCTCCCTCACCCCTACACATATATCAAGATGAAGCTTTTACAAAGCTTGACAACTTGCAAGCGCACAACACAGGCCTCTACCATTTTGATTATACAACACCAGTTCGTAACAGAGAAAATTCTCTGATACCAGAAGAAATCTCTCAAAATGATTAAAGGTGCGTGGGATTTTGTTTTTCTATACCTCTTCAAAGAACAACAGTTTTTATGAACTTCTTCTAAAATGTGTATTGCCTACTTTGATTGCTTCGGCTTTGAAGGTTTTGAATGTTTGTTTTATTTGTGAAGAAGCCCTAACATGCTGAGATCTATTGGAGTTTCCCTAGAAATTTTGTTTCAGTTCCATTTTGGCATTACTTTCCACTTTATTTGTGTATTGTAATGAGGAATCTCACTTGAAAGAAATTAATGAAATTCATTTTTGAGTCTTCTAACCCTTGAGGCCTTCATAAGAATTAGTACATTCCTTCATCTAGAGACTGGAAGGAATGGATAGCAGTTGTGTAACCGTGGCAAATGTAGGTCAATATTAATCTGTAATATTAAAAAAATCATTTTGGTAAATGAAAACTTAGAATACAATGGGTCTCTCTGTGCTATTTAAATCTTGTAATGGTTAGCTTCTGATTTATAAATGTGAGTGCTTGTACCATTCCTTTTTTGAAATGCTTGTATTTAGCTCATTGGAATAGAAATTGCTTACTCCGATGACTTGGATAATTATTCTAAAAAATATGCCATGCCAAAGTTACAGAACCAAACTGAGGAAAAGGCTAATTTAATAAATTACCAATTTCTGGGCTAGTAATCTATGACATTTAAACTCTATAATGGTTAGCTTTTGATTTACAAATGTTAGTGCTTGTTTCATTCATTTTTTTAAATGCTTGTTTCTTTAGCTGATTGAAATAGAAATTGCTTCCTCCAATGACTTGGATAACTATTCTAGAAAATATGCCATGCCAAAATTACAGAATCAAATTGACAACAAGCTAATTAAATTATTAATGCAGCAGGGTCCGCTTGGGGTTTGCAGACTGATATTAAAAGACCCATAAATTCTAATGAATGTTGATGTTTATAACACATCAATGGAAAACTCGACATAATAAGTTTTTTCCACTATTGCAAAACTCAACCTTACTTGGCTTTAAATCTCAACACAATTTATTTGTTTAGAAACATTTACCCTGCCTACACTTGGCAGGAACTACGTTGCATTGCAACTCTTGTTGAAGATGCTTACAAAAAAATTCTATGACAAGACTTACAACCTAGGCATCCCAAAATAGAATCCCAAATCAAATCCTTTACTAATAAGTCCTTTTAAAGGAATTTTTACCATACTAGTGGTAGTAAGATATTTTTTGCATATAGGCATACCCACAAGATTAGAATATAGAACCAAAAATGTCCAATAAGGAACTTAAAAGGATTTTCCACCATATTTAATAATAGGCATCAAAATATATTATTAGGCCGAGTAAAGCTACATATTTGTAAATTTAAATTCAGATGATTGAAAAATAGCCTTATGTAAGGAACTCTTGAATTTTAAGTACTTTGTATAACATTAGCAAGAGTAAGACACATATACAATGTGTGTATTCTACTAGATCATAATATTCCGCTTCAAAGATAATTATACATAAATTTGAGTTTAAAAGGCCTAATAAAAACCTTCAATAAGTGACTTATTAAAGGATTTGTATCATACTAATAGAAATCTAGTACCATTCAAAGTGTCTTATCTAGCTTTTTATTTAGACATGCATGGTAATGTCCAATGCATAAGACACATTATTATTTATAGTGTAATGAAATGGTAAGAGTTATATTATGCGTAAAAGTTATAAAGTATAGACAATTCAACATAATTAATGATTTCAATAGCTTGCACATTTCAATCTTAATCATTCATCCTTTCTTAAAATGTAATACCACCATTACATCTTCAATCTATAAAAATTGAATATAAAGCTATTAAATATTTTACTACTTCAATTGATTTGTACACTACCCAATGTAGTCATTGTAGAGAAATCATATAAATCTTGAGACGTGCATGTTATTCTAGTTTGAATGACCTCATCTTGCATAATAGTACAAGTATTCATTAACCAATTTTAAAGTATGTTGATATGATGATTAATCAACAAAAGGAGGAATGCATGGCTTGTAAGATACCACTCGAAATAAAGCATAGTAAAATGGAGAATTCTATAATTGTAAGCAAATACTTCTGGATTTGAATCTACACTAGAAGACCAAACCAAACATTTTGTTAATGGGTCATTCTTAAGAATTCTTTAACATACCAGTTAGAGTAAGACGTGCGATTTATATAAGCATGATCATAAGAAACTCATATTATAAAAAACTCAGATTTCAAGGACATTATACCATACTAGAAAGATGAAAACACATGTAAGGTTATAACCTAGAGACAGATACACACGGATTGAGTTAAAACCAAGCAAATTTAAACATATTCTTCGTACTGAGTTGATTATGCTATTCTCCTCACGTTTGTTTGAATACAAATTTAAATAAACCATGAAACGTGTTTATTTTTGTTTCAGAGATAATAAAAATAACAAAGTCGAGGCAATTGGAATCTTGGAAATTAATGAGAACCCTTCTTTGTTGGACTGATTGATTATGGTAAAACTAATACCAGCTCGAGATGATGGAATTTTACATATTGCTAGATGCATTACAGACAAACGAGCATTTCAAATGTTGTATAAAAGTTGTCGAAGTATGCTGGTAATATAGATGGCCATCTTTATTTTGATCATCCACTTTTATCCTCTCTTTCAACGAAACTGTATGCAATTACTACAATCTCTTCACCAACAAACATTACTGCAAAGTTATCTGATTTTCCAGAAATAAAATATATTATTCTACGACAAAACAAAAACTTGAAACGGTCTTCTAGCTAGAAGAATATTTTCTATCTGAAGAGTGTTCCCTTTGAATGAATCTTTTCTATCTAAAGAGTGTTCCCTTTGAATGAATCTTTTCTATCTAAAGAGTGTTCCCTGACATAATATACTAATAGATACCAATCTTAAAAAAAACTACAATCTAAATTTAAGTTCTTGTAACTTAAAATCCATATTAAAAATAAAAAATAAAATCAATCAATAAAAAAAAAATTGAAATTTTTTATAGTATATTAGTAAAATAAAGGGTGAGTGTACAAAGATGGGACCAAAAATATGCCACTCATCTTTTGGTCCCCCAAAAATTATAAGGTGTTCATGATATAAGGCGCACACTATATATGGTGAATGCTATATAGGCTTGGTATTGCCAATTTGTCAAGCCTAAGGCTTGGCAATACCAAGCCTAAATGGTGCACGCCATACTAAAAAGTGAATATAAAAACCAAAAATGAACCCTAACTTCTCATTTGTTGAGGTTGAAGAGGTGAGTTATTTATGTTTTTAGCTTTGTTTTTGTTAAAATATATGTTTAAATAAGGTTTTAAATTAAATTTTGTTTATATTTTTAGCAAATGAAAATCCACCTCAACAAATTTATGAGCCACCTCCTCTAGAACAAGTTCATGATGAAGCTAATGAAGAAAATCCACCTCAACCTACTCCATCAATCGAAAGGCACCTACCAAAAATACACCAAAATCTTTTAAACCAAATAGAGGACAATAAAAATAAATTAGAGTCATTGATTGGTAAGCTAAAACAATCTATTGGAGCAGATCCTGCAAGGGAATCACTTGTCAATTTATTGGAAACAATTTTGACCCATATAAGCACTACTAGTGGGGAACTAAATATATGATCAACCAAAAGAGTTGAGCAAAAGAAATACTATGCAGACAAATTATCATATGAGGAAGTAAAGAATAAAATAAGAAAATAAAGAGGACATTTGAAAGCTCTTTACAGATCCTAAAATGAATCAAACTCTTAATCCTTGTTCTAGGAGGTTTCCTATCCATTGGTACTACCATGAAGGAATAAAAGATAACTTTTGGAGTAGATGGTGGATGGTTTTTGATAGCCCTCCTTGTAATAATCACAAGGCTCCATTATATTTTTTGAGGGAACTCTATTGTGAGTTTGTCCTCACTAAGGTCCCAAATTATTTAATTTTTTAGAATTTTAGGTTAGAGGTGGGGGGTTGTCACATGATAGACCGGGGAAACAGTGTGACCCTAACATAGTTAGGAGGCCCATTTCCAAACCACATGTCAAGAATATTAGTATTCCTTGCATTGTGAAGGAACATGTTGAGGTGGACACAATAGGTACGATTAGTGTGCTCACTCATACTCTCATACAGTGTGCTAGCCCTTTAGTCCAAAGTGAGCAGGGAGAGTCTTTGAGGGCCCATTTTAATCAATCATGTGGAGTCATATGCACATATGGTGATGATGTTGGTGGATAGGTCATTGATGATGGATTGATGACTGATGAATTTCTCAATGCAACATGTGGAATTGATATAGAGGTAAATATTTGCAAGTTTATTTAATTTATTTGATTATATTTAATTTATAAATAAATGAATAACTAAATTAGTATCTAATGATTATGATCAAAATTCAAGGTCAATGTGGCTGTGGCAATGCAAGTGTTCCCTTGTCCCCATTTTTCACAACATCATCGACTCCACATGATTGTATCTAATAAAGCATTATAATTATTATATGTGAGTAGTATGTAACTATATGAATGGTTGTCTCATAACTCACTATGCATGTGCATTAATTTATTGTTGGGGCCTCAACATTCACACCACACAGTGAAGGACGTCATTGAATTTTCACAGAGGTGTCTTTATTTGAATGTTCATTGAATTTGATTATATTTAATTGATCAATGAATGAATAACTACATTAGTAGAATAATTATGATCAAAATCCAGAGTCAAAGTGTTCATGGAAGTGGAAATGTCCCTTCACCCAACTTTGTCATGACATCGTCAAGTCCATAGGTATATATATAATAAAGAATTATAATTATTACACGTGAGTAGTATATAATTATATGAATAGTTGTCTCATAACTCATTGTGCATGTGTATTAGTTTACTATTGGACCCTTGAAATTGACACCACATAGTGAAGGACCTCATGGTACTTTCACGAAGGTATCATTTATTCATTAGTGGTGTTGTAAAAAAATATAAATATTCTTGATAACTACATAATACTCTTGTTGTTTCATCTTCAAGTGTTCATATCGGATACTCCTCTTTCTATTTGTGACTCTTTGGATCATGGGGTTGCTACAGATATAGCAAGTTCTAAGGCATTGATTGAGGTATGAAAGAGATTACTTAATTTTAATTATTTTTTTAATGTTTTGCATTAAAAATTTTAAGGATATTCATGTATGTATTTTAATTATTATTCTAATTTTTTTGTAGGGACTTGTAACTCCGTATTTTTAGTGTGGCCCTCCTATGGATGAACACAATAACTATTTGTTAGCAGTAAGTGAATATTATATTGTATGTCATCCTATTATTCAATTTTGATGTATATTAGTTATTGATGTTTATACTTGTGATTTTATCAGCTAGAGCTCTAGAAGAGTCTAGAGAGGAGGACAACTGAGAACACTCAAAAGAATTTAGCATCTACTACATATCCATCCACCCCATATTAAAAGGCAGCTCAAGATTTTTTTGCTTCCCCTCACAAGAAATGACTAGATTAGGAACATATATTGTATGCCTATATGGAATTATTAGACATACTTTTTGTATATTGTATATGTGACACTCCACATCCATTTGGCTTTCAATAATCCTACTTGATTGTATTGGATATATTTCATGTATGACATTATTGGATATATATATTTGGCTTCATGATCTATGAGTATTTATAGTTCATGTTTTAAGTATATAGTTCATGTCTCATGTGTATTGATGTATACTACTTCATGTTTATGTGGATTTCTTATACTTTGTAGATTTCTCCTGCCTTATATTTATGCTTGCATGATCTATGTATACTGCTATTGTATGATTCATGCTTTATGACAACATGTATGTTTCATTCCATACCACTTTAGTTCCACTACTTTAAGCTCAAATAGTTTATGAAAGGTGATGATGTATATCAATATATGAGTATCTAACATAATATACTATTCTTTATTGGCTTTTTAATTCATTGTTTGTTAAAAAAATGGTTGGACAATCTTCTAGTTGATCTAGTTTCATAGTAGTCATTGAAGGCTCAATTATTTCTAGCATGCCTTTAATGAATCAAGGTGGTGCAGGGGCACCATGTTTGTCCATGTTGGTCCATGATTGAAAATGAAGGTCTAGTGTTGAGTATAGGTTTTTTTAGTCTTATTTGGTCCTATAATGTCATAAAAGACCATTTATAATTTAATAAGAGTCATTTGGATTCAAAATTGTAAAAGTTGCAAAATCTTGTAAAAGTTGTCAAATTTTGTCAAATATTATCCCTTACAAGGAAGGTTGAAGGTAGGTGAATAGTTTAGTTAGGTGTTGCTTATCAAAAAAGCCCCCTTTCAATATTTGAACTACTAAAGAGAACCTCCCTTTTGAAGAATAAAATTTAATGAATTTTTGAATCATCAAGGGCATGAAATTAACCATTAAAACACAAGGCTTTAGACCAACTAGGACCTAGGTGGATTATTTTGACCTAGAGAGGGAAACTATGTAACACGCACCTTAAGGGACGCACCAGTATGGTGTGGTCCATAATGTTCAAGTGATTTGAGAAGACTAAAGATGTTGTTCTTGGATTTAAGTTACCCAACTAGAGGTTTTGGAGTAAATAGGTTGAGGCCACAACGAGTCATTTCAAATATACACAATATTGTAACTTTCAATTGAGTGACATTGCAAGATTTTACAAGAAATGGGATGTGAGCACCACTTTTGAGTGGGGTCAAATTTCATGAAAGTGATAGAGGCTTTTTTGGATTTTGATAACATGATCTCATAGAATCAAAAGGATCATTGATATGTTGCACAATCTCTAAGAAATTCTTTGTCAAATTTTGACCATTTTTAAACTAGATATGCACCTTAAGGGATGCATCAGTACGATGTGGTCCAAAATGTTCGAGCAAGTGACAAATGCCAACAAGTTTTTCCTTGGTGTTTACTTTCCCAAGTAGAGGTTTTTTCATAGACAATTCAAGGCCATGATGATCCATTTCAAAGGTACACAATGTTGCAACTTTCAATTGAGTAAGATTGCAAGATTTGACAAGAATTAAGATGTGGTCGCCACTTTTGAATTGTTTTGAATCTATTGAAAGTGAGAGAGGATTTTGTGGGTTTTGATAACACAATCCTATAGCATCAATTGTATCATTGATATATTTCATAAGCTCTAATAAATGCTCCATAAAATTTTGATAATGTTTTGACTCTATGCACCTTAAGAGATGCATTGGTACAGTATGGTCAAGAATGATCAAGTGACTTGAGAAGATGAATGAGGTTTTTCCTATTATTTACCAACCCAACCATAAGTTTTGGTGTAGATGATTCGAGGCCATGATGATTCATTTCAAATATACACAATGTTGCAACCTTCAACTAAGGCACATTGCAATATTTGACAATGATCAAGATTGGGTCACCAATTTTGAATGGGGTTGAATCTCGTGAAAGTGAGAGAGGATTTTGTGAGAAGTGGTAATATGATCATGTATCATTTGATATATTTTTTATACATCACATGATCTTAGAGAAAAAACCTGACAAAGTTTGATATTTTTTGCACTCTATGCACCTTAAGGGTTGCACTAGTCCATAGTGGTTTGGAACATTTGAGCGAGTTGAGGAGCCAAATAAGGTTGATCTTGGGTTTTACCTGCATAACTAGATCTATTGGTATAGATGGTTTAAGGACATGACAAGTTTTTTCAAGTATATGGAATGTTGCAACTTTCAACTAAGACACATTGCAAGATTTGACAATGACCAAGATTGGGTCACCAATTTTGAATAGGGTCAAATCTCATGAAATTGAAATAGAATTTTGTGAGACGAGAAAAAAAAATCTTGTATAATCTAATATATCATTAATAAATCATAGGATCTCTGAGAAACAACCCAAAAAAATTTGATAATTTTTTTGAAATCTATGTAACTTAAGGGTCACGTCAATCTAAAGTGGCCAAGAATTTTCAAGTGAGTTAGGGAGCCAAATGATATTTTCCTTTAGGTTTACATACCCAAATGGGGCTTTTGGAATAGATATTTTGATGCCATGATGATCTGTTTCAAAGATACACATAATTGCAACTTTCAACTGAGGCACATTGCAAGATTTGGAAATGAGCGAGATTGGGTCGCCAATTTCAAATGGGGTCAAATCTCCCCAAAATGTGAGAGTGTTTTGTGGGAAGTTTCAATAGGATACTATAAAATTTGATGAATCATTGATACATTACACAAACTCTGAGAAATGGCTTGGAAAAGTTTTCCATTTTTTGCACTTAGTGCACCTTAAGGATTGCACCAATCTGAAGTGGTCTGAAACGTTCGAGCAAGTTGGGGAGCCAAACAAGGTTGTTCCAAGGGTTTACCCACCAAATGGAGATATTGGAATATATTATTCAAGGCCATGATGAGTTTCTTCAAAGATACATAATGTTGCAACTTTCAATTGAGGTACATTGCTATATTTCACAATGATCAAGATTGGGTTGACAATTTTGAACAATGTCAATTATCATGAAATTAAGAGACATTTTTGTGGGAAGAGGTAAAATTATCCTCTAGATCTAGAAGGATCATTGATACATCAAATGAGCTTTGAGAAATGGCCCAAAAAAGTTTGACAATTTTTGCACTCTATGCACCTTAAGGATCACACCAGTTAAGAGTGGTATGGAACGTTCTAGTGAGTTGGGGAGATAAATGATTTTTTCCCTAGGGTTTACCCACCCAACTAGAGTTATTAGTGTAGATAGTTTGAGGCCATGGTGATTCATTTCAAAGATACACAATGTTGCATGGTGATTCATTTCAAAGATACACAATATTGCAACTTTTAACTAAGATACATTGCAAGATTTGGCAATGACCGAGATTGAGTTGCCAATTTTGAACACAGATGAATCT
Source organism: Chamaecyparis obtusa (assembly GCA_027943335.1). Classification (NCBI taxonomy): domain Eukaryota; kingdom Viridiplantae; phylum Streptophyta; class Pinopsida; order Cupressales; family Cupressaceae; genus Chamaecyparis; species Chamaecyparis obtusa. The sequence goes on along the minus strand of BSBK01008326.1, from coordinate 342,952 downwards.
CATGAAACTGAGGGAGAATTTTATAGGAAGTGGAAAAAAAATCATGTAGCACCTGACAGATCATTAATATGTCACATGAGCTACTAGAAATGGCCTAGTAAAGTTTGGCATTTTTTGCACTTTGTGCGCCTTAAAGGTCACATCGGTCCAGAGTGGTTTGGGATGTTCGAGCAAGTTGGGGAGCCGAATGAGGTTATATCTATGGTTTACCCACCTAACTAAATATATTGGAATAGATGTTTTAAGTATATGTATGAGTTGTTTTAAAGATATGCAATGTTTCAACTTTCAACTGAGGCACATTACAAAATTTGACAATGATTAAGAGGGGGTCACCAATTTCAAATGAGGTCAAATCTCCCAAAAGTAAGAGAGGTTTTTACGGGTAAAGGAAACATGATCTTGTAGCACCTAATAGATTTTTGATACAGCTTATGAGATTGAAGAAATTTCCTTACAAAGATTGATAGTTTTTGTACTATATGCACCTTAAGGGTCGTATTGGTCTGGAATGGTTCAGAATGTTCGAGCGAGTTGGGGATCCAAATGAGGGTGTCTCTTAGGTTTTCATGCAAAATAATATTTACTACCATAGATGGTTTGCGGCCATGATGAGTCATTTCAAAGATACACACAGTTTCAACTTTCAATTGAGGCACATTACAAGATTTGGCAACGATCGAGATTAGGTCACCAATTTTGAACGGGGTCGAATCTCTAAAAAGTGAGAGAGGATTTTGTGGGAATAAAAAATATGATCCTATAGCACCTAACATATTTTTGATATTTCACACAAGCTCTGAGAGACAACACAACAAAGTTTGACATTTTTTTGTGGTATGTGCACCTTAAGGGTCACACCAGTCCTAAGTGGTCTGGAACGTTCAAGTGAGTTAGGGAGCTAAAAGAGGTTGTTATTTGGGTTTACCCACTGAACCAAAGATATTGGCATAGATGGTTTGAAGCTACGATAAGTTTTTTCAAAGATACACAATGTTGCAACTTTCAACTGAGGCACATTACAAGATTTGACAACAACCAAGATTAGGTCGCCAATTTCAAACAAAGTTGAATCTCCCAAAAATGAGAGAGGGTTTTATGGGTAGTAGCAACATGATCCTATAGAACCTAATGGATCATTGAAATGTCACATGAGCTCAGAGAAACAACCTGAAGAAGTTTGATATTTTTTGTACTTTGTGCACCTTAAGGGTCACACAAGGCTAGAGTGATTTGGATCATTTGAGCAAGTTGGGGAGTAGAGTGAGGTTGTTCTTAGGGTTGACCCTCCAAATAGGATCTATTGGTTCAAAAAATTTGATGTATTAATGAGTTGCTTTAGAGATATGCAATGTTACAACTTTCAACTAAGACACATTGCAAGATTTGACAACAATCGAGAAAGGGTCAACAATTTCAAACGGGATCAACTCTCCCAAGAGTGAGAGGATTTTGTGGGAAATATAAACATGATCCTATAGAACCTAATGGATCATTGATACCTCACATGAGCTCTAATAAATTTCCTAGAAAGGTTTGATAATTTTTGCACTCATGCACCTTAAGGGTCGCACTAGTCCAGAGTGGCTAGGAGTGTTTGAGAAAGTTGGGGAGTCAAATAAGGTTTTTCCTAGGGTTTTCCTTCCCAACCAAATCTTTTTTTGTAGGCAGTTTGAGGCCACAATGAGTTGTTTCAAAAATAAGCAATGTTGCAACTTTCAACTGAGGCACATTGCAAATTTGACAATGACCGAGATTGGGTCACCAATTTTGAACAGTGTCAAATCTCATGAAGGTGAGAGAGGATTTTTTGGATAGTGGAAAAATGACTTTTTAGAACCTGGTAGATAATTGAACAAGTTTTGAGAAACATCCCAACAAATTTTTACCATTTTTGCACTATGTGCACCTTAAGGGATGCATTGGTCTAAAGTGGTTTGGAATGTTCAAGCAATTTGGATAGTTGAAAGAGATTATTCCTAGAGTTTACCGACCTAAAAAATTTTTTTGGCACAAATGGTTTGAGGTCATGAGGAGTTGTTTCAAAGATACACAATGTTGTAAAAGTTATAAAAAAAGTTGCCATTGTTGCCATGACAACTTTTATAACTTTGCAGCAACTTTTTCAAATTATGGTTACAACATAGTTTTTGGCTTCTTTTTAATTGTAAACCACTTGGATATTCATAAATAGGCTTGGTACACACAATCCAATAGTTGGGTATGGTTTTTGGAAACTTTTTATTAACGAAAGGAAGGGTTTTTGTGCAATTTAAACATGTAGTCTATGAAGGGCATATGTGAAGTGTTTGTAGTGTTGGTTTGTTGGGTGGAGGCTATGAGTGATAAAGAATAGGGGAAGGGTCTTAGATACAAAAAAATTAAATTTACAATTCAATATTTCAAAATTCCAAAAAAGGAATTCTTTTCTCCCAACTCACCCATACACCTTGTGTTCACTAGGTATGACTAAAAGGAATACAACTTCTTGGGGTGACTTCAAATTGTTTCCACCCATCAACTATGGTTTTCCTTTTGGGATTAGAATATTCTAATAGATCCAACTAAGGCATGTATCCAAGGACCCTTGGTTAAATCCCATTTGATTTCCTTCACAAATTGGGGTTATCTCCTAGTAGCCCTCCATAACTAATTTTTTGAGCATAACTCACTCTAAAGATGGAATCAAACCAAAAAGAAGACATTTTAAGATACCCATTTGGTTTTTCTACAACATATCTCAAACTTGGACATGGTTGTTTTTGGAACCGCTCCACCCAAAATTGTTGATTTCATTTTTTTGAGGGCCAATTAGGCCTATTTTACAAAGCAGGTGCCAACAATTCACTCTCCCAACTTACAAATTCAACTTCAATCATCTAGGAAGGTTATAAAAGGACCAATTCCATCATTTTTATCAAGATATATGGCCACCAAGTCACCCAACCACTAAACCCTCACTCTAGGCCTTTTTTGGGCTTGAAGCAAGAGGGTTTCTTAAAAACTACTATACCCATAGTTGACATAAGTGATGCTAATGGATGTAGTGATGGTAAGTCACTTATAGAGCTATAATAATATGGATTTTATTGCATCATGATCATTTATTGGATTTTCATTGATGTCAAGTATTAACCTAGTGTTCCTAGTATGTTGCTAAGTATAAGTTTGAGACTTAAGGTGTTGCAGTAATTTTCAGTTGTACATGATTCTTATGAGAGACTTGGAGATTTCATTGAATTTAAAATGCATGAATGCTACTATTGATGTAGGCCAATAAGAAATTTATGATCGAATAAAGAATGAAAAAGTAATTTCTAGAATAGATAGTGACAGACGATAGGTGATTTGATTGGTTTGTCAAATCTTTATTGTTTCTTATGGTATGGTTATAGGATATGGTAGAAAATAGAGAGTAGAATCTATGGTTTCAATCACAACTAATTTGAGTAACCAATATAAAGGATAGGTGATCAGTGAGAAGAGATAAAGATGTTACAGGTTGAAGTGTTTGTGTTCTTGAGTGACAGTTGATGTATCTTTGATCAGTGATCGGTGTAGAGGTTGCAGAGGATTTGGTTGAGTCAGTCATGATTTGGTGACATGTCTTTAAGATTGGAGGCAATGATGTGGTGTCACATTGTTCAAAGCTTGTGTGTGGAGAAGATTATTGAGGAAGCAAGTATTTGGGAAAAATACATTTGTCCCCATGACTCAAGTTCAATGTAAAATTATTGTATTGGCCGACGCGGTCTTGGAAAATTATTTTGTACATTTAATTTTGTATTTTAGCATTTTAAATTTATGAGGGATATTAGAAATTGAATTTTAGGGCTTTCTTAAGGTAATGGAAGCCCCTAGGGCTTGATGAATAGTATTTAAGTGATAAAGTTGAAAACTTTTGTGTGTTGGGCAAGTGTGGTGTAAAGTGCAAGTTGCAATCAAGCCAGGATAGAGTTAGCTATGATGTGAAGAGATTGTGTGCTTCATTTGATCTGATCAAGTAGAGGTAGTTCTATTTCATATATCATTCCCTTTGTTGTTCCCTAATAGTTACAATAGTCAAAAGCCATTAATCAGGTGGATCCTAGCAGGTCCCTATTGTAAATCCTCTTACAAGGTGGTACATTAGCTTGTGTTTGAAGTCCTCTAATAAGGCTACTCTTAACAAGGTAAAGGTCCTAACATGCCTGAGGTAAATTACTTAACCTGGTAGTACATAATAGTGCTTTTGTAAACTCTTGATGAGGTTAAGCTCCTTATAGAGCATACTTCAAAAGAGTACATCATTTAGTGGGTACTAATCCCCACCGTGGTTTTTTCTTGATTTGGTTTTCCATGAGATAAATATTTGTGTCAAGTGTTTCATTATTATGTGAATGTGCTTATGGTTATATTTTTCATTTGTTTATATTAAAGATAATCTTGTGAATGTTGTGGTAAAGTTTAAGAGGTTATAAAAAGTTACAAAATTAGTAGATTATTGATTCACCCCCCTCTCATTAATCTAATCTTAGGACTAACATATAAACCTTTCTGAGATCTACCAATAGCTCAAAAACCTTATATTATGCATATACATGCTTCCCAAACCATTAGATAGTCAACCACAAGTGCATTTTTTCAAACCGACCACTCACACCTTTATTTTCTTGAAAACTAGTAAACTCCACTTAAAACTTGATCAAAACACCATTGTATCAATATGAAATAACCATAATATCTTAAAGAATCCTAAAACCATTCAATTCCTTTGTTTTTAGATTTTTTCAATAGTGGCTTATGCCTCAAATGGTCAAATTGGTCTACAAACCCTTGAAATCCTTAGTTTAACAAGTTATATTTTTAAAAATGGCCATAACTTGATCTAAACTCCATGAAATCTTACCAAAGTAGGTTAAATGAAAGAATACTTTAAGATTCATCAATTTCAATTGGGTTCATTCCATTACTAGGCTATACATGGTCATTCAAGTTGTTGCAACTCAAAAAAAATATAGAAAAATGACAAGTTACATGGACTAGTTTATTAATTTCAATCATATCTTCTTCCACCACACTTGCCTCAAAATTTTTGAGGTTATTTAAACATAATACAATTGAATCCAAATGGTCTATAACACCTTTTCAAACATGTGACTGTTCATTTTATTTACCAACCCAAAATTGCCAAAGTTGCATAGCAACTTTTACATTCTTTGACAACTTTTTACAAAACATCATAAAAGGACCCCACTTGACTCAAAAAAATTATAAATGGTCTCAATAGACCTTATTAAACTAAAAATATGTAAAACACATATAAACCTACTACTTGATCTCTAATGCATGAAATAGCCTTGGTGCCCCTACAGCAAGGAGTGTAGAGTTTCAATAAATCCTCTCGTAAACTTGCCTAATTAGACATATATGAGAACATTACTAGTCAATTATTGACTAATTTATTATAAAACAATCCGACCTTGAATTTTGATATGTTTTAAAGAAGACAAATGGGTACTCAAATATTATTTTATAGTCAATATTAGGTCTCTATGAAAAGTTATTTCCAAAAAAATCTACAAATTTAATGTCTTCAATAATACTCATCTTTGTCTATTAATGTAACAAAAAAAATATTTATAGAGAAAAAAATGTGAGAGAAAATTAGACGCACAAATATTCATCTTTTTATATTAATGATATTATTGTAACATTAATGTGTACAAATATACATGTCATATGTACATGCATTCAAATAAATATAATAGCAGAACTTTTTGTATTGACATTCAATCCAATGAACCAAATAGATTTTCCCTACCCTTTATCATCTCAAGTATTGCATCTTGGTCTAGCTCACAAACCTTCCAAAGAGTCTTATTGTGTGGTTTACTTCCATACCTTATCAAATGGACATTTGGTATATCAACAAGGTTGTTATAATGAAGAATCTTCTTGTGAGTCTCTCAATCCTTAAACAACCACAACCTAAGGTTCTTTATACGATACCATCATATCCATGTACCAATAACAACCACTACTCCTATAGGATATTCTAATTCTTCACCATCTATAACTAAGTGGTCCAATTTAATGTTTTCCTTGACACAATGAGACAAATAATAAGTTGTCCCTTCTTCATTGTCTTCAAGTGAAATAACAACAAAACCATGGCCTACAATGATACAAGCATAATGAGTAGATTAATTTATGGAATAGTTAGGATAAAGTACTAAATTCAAGATTATTTGTATGTGGACAATTTACTTGCTTTCACTAGATCGGAGAAGTAGTCATTTAAGTCAATTGATGATTCCATTTATGTCAGTTACACTACTACTAGGGGATGATATGACTAAAGTGGGTTCAAAACTTGTATACACCATTTGTCAACCCACTCATTTGACTCACACTCATCCCAAGATTTATTTGTACATGATGAATAAAATAATACCATATTTCATGTGTGGATACTCCATGAATATGCATTAGAGCTTATAAAAGAGTGTAGTTCACTTGATCATGTTAGTGTACAATAATTTGCATATGGTGCAATATTAGTTTCATCTATCAACCAAAAATATATATAAATCGTAGACTCACCTTCATTACCTAGACCTATTATAGCATTACACTATTGGACAATACATTTTACATCTGACAATGTTGCTTTCTCTTTGTACTTTAATTCTTCACATGCTAAGGCTCTTTTGATATGTGCACCTACACCATCATGCTCTCCATTTTCATGCCCAACCTTTGTGAAATTCCACATATATTGAATACCAGTGATCTTATGAATCCTTCTGAACCAATAAAATATATGAGAATTCTTGAATTTTTATGCACAGTTATCTAACCATATGATGTGCTAGTTATATGATATTCCCATGGTAGCCAAATTATCATAAAATAGATGAAAGAAACCATGTACATCAAACTTTGTAGAATGCAAGTGATCATCACTAATGTAAAAATGATACCCCCTCAATATCTTATTGTTCTCCTATGTACTATCACGTGAATGCATGAATGCTATATGAAAAAATATAGCAACTTTTTGGGGGTTGTAATACTTTTCTTACACCTCATTTTGTGGTTATGGTATGTAGTTCTCTTTGAAATCCAAAACTGAAATGATGGTATCAAGTGGGAATGGGTCCTTGCACAACTCAAATTGCAAATCTAATCATAGAGCTCTATGTGTATGCCTTGCATACTCATAAACATTTTTTCAAAAAAAATATCCATGAACTAATACATTGGAATCTTTTTAATTACCAAATCACATCATTTTTCTTCTTTTCCATCCTTTAGATTGTATGTCAAGGTCTTATATTTTCCAAATTCTACTATTTCATTCCCAATTGCAAATGTTGCATACCACCATAATTAATGCATGTGACATCCAAGCATTAGATCTTGTAAAATTGTTGACCATCCACTCTTTCACATAAAATGATAGATATTAAATCCCTTGAAGATCTAGGTGGATATATTAGCTTACACTCCTGCAAAATAATGTTAGAATGAAAATCTACACATATATGTTGATAAAAATCATAATGGTTAAAAAATTCAATATGTACCTTACAAAAATAAGTTGTACGTGTGTCATTTATCTTGACATAAAAAGGTTTAGCCATTTCAAAATATCATTGACTAATTTTAATTTGAGGATACATTCCTATAAATTTTACAAATAATTGTGTCTAAATTGAATTCAAAAAAAAAATTGGATGTGGATCACATATTCAACTACCAATCCTCCTTACAACATCTCTTTAATTAGGAGATACTCATGTTAGGATTAGCAGACATAAATTTAATAGTTACATGCATAATGAAATCAATAATGCAAAGGAATATAGCACACATAAGTAGAACAAGAAGACACAAATATTTGATGTGATTCACCCAATCTTGGGCTACATCCACCAAATAGAGAGTTTGATCTTATTATCTGGTATTTCTTCCTGTTACAATCTACAATCCCTTGCAACTCAAAAATACCATTGCAAGAGATATGAAATTCTTATATATTGATAAAACCCTAACCCTAATCCATTATAACAAGATTTATGTCAATTAACAAGTTAACCCTAAAAATAATTAACAAGTCAACCTAGGGAAATGCTTGATGTGTCAACTCAAAAATGCTTGATGAGTTAACCCCATGATAAATGAAAAGTGCATAGTACTTGCTTGATTAGTCACCACAAACCAAAAATCTCCCACTTTGGGATAGATCAGGCTCCACACTAAGAAACCTCCCACTTGGAGACTGGTCCTGTAGCAACACCGCTACCCCTAAAGCTCCAACTAGATTGATGCACCATGAACTCTGTTGTTCTTTTTACTATTTTTAGTCTTGAAGACCAACTGAAGCTGAAGAGGATTTTAGTTTCTCCCTTGTCCCTTCCTTTGTAAACTTATCCATTAGATTTATATTTGTATGTATCTTTTCCAACTTTAATTTTCCATTATCCAATACCAACCGAATTCAGTGATACCTCAACTGTATATGTTTGGTCTTTGAATGCAAGGTAGAATTATTTGCAAGATGGATGGCACTCTGGCTATCTATAAACATATAATTATCAGTCTGTGAGATTCCCAACTCTTCCAAGAAGAATTGAAGCCATATCATCCCCTTAATTTCCTCTTTAGAAGCAACATTCTCTACCTCTTTAGTGGATAAAGCAACCACCTTTTGTAGTTGATAAATCCAACTCAATGTTGTCCTACCAACAGTAAATACATAACATATGGTACTCTGCCTAGTATCTAAATCCCTTGCCAAATTTGAGTCAACATAGCCTTTTAAATTAGTATTAGAGCCCCCAAAACATAAACAGTTATTGGATGTACCTCTCAAATATTTGAGAATCCATTTTAATGCATTCCAATGCTCAACTCTAGGATGACACGTATACCTTCTAATAACTCCTACAACATGTGCAATATATTTTCTAGTGCATACCATGACATACATCAAACTACCTATAGTTGAGGCATATGGTACCTTGGACATTTTTTCTTCCTCCTCTTGTGTCTTTGGACACGTCTCCTTTATCAATTTCAAATGACTAGGCAAAGGTGTGCTAACATCTTTTGCATTATCCATATGGAATATTTGTAACACCTTTTAAACATAATAAACTTGAGATAGATTCAATTGATTGTTCTTCCTATCTCTACAAATTTTCATACCAACACTAGTACAAAAATAACAATATATGACTAAATAAACTACTTAAAATTGCATATAAATGACTAATTATGGTCATGTGACCATTAGTAGTTTATTGTTAGTTATTTATCTTATGACCAAATTTATGACTAAACTATTTTAATCATTTATCAGTCATTGATTTAGTCACTGATTTAGTCATTGATTTAGTCATTAATTTAGTCATTGATTTAGTCATTGATTTAATGATTTATTTAGTCATTTATTTACTCATATATTTAAATATATATTTAGTCATTACTTTAGTCATATATTTAGTCTTATATTTAGTCATATATTTAATCAAATATTTAGTCATTAATCTAGTCATATAATTAGTCATATTAGGGCATGATGGAATCGAACCACCATCTTCCTTGTAAAATAGGTGGTCTTCTATTGAGCTAGTACCCTTTAAAGAATAATCATGTCATATATAATCATAAAATAAGACTGATAGATTTTCATGATCTGATCTTATAGATTTGTATTGGTCATTAAAACATGTGGATAAGAATTTCAAAACCAATTAAAATGGAACATCAAAACTTAAATTCATAATGGCCACGACTTCTATGTCAAGTCATAATTGCATAGAAGATAACCCGAGAATTTAAGTAGCAACCTGGTTGTTGTATTGTCCCAGCATGCATTGTAATAGTACTCCATTAACAATCCAAAATAGATGTCAAGATTCCAAAAAATTAAAAAATACTTCTAAATTTTGGTTTAATAATAAAACTCCTAGGTAGATCTTTGTCATAAAGAAACAGTACACCTCAACATTTCAAACAAGAGCTATAGGGCAGTGTAGTTCTTGCCAAGTGTGAGCAAGGTGATTCTAGCTTGGAAGAAAGGGTTGCAAAGCTTAATAGAACAAGATCAAAGCTCAAAGAATTATGAACATTATAATAGCAGAATGATTAATATATTATATGCTTTCTTACAATTCATATAGCTTTTAATCACTCCTAAGCTTTCCATGGAAAGATCTAATCTTTGAGCTATCTCTATAAAATAGGGTAACCATTGAGAATTTCCTTAACCAAACCTCTGCAATTTTATTGTTGATTAGTGAATGGTATCTTCTTGTTATATACTTGTCTATGTGATTTTTCTTTCAGAAACACATCAATTAAAGTTTCACTTCTTTCTCGATAATTAAGAACATTCACATGTAATCAAGTTGAAAATGTCACCTGTAGTTTGATTAAATTTTTCTATTGAAATTTGATGTAATATCTTTGAAATATTATTTCATATTATAGAATTTCCAATACATGATCTTGAATTTAGAACCAAACAAGAATAAATTCAATAATTAAGATCCTTGCTGCTACAGGTCTGAGAAATACCAAAACCACCTTAATAAAATGTCATTGAATATCTTCAACAAGTCTACAACTTAGTTTTAGTCACAACCAAACACTAACCAATGCATGTCATTCTTCTTTCAAACTAAAAATGATCCCATAATGTTTTTCTCCATGTAAATGAGGTACTAGAAAGGCTCATGATTATCTAAAAATATAAACTAAATACTCTCATAGCTTCTTTGCATGCTAATCAACAATAGTGAGAAATATTACGTCCAAATACAGTGAAAAATAATTTAAATCTCTAGATTTGTATCAATTTCAAAGAGGCAAATATGATGGGGTGACCAAAGCATCTAGTAATTTTTTAAAAAAACTGAACTTTTTATTTCATTAAGGGTAACATTATCATGTCTAATACCATTTGCTCTCATTTTACATACTCAAAAGTGACTATTAAAAGGAATTAACAATAAATGATCATACTAAAGATGAGACAATATTTAATTGATACACAAGGTACCCCTTTCAATTACAACTTATTACAATAAGGGTATTAATTTCAATAAATACATAGATACTAACAAAGAAATCAAAAGTTGTTACATAATAATTTAGACTAGCCATAGGAGTGAAGAATAAAGAAGAAATGAAAAGTGAATACATAAATACCATAAATTATGAAAATAAATAGGTTTAGACAACATACAGAGAGATCATATTTTCAAGTAGTATTCCAATAGTAAGTCAAGAAGCCACACCAAAATCAAGATCCTATTAAAGAATTTCTTTGTTGGATCAAACTAGGTCTTATGATTTGAAGGAAGAACCAAAACATCACTATCATCCAAGGGCCACCCAAAAGAATTCTAATATAATCAACATTCTTCAATAAATAAATTAGAAAGAATATGAGATAGAGTTAAGATTTATAATCAATCAAGAATTTGTCATTACATTTACCCAATTTTAACCTAAATAACACTAATACAAAGGAAACCTAAATTTTAATTTATAATATTTATTTTTTACTTTATTTAAATAATGTGTCAAAATATATTTTTTTCCTTTTCTTTCAATCTAAATTTCCACATAAGTGATAGATAAAAATCGATGTAGAGAATAAAATTTGACTTATTCTTCATAAAAAAAATAGCTTCAGCATTTCTCAAATAAATTTGAAAAAAAATATCATAGGTGGAGGCTTTCTAATCATCACCTTTGTAAATCCATGGAAAGCATTGAAAACCCTTAAAGATTATGCAATGGCAGGCGAATGGGTTCAAGCATCTCCAGATTCCTCAAATGTACTCTATCAAGAAAAATTATTAGTGACCCAGTTAAAATAGACTGTGGTACAACATATGACCATAGCCAAAAATTAAAAAATTGTCATGTCCCCTTTTCAAATAATTAAACATAATAACTTTTGCTAAGGCCGGCAGGCTCAAAAAGTAAAGTTTTAGGAAAAGGGGCTAATCTTTGGAAACCAATGGATTAATAAATGATAATTATTATTAAAATATGTATTATTGACCCCTCTTGGTTGTGAGTTAGGGTTATGCCCTCTTTTAAAGGGGTTTGGAGGCATTTCGGGCTCATTCTAGAACTTGATTTTTGCTCAGTGCTTTGTTGTTCTTTAGAGGCTGCCAAACCTATGGAGAAGGAGACCCAAAGATGGGAGTTTGCAGGTTTCTAGGAAGGATAAGGATGGGAGTTTGAGGTCATTCCATGTGCAAGCTCATGCGGAGTTTTCCCTTGTGCTGAACAGTGCAGATTTGTGAGTTTTCAGGTGTGTTTTTGTAAGATTTTGGTGTTTCTAGTTGAGTTTTTCATATCAGTTTGGGTTGCTGCTATATTGTAGCCATTTTGATGTTAAAATAGAGCTAAATATATGTATCATGTCATGATTCTACTTCTGTGATAGATTTTTAGTGTTTTATGGTATTTCCGGGCTATTTTGTGTTGTTTTTGGGAGCCCAATGAGCATTGTATTTGTCCTCCATTTTGGAGCTCTTGTGTAAACTCTATATAGAACTAGAAATGTCATTTTTTAGGCCGTTATGCTGGTGAAATTTTTTGTAAAAATTTCTACTTTCAGATTTATCAATAATATGTGAAGTTGTGAAGTTTTTGGCACTATTTCGGGCATACCCGATTTGGGTTTTATTGAGAAATTGCATAATCTTTCAAAGTGTTGATTGTTTGCTTTAATAATATTATTAGAGGATTTAAATATGATATAAAAATTAGAAGGGGGAAATTTTAGTGGTATCAGAGCTATGATCTTGCCAGCCTGAGGGTTTGTAGAAGTTTGTATGCAACTAAGTGAAAGAGAAAAGAGATATTTGCAGTGAGAAAAGAATAAAAAAAATTTGATCAAACCTCCAGTTGAAAATAAAAGAACAAAATACAAGGAAGGAACAAGTATGGCTGACCCAGATGAGATGGCAAAAAAATTCTTCCAAGACATCCAGAACACTCAAAAGAAAATAGTGGATAGTTTGGCAGAAACTAGAGAGGCTTTGCGATTATTGACAGAAAAACTCCAAGGAGTTGTATCTACTAATGAGAGAGGGAGCACTTTAGGGGAGCCAAGAAATCTGAAACCCACACTCTCTAAATCAACAAAAACTATTTTCTTGCCTGCAGATGAGCCACCAGTACCAAATCTAACCCTTAGTCCTATGGAAGAGGTTACAGGTAACTTGATTGCATTAAGAGCTACTTACAATGGCTTAGATGATGACTTTCGTAGTTCGGTTCCTTTTAGAGAATATGTGGATGTGATGAACACTTTGATGCCCAAAAAAGAGTACAGGAGGGAGAAAGACATAAGTGGAAGAGAGCTCAAAAATAAAATAAGCAAGTTTACAGCACCTACTTTTGATGGAACAAATAAAATTTCAGCTAGAGCATGGCTACAAAAATTACAGACCTTCTTCACACTTAACCCCATGAAGGAGAGTGATGTCGTTCAATTCACAAGTCTACACTTGGAAGATGCAGCCTATGATTGGTGGTATCATGGAATGACTACTCAAGGTCATGATCAGGTAACTACATTTGATGATTTTAGTCAAAGAGTGATAGATAGATTTGATCTCAAGGATGATGAAGAGTATTTTAAAGAATTGTCAAAGTTGAGGCAAACCAAATCAGTTAATGAGTATGTAGAAGAGTTTCAAAAAGTGGCTATTATGGTACCTGATATGAATGAAAAGAGGATTGTTTATCTTTTTCTTGATGGTTTGGAAGATTCTATTAAGGGTTTGGTTAAGGCTTTCTCACCCTCAACCTTACAGAAAGCTATCAAAAGAAACTTGCAACTTGAAACCTGTGTGCCTATGAAACTAGTCACTAATCAAAAACCCCCAAATATTTGGCAACATAAGGAGAATTTTTAGAAAAAGACTTTTCTAGCACCACTACCAAAGAATGTGATAAATTTAGCAAAAAATAAGGTAGATGAAGAGACTAGGAGTGAATTACAAAGAAAAAAGCTTTGTTTCACTTGTAGAGAACCATGGGTTGTAGGACACAGATGTTTGGGGAAAGGTCAAGTGAACTATATTGAAGTTGTTTCAGAATCTGATTCAGATGAGCATGAGGAATTTCATGACACTAAGGAGGAGGAAGAAGAAGAGAAAGAAAAAGAAATCAGCAAGGATGGCACTTTAGCAACATTATCAAGAGTCCCAAGATACCATCCCTTTCAAATTCGAGGGGTACTAGCAGGGAAAAGGTTGACAGTTCTTCTTGATAGTGGGGCAAGTCACAATTTTATTGATGAGGGATTTGTCATGAAAAGAGGGCTTAAAGCAGAAGATTTTGAGGGATTCAATGTTACTGTAGCTGATGGATTCACTATGCCTTGCACATAGGTGGTGAAACAACTCAAGATGACCTTAGGAGATTATGAGTTATGTGATGACTTCTATGTTGTTGGCATTGGGGAGACAGATCTTGTATTGGGTGTTCAATGGTTGCACTCTATTGGAGGCTATTACATGAACCATCAAACTATGGAGTTTAAATTTCATTCCAATGGGAAAGAAGTCTTATTGAGAAGCTTATCGAATGGAGTACCTAAGGTGGTCATTGCAAAGAGGATGGAGAGGAATTTTCAAAGAGGACAAGTAGCATGGGCAATAGGAGTCATAATCCATCCAAAAAGCTCTCCAAAGAATCAAGGTAATTTCCATTTTGAAATTCAAAATATTCTTGATAAGCATAGTATAGTTTTCAATGATTTGCCTCTAGGATTACCACTAGATAGAGGTTTTGAGCATGTTATAGAGTTAGAAAAGGGTGCCAAACCAGTTATAACAACTCCATACTGCCATCCAAGAGGTTATAAGGAAGAAATAGAAAAAACTATTAAGGAAATCCTGGACATGGGATTCATAAGGCCTAGCTCTAGTCCATTTCCATCATTTGTGGTACTTGTCAAGAAAAAGGATGGTACAATGAGAATGTGTATAGATTATAGGGCTCTAAACAAGAAGACCATAAAAAATAGGTATCCCATACCACGCATAGATGAACTCATTGATGAGTTACATGGTGTTGTATACTTCTCAAAAATTGATTTAAGATCAGGGTACCATCAAATCCGCATGAGGAGGGAAGATGTGGAAAAAACTACTTTTAGATGTCACTATGGGCACTTTGAATGTCTTGTTATGCCATTTGGCCTCACTAATGCACTAGAAACATTTCAATCTTGTATGAATAAGGTATTCAACAAGCATCTTCAAAAATTTGTTTTGGTGTTTTTTTATGATATCTTGATTTATAGTAAAACATGGAAAGAGCATCTAAAGCACATAGACACTATTTTGGGAATCTTGGAGCAGAAATCATTCTATGCTAAGCTATCTAAATGTGAGTTTGGTTTGATGGAGATCCTATATTTGGGACATATTATAAATTCTAAAGGAGTACAGGTTGATCAACAAAAAATTCAGGCAATTTTGGATTGGCCTCCACCCACTAATCTTACACAGTTGAGAGGTTTCTTCAAGTTGTGTAGCTACTATAGGAGATTTTTCAAGGGATTTTCTCAATGTGCTATCCCATTGAATAATTTGACAAAGAAAGAAGCTTTTATTTGGATAGAAGAGGCACAAAAAACATTTGATAAGCTTAAGGAGGTAATGAGTTCATGCCCTGTGCTTGCAATTCCAGATTTCTCTTTACCTTTTGTTGTCGAATGTGATGCTTCTGGAGAAGGTATAGGGGTTGTCCTAACTCAAAGGGGACATCCAATAGCATTTGAGAGTATAAAATTAAATTAATCAGAGAAAGGTTACTCCATCTATGATAAGGAAATGTTGGCAATCATGCATGCGCTTCATAAGTTTAGACAATATTTGGTATGTGGGAGATTCATTGTAAAGACAAACCATAATAACCTCAAGTTCTTCTTGAACCAAAGGGATTTGAATGATCATCAACAAAAATGGATAAACAAATTGTAAGCTTGTGATTTTGATATTGAATATGTGAAAGGAAAGAATAATGTGGTTGCTGATGCTCTCTCAAGAAAGCCCACTTTGTGTTCCTTAACATCTATCTCTACTGATTGGAAAGTCTCCATAATTTTAGAGTATGCTAAAGATTCCTTTGCCACCAAGATTTTGGATAATTTAGTGGATGATAATAAGAACAAGGTTGTTGATGAATTGATTTATTACAAGAACAGGATCTTCTTAGTGCCAAGATCAAAAACTAAGGAGAGGATATTGAGGGCCTTTCATGACACACCTTTGGCTGGTCATCAAGGATACTTCAAGACATATAGGAAACTTTGAGAGTGATTTTCATGGAAGGGTATGAAGGAGGATGTCTTTAAACACATTAAGGAATGCATGGTATGCCAAAAAAACAAGAGTGAGAAAATTTTTCCTACGGGGTTGTTGCAGCCACTTCCTATTCCTGAACAAAAATGAGAAAGTATTTCCATGGACTTCATCACTGGGTTGCCCAAGGTTCAAGGTAGGGATTTCATATATGTGGTGGTAGATAGACTAAATAAGTATGCACATTTTTTTCCCATCGCATCTGATTTCAAGGCATCACAAGTAGCAGAATTGTTCTTCAAGGAAATTTTCAGGTTACATGGCTTTCCTAGAAACATTGTCAGTGACTAGGATAGTAGATTCCTCAGATATTTTTGGAAGGAGCTCTTTCATTTGGAAGGAACTGAACTCACTTCCAGTACTAACTATCACCCTCAAACAGATAGACAAACAGAGATAGTTAATAAATGGATAGAGGGATATTTGAGGAACTATGTTTCAAATCAACAACATGATTGGGTGAAATGGTTGCACCTAGGGTAGTATTGTTTCAATACATCTCATCACATGTCTATTGGTATGCCTCCTTTTCATGCATTCTATGGTTATGATGCCCTTTCCTTTGTTGGTCTAGTACTTTTAGATAGCAGAGTACCTGCAGAAAGTGATTTCATTAAGCAAAGCCAAGACATAATAAGGTCCCTCAAGGATAATCTACAACATGCACAGAACCAATAGAAGTTGTATGCTAATAGGAAAAGGACTAAAAGATCTTTTAAGGTGGGAGATTTGGTATTTTTTAGGTTGCAGCCATATAAGTGGGGTAGAGAAGCTCAAGCCAAGGTTCTATGGGCCTTATAAGATCATCAAGAAGGTAGGAGAGGTAGCTTATGAATTGGAGCTCCCACCAAATAGAAAAATACATAATGTTTTCCATGTCTCTTGCTTGAAGAAGGTTCTAGGCTATAAAACCATAGTATCTATAGAATTACCACCTCTTGATGATGAAGGGAAATTATTCTTAATACCAGAAGAGGTTTTGGATACAAGAGAGAAAAGATTGTGAAATAGGAGCATCATAGAGCATTTGGTCAAATGGAAAGGATTACCATTGGAGGATTCAACTTGGGAAGGAGCACATATTCTTGAGCATCCCAAATTTCATTTCTTGAGGACAAAAAATATTTTGGAGGGAGGACTTGTCATGTCCCCTTTTCAAATAATTAAAAATAATAACTTTTGCTAAGGCTGGCAGGCTCAAAAAGTAAAGTTTTAGGAAAAGGGGCTAATCTTTGGAAACCAATGGATTAATAAATGATAATTATTATTAAAATATGTATTATTGAACCCTCTTGGTTTTGAGTTAGGGTTATGCCCTCTTTTTTAAAGGGGTTTGGAGGCATTTCAAGCTCATTCTAGAACTTGATTTTTGCTCATTGCTTTGTTGTTCTTCAAAGGCTGCCAAACCTATGGAGAAGGAGACCCAAAGATGGGAGTTTTTAGGTTTCCAAGAAGGCTAAGGATTGGATTTTGAGGCCATTCCATTTGCAAGCTCATGCAGAGTTTTCCCTTGTGCTAAACAGTGCAGATTTGTGAGTTTTCGGGTGTGTTTTTGTAAGATTTTGGTGTTTCTGGTTGAGTTTTTCATATCAGTTTGGGTTGATGCTATATTGCAGCCATTTTGATGTTAAAATAGAGCTGAATATATGTATTGGGTTGTGATTCTACTTTTTTGATAGATGTTTAGTGTTTTATGGTGTTTCCAGGCTATTTTGTGTTGTTTTTGGGAGCCTGATGAACATTGTATTTGTCCTCCATTTTGGAGCTCTTGTGTAAACTCTATATAGAACTAAAAATGCCATTTTTTAGTTTGTTATGCTGGAAAATTTTTTGTAAAAATTTATACTTTCAGATTTATCAATAATATGTGAAGCTGTGAAGTTTTTTGCACTATTTCGGGCATACCCGATTTGGGTTTTATTGAGAAATTGCATAATCTTTCAAAGTGTTGATTATTCAATTTAATAATCTGATTAGAGGATTTAAGTATGATATAAAAATTAGAAGGGGGACATTTAAAAAATGTAGCCAAAAATGAAGTGAAGTAGCTATTGTAGAAGCTCGAGATTCAAAGGTATATGAAAGACAAGCCACTAAACATG
Source organism: Chamaecyparis obtusa (assembly GCA_027943335.1). Taxonomy (NCBI): domain Eukaryota; kingdom Viridiplantae; phylum Streptophyta; class Pinopsida; order Cupressales; family Cupressaceae; genus Chamaecyparis; species Chamaecyparis obtusa. The sequence continues at coordinate 324,456 of BSBK01008326.1, read as the reverse complement.
TTCAAAAGAACTGAATTCTTCCAAAGTGAGCAGGATGGTCTCCACAAGAGCTACAAAAATATAGGCCCCGTGACATTTTGGCAAAAAGACTAGCCTCTATAGCTCATCTTGAAGATAGAGATGAAGCTACAAAAGAGATAATTTGCATGTTTAATAGGGATAACTTTAAGAAACCTCCCCTCCCAAAAAGTATAAAATCATGGCGAATGACATGTTTTTTGGAGGGAAAATTTTTAATATTGATGGTGAATTATGTTTCAAAATATGGATATTTGGTGGTGAATTTTTTAATCACGTATACCATTTTTATAAAAATATGGCGACTACAATTTTTTTATAGGAAAATTATTAATTTAATTGGTGAATCAGACTTCCTTATACTGATAAATTATGGTGAAACTATTTTCCAAATATTCTAATTAATTTATTTGTCATGGTGAATTTTTTACAAAAATGCATATAAACTTGGTGATTTAATACAATAGTTGTATAGTTGGTATATTGATTTAATAATTGGAAATAATTATTAAATTTAACATTTCAGGTGATTTAAGTTTTTTAATTTAAATTTAATAAGTTCGGTCATGAGTTTTCATTCTCAAAGAATGAGACGTGTGATGATTCTGGAGAAATTTTTCTAGGAAAGTAGTTATCCCACCACATTGTGTTTGAAATGTACCTTCCACCATTCATCTCTCTTAATCCAATGGTTTTGATTTGATGTTGAAGTTGTACTAGCGGGTGCAGCGGGTGTAGTGGGTCCCATCACTATGATCCTCATCCAATAAGCCCATGATAAATCATACCACGTATCATGATTCCACCAAAAATTTTCCATAAAGGTTATGAAGACCAACAATAGGCCCAAAATTCACCTTTGGTCATTGATATGTTGTAATCCAACGGATGTGTGAGTCTGTGACCTCATTTTTTGACACCAAAATAGTAGAATTCTGCTGGCAATCTTCGGTAGTGTTAGATAAAATTATTAATTAATGGTGATGAGTAGATGACATCAATTAAAGTAATGTAACTATCAATTAATAGCTATTTAGATGGCGCCTTTCAAGTTTCAATGACAAATGTGTCACATTATTAGATTCATTACCTCAATAGAATAATACCTTAAGGCTTAATTGAAAACATCATTTCATCTAAGGACATTGTTTTCTGACCACTCGATGATCTTACATCAATGGTAAAGCTTCATTTCCTACTGCCATTTCATAGCTAACATACTTTGCTTATTATTTCTGTAGAGTGGGCACGTGTTTCAAGTTTTTTTATATTACAGAATTGTTATGTCCACCTACCTTCATTATTTCCAAGTTAGAAAATATCTTATCATAAGTCTTGTTTCCAATTTCACCCACCGTTGCATTAAATATAAAATTTTTGGAAATTTTTGGAGGATAGTTACCATTTAATTAATGAATTAATTAGATCTTTAGGGCAGAGAAATAATTTCAATTAGGGGTCGGGTCCCAGGCCCCAGGGCTTATAAATAGATGATCTATGCTCATTAATTTATGATTGTGAAAGCAAATTTTGTGAAAATATTCTACGAGTGCTAGGTTCTCTTTAAGTTTTCTCAAAAATTAGAATACTAATATCAATTTGTCAAATTTCAATTTTCAATGGACACTCCAATTCATTTAAGATGCACTTCCTTGGAAGATCATAAGGCCTTTTTGGGCCTGGTCACAAACCCAATCCTGGCATATGTTTCCATGGAGTTGGGAGCCTTCACCAAGGATGCTATAAGGATGGTGATAGGAAGTGAATTTATGGAGAATGAAAGTAGGTATAGAGTTAACACTGACATTTTGTCTTGGTTCTTGGCATCTATGTTGGACCTAGGGGAAAAAGGTGGACATCCTCATGCTACTGAGGAAAGTTTTCAAAGAACAGTACCTCAAAGATAATGTGAATATTATTGTACTTGCAAAAATTGGGTTTGGAATTCCTTGGGAAAATGATTTTCCTAGGCTTCTACAACCAAGGGTAAATGTGCCTAGGTAACCATTTCTACAACCTTGATGTTGAGCATCTCACACATCATCGGAAGTAAGCATAGATTGGGAGGGATTTCCTCCAAAAGTGGCACCTACTAGAGGAAACTGAGGACTATCGATGGCTAGAATAATTCTTTGAGATTATCCTCTCTTCAAAGTTCCACACACAAGGAAGGGAACTGAATAGTCCCTAAGTCTACCTAGAGTCTAGTGTTCCTCCCTTTGGTGCTAGCAGCTTACCAGGGTTTTTGTAATGATGTATGTATTGTAATCATGTATGTTTTAAAAAAAAATAAAAATGTTTTAAAAAATTCCAGGTGCTTTTCTTTTTTGTTTTGATTATAAGAATCATTAATAGATATGGGCATCATTGAATTGTAATGAAATTTTTCCTAATATAATATAAAAAATTTGCGTTGAACTTTTGTTTCATGTAATAATTAAATATTTCCAAACTTTATCATGTACTGGTGACTGGTTCAAACTTCATGGATAAGGTATTCTCAAATGCATGAATTCTAAGTGAATATAGTTAATGATTATATTCCTTAGTGTGTATTAATATTTTAAAATTGTGAGAACCGTTGGATTACGAGAGATGAATGGTTGAAGTTGTATTTCAGAAGTATTGTGAATTTCAAAAACCTTTTCTGCAAACTCATTCCAGAAATGTGACATGTGTAATTCATCAAAAATATTACATATCATGTGAAGATAAAACATAAACGGATTCTAGAATTTTGGTTTAAATGATACATTTAACGAAAGGTTTTTAACATTTCTTTTTTAAAAATTTATCAACTCGTAGTAGCAGAAAGCTAAAAACAACTATTGAACCATCGCCGAAGATTTTGAGACTGTAACTTGTGAGAGCATCAGCCGTTCTAACTTCTATCTATCTAGATTTCAAAATTTAATTTTGGGTAAGATATCTAGCTCGATGCATCCCGATTTTGTAATGTCAAAAATTTAGTTTAACTTGATTTTGAAATTTTAATTCTTGCAAGTACAAAGCCAGTCTCCAAATGGGGATTTTTTAAATTAGTTAGTTATTATCTATGATTTGGTTAGTAAATATCTATGATTTTGTGATTTTGCATTCTTCTGAAGAACAATGGGGAAAGAGAAAACTCAAGGCCAAGGGCAACCAAATGGGAAAACTTTAATAGACTTGAGAAAGCTAGTAGAAATCGCTGGTTTCACTTATGACTATCATGATATTTATGATCCTGCTATCAACGGTGAAAGGAGAGTTATAGAAATTAAACATACATTGTGCAATAAGGAAACTAGGCCAAAGAGGTGTGAATTTATAAAATTTAATGGACATCAATAGGTGCAAAAATGAATAAAGTTGCATTGTAGGAAGTTGGTTTGGGTTGCATGTTGTTACCCGAAGTTTTCCATTGTTCAGAGTTTGTCTTGATTTGTGCAAAAAATTATGATGAAGAAAGAAAAGCAATTGTGAATAAAAATAATCAAGAAGAAATTTTATCAATAACCCAGGAAGAATTTCTTAGTTTGCTAGACCTAGGGTTTGACCAACAAAATTGTAATATTCATATTGACCTGGGATTGTTGGCAAAACAATACGAGGCAGTCGCGCCAAATGCAAAAGATTAATTTATAAAGGGTCTAATAGTTATAGAGGCAAAGGCTTTATTGGGTGATTACCATAAGCCTCCTTATGATTTTAACATTTTTGTGCCATGGGCTGAGGATACTATATCCTCACTAGCATTTTGCCTAGGACTGGAATGTTAGGAATGGGAACACTGAGAGGGGGGGGGGGGGGGGTGAATCGGTGTTCACTGTATTTTAACTTTTCACTTTAATCTTTATACTAAACTTAAATGCTTAAGTACTCAAATAAACATTCACATAAACATGAAACATGAAATCAACACATGACACTAATATGGTTATGGGGAAACCCAAATAGGTAAAAACCCCAGTGGGAATTGACACCCACTAATATTTTGCAATAGTGTTTTGTGATCCTTGTTAGAAGATCCTTAACCCTATTAGGAGTTTCTTTACAATGCTTTTAGTACAATAGACCTTGTCAAGGGTCAGACCCTATTAGGAGTCTTTTACAATAGTCCCTATTAGGGGAGTGGATGTACTATCCTAGAGTTCACTTCTCAAGTCGTCAAGGCTACAACCTTCTGATCTCAGATACACACTATATCTGTAGGATAAACTATCACCATGACACTACTTTTTAGATCAGTTCCTTTGATGTGCTGATGCTTTGACATCTAGAAAAGATCTAATACATCTTCTAGTGTCTTTGCACACTTTTTCTCTGCTTATTACAACTCACTATCAACTTCCATATCGAATACAATGGGCACACCTTATATTTATACGCTCATACAAAATAAACAACTAGGTCGGCCCATAGACCTATTGCATACAACGCTTCCAAATGAGTTGGCTTAAGCGTGCTTACAAAAAAATAAGTATATATGTCAGCAACCTAAATACAATAGGTGCATAGCCTTTACAACATTACATTATATCTATAAACCAAAATACTAACTGTCAGCTTCATGCACTGTTCTTCTCTGGCACACACTGGCTATGCAACTTCAATTGACTGTAACTTTCTCATCCTTGCACATCTAATCATGCGCTCATAGACTAAGCATGAATATAGTGTAACCAACTTAACTTCTAGGGTGCATACCTTAATTCTTCCATATGCACATTCGCTGATGCTCTGAGCTACAGGAACTCTGTACATTGTCCAATCTTCAACACTTAACTGATTTCTGATCTTCTCTTCAAGTGTGTTGACTCCAAACTTCTATATGACTTTGTTTCCATAATGACAACACTATATCAAGTCATATACATTAGTATAGACAACTTTCCAACAATCTCCCCCTTTGTCATTTATGGCAACAAAGGAATATGGCCAAGTTGCTAACTGTCCTTAATACAAAAACCTTTTGTCATCTATATATATACTTATATCTCCCTATACATATTATGATCCATATTCTATACACAACTCACTCTTTGAAATTAATGACAAAGGTGTTGCAAAACATTGTATCTATACATACTTACTAAGGGAAAACATCTGGATATGCAATCTTCAGGTTCTGGATTTCCTTTTCCCAAAAAGTTATCAAAGAGTTAACTGTCTGGAGATGGGCACATAATGCATATTGAAGCTTCTCCATTTTCTTCAAGTCTTTGGAAGGACCTTGATCATATGTTACCATTGTGGCATCAATCTCCTTGATGTTTTGATTGAGGATGTCTAATGAGGGTGCAAGAGCATTCCTCAACTGAGTCTATCTAGACCTTATCTTTGCCATCTCTTTTTCTGCCTTCTCAATTTTGTCCAACTGACCTTGGTAGACATTTTTGCACATGTTCGTATCAGTGGATGTGTCTTTCACTGAATTCTTCACCTACTCAATCATATCTTCTACCTCTTTTATTTTCTTAAGATGGTCATCAGTAAGATTATCCTGATCCATGCAGTCTGCAATGAATTTCCTTCCTTGATCAGCAAATTCTTTTAAAGATGCTTAACCAGTCTTGAGTGAATTCAAATCTAGTGTAAAGTTTCTTATCAACTCATTCAATCTCTTCTTTAGATACTTTTCTTCTGCAACTTGGGATATAGGTTCTTCAAGGCCTGAGAAATTATTTTTGAACCAAGAAATGATTGTACTTACATCATCAATAGAGTGTACCTTAGACACTTTCTTGTCTGCATGCAAAAAATTGTTTAGTATGTTCCCTGATTCCATAAGGAGAGGATTTCTCATTACTTGTTTCTCCTTTTCCTTCTCCATAGCTAGGACACTGAACTTAATCATGTCTTCTTCTCTCCATGAGTCCAAACTGGATGTGTTGGGTGTCAAACTTGACAACAATGCTGAGGAGGGAGTGATGTGAGTGCTATCCATCACTTCTAGTTTTACCTTGGCTAGTTCAAAAGAAGTTTCATCTTTCTCTTGTTCTTTTTCTTCTTCTTCTTCTTTCTTTTCTATTATATTTTCAATCAATACCTCTTCTTGATGAGTGGGAGGTGTGTTGCTGTATAAAATCTTAGCTTCTTGTGTGCTCACAAAAGCTTCCTCAAACTTGTCCAGATCTGTGTCAATGGCTGCTATGGTTATCTCAACATTATCAATGATAATGGTGTTGTCCTTGAGTGATTCTGACATGGGCACAGACTTGTCTACCTCTGATTGTACTTCCAATGTAGGTGTTGAATCCTGAGGACCTTTAGAATGTACTTTGATGGTCTCTAACCCTTTGGTGACAATTATGGGTACATTAGTTGTAGGTGCAGTAGGTGGATACATGTTTCTATTCATAAATACCTTCTCAAAGGCTTTCTCTATCTCTTTTGCAATTAGCTCATAATTTTTATCCATCATGTTCAAGTTCTTGTCTTAGTTATGAGGTGAGGCTTCACTAGATCTAATAGAAATTTCTTTTCTTCTAGTTCACACACAAGAAGGGTATCATCAAGAATCTTTTCCCTTATCCATAGATCTTCCTCAATAGCCTGTCTCTTTTGGAATTCAAGGATATTCCATACCTTGTCCAAAATCATTTTTTTAGTTCCAAAACTATCCTTTTGAACTTGATCATGTGCTTTATGATCATGCTATGAATCTCTGACTTGTCAATTTCACTATACTTATCATAAAACTTCCCTACTTGATCAATTATTCCTTCATCAACTATTCTGGCACTTAGCACACTAAGACTAGGTTTGAAGCTTACTTTAGGAGGTGCTTGAGTGTTCCTTTTGTTTTTTGTGAATCCTGAGGATGGATGACTGGTGCCAACCTCTTTCTTCCTTTTAGGCAATGCCTTATACTCAGGAGGAGCAGTAAGGTCAATGGTTACCTTGGGCACAGAAGGAGTATCATCTTCTTTACCCTTCTGACTATCATCTTTTTCAATATTCACCTTCTTCATCTTGGGATCATCACACTTAGCTTCCACTATGGATGAGCTCTTAATTTCCAAAGCAATCTTTTCATCCCTTGCCTTATCAAGGTATGCTTGAGATACACCATGAATCCTCAAGATCTCTAATGTGACTTTAGCAACCTTTCTTTTTATTGTTGCACTGTTAAGTTTAGCATCTACTTCTCTGGTTTTCTCCTCATATGTTCCCCACCTAGGTTCATTAGGATCTTTGGGGGCTGAAAGTAGTACCTACGCATATGCTTCAAGGACCTATTCCTCTACCTCATAACCAAGTGGATGAATCCACTTAGTTCTTGGCTCAACAGCTTCCATACAAGTTGTATATATCTCTACCATAAAGCAGATAGTATCCTTGTACTTTTCCATAATGCTCTCTGGAATCCTGTACCTCATTTGCATCTTGACTCTGAAGGTCTTCAATTCCAATGTTACATAATCTCTCAATGTACTCTCAGTGGATGCTTTGTTAGATATATGTGGCATGGTTGGAATGGACTTGTCCAAATACATATCTGATACTCTCCCAACTATATGAAGGTACATGTAAATGATTAAAGACCCAAACCTGAATATTTTGGTCTTATCATGCTTGATGACCTTGATGTTATCAATCAATTGTGCATGCAAGATCTCACACAAGTTGAACTCTACATCTTCCTTCACAAGTCTAATGGCTACTAGAGTTGTGCCCACAGACACACTATTCACCCTACTGGTGTGATGAAACCTATATCCCAGTATTACTGACATCAATTTGATGTCTGCTTGTTCAATAGGCTCAATTTTCATCCCGTGCCTATCACTCCTTGACTTACAAGTTTGCTCAATCATTTTCCTGACATCCTTGCCCACAGGAAGGACAACACCTGTCCTAGAAAGGCCTATCATCTCATGTATAAGGTCACTGGTGATTCTAACTGGTACATCACCTATCCAAAATAGGTCATCATAAATTCTAATCAATAGTATCTTAATCCATTCAGTCTCATAAAATTCATATGCCATAGCATACTCAACTATTGGGTGATCATTCCACTTAACATATTCATCCATGAATGTTTTGTCTAGTTTCAACATGGTATCCATGTGCGCCCTTAACCTATCCAACCCTACTAGTTCTTTCTTGTAGTAGATATATTCCCTAATATCCTCGACATGCATGACACCCATAGGCATGCAAGAGAAAGCTCCCTCTAAGTCATCTAGGGTTGACTTAAATGGATGTTTTTTGAAAACATATCTCTTCTTGTCAGCAACATCAAAAACTATGGGATTGGCCATGACTTACTTATTTAATCACTTTCCAACTGTAATATAAGATGATCCAAAGACTTCTTAATCGGCGCATCAATCTAGGGTTTCTGCAACCGACCAAATGCACTAATAATTACTACAAATCACTGATAGATCAGTCTCCTAGTCTTCACAACAAATTATAAGGCTCTTTCTACTCTCCTATCACTCTAAATTTGAATGCAATGAGAAATCAAATAACTTTTTGTGTACTTAAAGTGAAAACTCTACCATTAATGCAAGTCGCGTAAACTAGGTTGTCACTTCAAAATTTCCAACTCGAGTTTTGTTCACAATCAGCATGTGCACTCTTGTACAAAGGTACCTTTATACTCCAAAATATTAAGTCCAAAGGCACATACTCTAAGGATGAGTATACCAACCATGCAGGGGTCTAGAGCTAAATTAGCTCCCCCTATGACCCTAAGGGCCATTCATCCAGATGTAGAGAGTGCATCCACTATGGATGCATCCAATACATTCTTATCAATCTTGTCCTTTTTCTCTAACCAAATCAAGCTCACATCATCTGAGACTTTGACAAAATTAACTTCTCCTTCAGGATCCAAAAGTGGTCCTTGATCTATAGAACCTCGAGATATGTCCAGCCTTGTTACAAGAGTGAAAAATAACTGGAGGTCTTATATTCCTCAGCGCATTGACATGAGTCACCATTCTACATTATTTTGCTAAGTGACCATTATAGTTACATATTTGGCATGTAACATTCTGAGAACTTCTTACATTTTTCTGATTCTAATTTCTCTGATCTTGTTGAATCATGTTCTTCTTACTAGTCTTGCAATTCATAGCTCTATGACCAAATTTATTGCATGAATAATAGTAACCATTAAAAGGTCTTACCTCTGTATAGTTCCTCGCAATGTGTCCATGCTTGTTACAAGAAAAACAAGTGCAGTCCATAGGCATGCACTCATTCTTAGGTGGTTCACCATTATCTTTGGTTTGATCATTAGTCTCCTTAGCATTAATAGAGTCCTTTTGTGAATCCTTTCTTTCTCGCATGTTGTCAATTTTATTTTGTGCTTCATTGTATCCAATACAACTAGTGTCTCCTTTGGCTCTCCTTGCATACAACTAAGATTCTATCAAATTAGAACTGGTGTGCAATTTGTCAATATGGTTCTTTGCTTCTCTCAATTCAAACTGCAAGCTTTCTTTGCTATTCCTTAGCTCCAAGATTTCCATGTTTTCTTGCCTTAGTTCTTCACTGAGTTGAAGGTTCTCTTTGATCTGTTCATCATAGACTTCCTGATTGTTAGTTAGTTTATCATCAAAATCTTCAAGTTTTTCCTTTAAGGATTTATTTTCTTCATTCAGCTTCTTGACCATTATCCCTAGATCACTAGTAGAGTATTCTTTCAAATCTTTCCTTAGCCTTTTTATGACTAATTGAGCATCACTGAGTTTATCCCTTAGTTCTTCAGTTTCTCTTTTAGACTTGTCCAGGTCTTCAAGAGTAGCTTCAAGATTTATTTTTAGATGTTTCATTTATGCTTTGTCCATGGTCTCCTCAAGTGGTTAAACTTCTTTGCTGAGGACTAGAGCTCTGATACCAATTGTTAGGAATGGGATCAGTGAGAGGGGGGGGGGTGAATCAGTGTTCACTATATTTTAACTTTTCACTTTAATCTTTATACTGAACTTAATTACTTAAGTACTGAAATAAACATTCACATAAACATGAAACATGAAATCAACACATGATACCAATATGGTTACGGGGAAACCCAAATAGGTAAAAACCCCAGTGGGAATTGACACCTACTAATATTCTGCACTAGTGTTTTGTGATCCTTGTTAGAAGATCCTTAACCCTGTTAGGAGTTTCTCTACAATGCTTTTAGTACAGTAGACCTTGTCAAGGGTTGGACCCTGTTAGGAGTCTTTTATAATAGTCCATGTTAGGGGAGTGGATGCACTGTCCTAGAGCTCACTGCTTAAGTGGTGAAGGCTACAACCTTCTGATCTCAGATACACACTATATTTGCAAGATGAACCGTCACTATGACACTGCTAGTCAGATCAGTTCCTTTGATGCGCTGATGTTTTGACCTCTAGAAAAGCTCTAATACATCTTCTAGTGTCTTTTCACACTTCTTCTCTTCTTATTACAACTCACTATCAACTTCCATACCGAATACAATGGGTGCACCTTATATTTATACACTCATACAAAATAAACAACTAGGTCGACCCTTAGACCTATTGCATACAACGCTTCCAAATGAATTGGCTTAAGCCTGCTTACAAAAAAATAAGTATATATGTCGGCAACATAAATACAATAGGCACATATCCTTTATAATATTACATCATATCTACAAACCAAAATACTAACTATCGGCTTCATGCACTGTTCTTTTTTGGCACACACTGGCTGTGCAACTTCAACTGACTGTAACTTTTTCATCCTTGTACATCTAATCATGCACTCATAGACTAAGCATGAATATAGTCTAACCAACTTAACTTCCAAGGTGCATACCTTAATTCTTCCATATGCATGTGCGTTGATGCTCTGAGCTAGAGGAACTCTGTACACTGTCCAGTCTTCAACACTTAACTGATTTCTAATCTTCTCTTCAACTGCGCTGACTCCAAATTGCTATATGACTTTGTTTCCATAATGACAACACTATATCAAGTCATATACATCAGTATAGACAACTTTCCAACATGTAAAACAATAGGGAAGTGTAATACCCCAAAATTGGCACCTAATAATTTCAATCAATTTTGGTGCATTTTCTTCAATTTTACATCATTAAAGTCCTATTTTTCTAGGCAATTTTCTCTCTCCTACCTGACTTTATTTTGACTTGATGTCAATTGCCAAAAACCCTAATTTGCATTAATCTTGCACTATAATTAATTCCTAAGTATTTGACTTTATTAGCCAAAAAAATCCCTATGATAAATTAATTTAATTCTAAAGTCCTAAGTACTTTAAATTAAATTAAATCCACCCCATTTGGCTAATATATATAAAAGGAATTAATCTTATTTAGTTATTTGAATGGACACCTTTATTTGAATTAATAATTCAAATTACTTCAATGGTTACCCATATGTGGCAATATTTCATTCTCTTAATTAAATAAATCTTTCAATGTTTGTATCAAGTGGGAATAAAGAGTCACCCATTTCATTTCAAGAACCTCTTCATTCCTCTCCCGGACTAGTCTATATAATGAACCTTCTTCCTCATTAATTAGGAGGCAATTGTGAGAGCATCCATACTATAGCAAATTTTAGTCTCAATTATTCAAGCTTTTTATTGCAATTACTTTAATTCTCATTTTAGTGTTAATTTCATTTCTCATAGTAGTTTAATTTGCTTATTGTTATTAGATTAATATCATATTTCTTTCAAAGTTATTTAGATTAAATTGCATTATCATATTTCCTTCAAGTTATTAGATTAATTGCACTTCTCATTCTAGATTCATTTCATTATTGTTCATCTTTCAAGATTTTGAAAATCCTTCATATTAGCTTGGTCTTATGGTTGTTGGCTCTCATTCTGAGAGTAAATCAAACACCGTAGTTAATTAGAAGGCAACAAGTCGAATCGATAGAATCATGCAAATGGATAATTCATACTCAATTTCATGATTCGATGATCAAGCAATGACCATATTGTGTTTATAGCTGGATTAGAGGTCCACGTTCAGCTGTATAACATTCTGGTGCCCACTGTGGGGCCAAAAATTCAATTTATGGCCTCATTGATTTTAAACTTTTTTTTGAATTCTGCAATCTACCATACGTCTATACTTCTCTATGTACAGAAGTTCATGTGAGATTCCTAAGCATACTCCATGAAGTTTCACTCCCTATAGCACTCTCTCACGTGACATTGTACTTTCTTATGCAGGCCCTAGTACTTCCTCACATGTGGTGCAGTACTTCCTCGTGTGAAGTTTCTCTGTCAGACAATTAAAATTTCTAGATTCTATAATTTACTATTGTTTTTTTTTTCCTGACATCTGCTTTTTTTTGTTTATTCCATATCTCTATTTCTATCATAGCATAACAGTGGTCTGTAGGTCGCTTTGTCAAAGATCTTAAAATGTGCTAACAGTTTGCTTGCAGGACGATTGCCAAAGACTAATTAAAACATTGTGTTTGTTTTCTTGCTTTCATTCACATAGTCTAATTAGGGATTTGTTAAAATTTCTTAAGGGTCCTGATACAAAAGTAGGGTAATAGGCTCTTCATTATGTGGAAGTGATGCCCACAGATGAAACTGAGACCCAAATGTTTCTAGAATTATGGATAGCTGGGGAAGTGGGGAAAGGTAGTGAATCTTTAGCACTTCTACTTGCCAGGGGATTATGCTCTTGTCTCTTTGAGAGAACTAGAAACCCAAAAGCTTGTGGATTTGGTGGAGTGAAGCTAACTCAGTGATGAATTTTCTTGATGTGTTTGGGTAAGGTGAAGAGGTAGAGAAGTATGCTCTTCTCTCTTTGAGAGAAACAAAAAATCAAACCCTCGGATCTAAGCCAAGTTGTGTCACCTTTAGAGGGTCTGTCAGAAGTTGAACCTTCAGGAATGACCCAAGTGAGTATGCACCTATCATCAGTGATTCCACCTCACTATAATAAAGAATTTTTTGTTGATTCTAAAGACTCCAAACCATATTAACTTCCTTCTCTTGATTTCGACATCATCTTGAGAAGGCTCTGTCTGTTATACTAAGTGGTGCCACTCCTAGCCCTGCTTGCGGGGGTGTATGACTTTCGGGTGTTGGTGTGGATGTGAGGCCCTAGCCCTGTATTGGGGGCATATAAGGTTAGCTTGAATGGAAGCCCACTAAGAACTTTCCCTAGTTATTTGCCTACCCAGTTCACCTCCAAAAGGAGTCATAATCTTTGTGCAGGGAGGGGGAAGAATCTCTCTCATAGATTCCCACCATAGGCATGCACCTGGATGCTTGAAGGTGGTATATGACATTGGCCCCTACCACAAGGGTAACCTTTGAACATATACTATTGAGTCCTTGGAAACACCAAAAACACAGGCACCCTCTAGGGGGTGACATAGCTGTGTGAGGTGCAAGCATGCACATAAGTAGTGGGGCAAAGGTTTTGTCTTCTCACCATTTTTTTTTAGGGATAACTATGTGATTGTTATCAAGTCTTCAACTTATCCATCATGATTAAACAAACACTCCCATGATACTACCAAGTTGCTTTGTCCTTGCTAGGTCTATTTTTTACTACTTCTTGTGTCACCATTGCTTGATCAAACCTTCATGCTTGTAAATGAATGATTGAAACCTTTAAACTAAGATTGTTGATTAAAATGTCCTTCAAACTATCTAGAAACTAGATTTCATGTCTGAGAACCATTTACACTATGTCCCAAAACCTATCTTTTATCTCAAAATTTGCATCGAACTGTCGAACACTATCTTTTTCCCACATGAAGTTTCAAAAACTGAGTACTTTCTCACGTGAGATTTCATTCTCTCACGCAAAGCCTAGCATTCTCTTGTGTGGCCTGGCATTTTCTCACGTGAACCTATAGCCTAGTTTTCCAAAATAGAGACTTATTTCCCATTGACTAGTTGACTTTTTATCTGATCTAGTTTTTTTTTGAGGTGTGTTTATCTATTTTCCTATTGTTCACTATCAAAAACTAATTGTCTTGAGCTGCAAACCGATTGATTTTTCTTAAACTCTCATTTTTCTCCTTGATTTTTGTCTCATCTCCTTTGTGCTTTTGTACCTCATGTTGTGATAGTCTTATCTCAATTTTTCTAGTCATACTCCTAACAATTCATACCAGGTGCATTTCACATCTTGGTTGTTCTAGCCTTTATCTCCTTTGCATTATTCCTAGACATAGAGTTTTAGCATTATCCTGAGTCTTCTCTCATTCATCTTTGTCTATGACTGTCATGACTCAAAGTTGCAAAACTTACCCCATTCGTAATACTAGTCAAGATAGAGGTAAACCTCATAATCAGGAAACAGTTGTCCCGAACTTATTGTGCAATTTGAACATTGTGAGGGATCCTCAAGTTCTTCGTTGACTACTTTGAAAGATAACTCATCTCAATCACTTCCAGTGTTCCAAGAGTGTTTTAATCCATTGTTTAAAGTGAAACCTGGTTTCTCATTTCAAGGTCAAGACAACTCATTCTTCCAAAACAACTCATTGTTTCACAACTTTGGAAGACCACTTCCTCAGACTAGTCCTATCATTGAACCTATCGATCCTCTTGACAATATCGACTCATCTGAACCTATTGATTCTTTTGATCCTATTCATGCACCAAAGGTTACCTTGGGTACACCCTTTTGACATTGTGCATATCATTTTACTGATTCCTCATTTACTACACAGGCCTACAACAAGATGGGAGAGCCATTTGACTTCCTACCAGGCAAATATTGTCAAAATTTTGATCAGTCTCAAAACAATCAAAATTTTGGTCAATCTTCCAATGACCAACATCATGCTCAACCTCAACATGAGAAATGCTATGATCAAACCCAAGATGATCAACAACAAGCTCAAAACAAATCTCAAGGTGGTCAACCAAGTATCACTATCGACCTGCTCCTTTCGATCATAGTCAAGATCAAGTCCCTAGCATTTATGAGATCCTTAGAAATGATGGTGATGACACCATAACTCAAAATGACATAGATGTTTCCAAAGCAAACAAGGGTCTTATTAAGATGATGGAGATCAAATACTTTCTTGAGCTAGCTAAACAAGGGGCCAAGTGACCCCCAGATTTTCAAGTTGAAATGCTTGTTGCCAAGGAAGAAGAGACTGATACCGCAAAGTTGCAAAAGATGGTCTGAGACATGCAAGATTAGATTAGTCAACTTGTGAAGAATAAGGACAAACCCACTCAATAATTCACAATGGAAAGTATTTGTCCTTTCCCCTTTGATAGAAGTATTCGCATGCCACCTTTTCCTAGAGGTGTAGAGCTCCCTAAATATGACAAATACTTGGGTGCAACCGATCCCCAAGATCACCTAAGGGAGTTTGGTGCATTATCTATGGAATTCATGCATGATCAAACCTATATTATGCACCTATTTCCTCATAGCTTGGGTGGACCATCTATGGAGTGGTTTTCTAGATTGCCCACTGGCATTAATACTTTTGACAAAATGGCTAATCTATTTCTCCAACATTACTCACATAACATTCAGCATCTGGTCAACATCTAAGATATTTGCAATTTAAAATAGTGACAAGGAGAATCTTTCTTAACATTCCTCCAAAGGTGGAGATAATTATGTACAAGTTGTCCTCACAACCTACCAGAGTCTGAGAGACTTGACATTTTCTTGGACAATCTTGTCCTAGACTTCAAATACCAAGTGCAATTACAAGGTCCTCTAACCTTTGATAGCATGATTAAATAAGCAATGTGAATAGAGGCCTTTATGATCAAAAAAGGGGAATTGACTTTAAGTAAAGACAAAAAGAAAGGATCTTCAAACTCAAATAAGGATAAAGGGAAGTTTGTTAACAAGAATAGAGACATTGTGAATGATGGATTGCTTGACAATGTGACCACGAATCCTGCTAAGTATGTCTTTAATCTCTCTTCTAGCATACAGGTGGTCAAAGCTACTGAAAATCCTACGACAAAAAATCAACAACCTTCAAGGTTTTCTAGGAACAAACCTTGGGCATCTTGACCCAAGCACGAATTTACTTCCTTGGGAGAACCACTTGATGTGGTCTATAAAACTCTTGTGTAGAATTTGATTCTTACTCCTTTGGAAAAGTGTCTCTATGACCCACAACCATGACCTCATTGGTGGATTGACAATGTTTACTATGACTATCACCAGAATAAGGGTCACAAGACTTCCACTTGTCTTCAA
The DNA here is from genome assembly GCA_027943335.1 of Chamaecyparis obtusa. Classification (NCBI taxonomy): domain Eukaryota; kingdom Viridiplantae; phylum Streptophyta; class Pinopsida; order Cupressales; family Cupressaceae; genus Chamaecyparis; species Chamaecyparis obtusa. The sequence continues at coordinate 308,285 of BSBK01008326.1, read as the reverse complement.
TTGAAACATAAGGTCCAAGATTTGATTGATAGTGGTGACATTGTTGTAGATGGTCATAACAAGAATTTGAACCATCAAGCATTTAAGGATTCCTTCCCTCCTCATGAGAAGGGTGAGTCTTCAAATGCTAAGAATACCAATGCTAAAGTCAATTACACACACACTAATGATGACAATGTCATTGGTATGATTGAACCTGTTGAGATGGAGTATTGTGATGTGATTACCATTAAGGGAGGTAGTGATGCTCCCAAACCTAAGACTCCTTTCATCTTGCATAGTTCTACATCTCATTCATTTGAATCTGAACAACCTCAAGATTGTGCTAATGTCATCACTCGATCATGTGGAAGAGTTGTTTTGAAAGGTCCTGATCCTCCTTTATCTACTCCAAAACAAACTGTGGATAAGACTCATGCTGGTCCTCCCAACAAGAATACGAAGTCGGTTCCTACATCTAGCTCAACTAGTTAGAGAATCTTAGATCAACTCTAGTGAACCAATGCTTAGATTACCATTTTTGAGTTATTGAATATCTCACCTACTCATAAGCAAATTCTAGATAAAGCCCTCACCAAGGCAAACATTCCCAAGGATCTTGATCTTAATCGGTTCCAATCTATGGTGGGTCATTTGACCTCACCTCACTATCTATCCTTCTCTGAAGAAGATGATCACTCTCTAAGTCATCTGCATAATTCTCCCTTGCATATAGAGGTCATGATAGGTCCTAAGCATGTCTGTCAAGTGCTCATAGACAATGATGCTAGTCTTAATATTTGATTCGCTAAGTTTCTTACTTGGCTAGGTTATGATGAGAATTGTATAGACTCCCATAAAAAGATTACCATCAAAGCTTATGATGAAGAGGAATGCAAGTCCCAAGGATTAGTTGTGCTACCTATCCACGTAGGACCTATTGAAAGAGATGTTACTTTTCAAGTTCTTGACATTCCTCTTGCCTACAACATCTTGTTGGGTAGGCCATGGATTCATGAGATGCAAGCTATTCCATCTACGTACCATCAATGCATTAAGTTTCCATTCCATGGGGTGGAAGTTACTATGCCTGCTAATACCAATTACTCTTGCAACACTCTTGTGCAATCTGCCAATAGCTTTGTTCCAGCTAATAGAGAGTCCACTGAGTTTTATGATGCTAAGCTAAAAGAAATAGAACAAACTTTGAGACTTAAGAATACAAGCATGGGAGAATATCGAATTGAACTTGTGTTATCACTTGCTGCTCTACCTCCATCTCCACACTCTTATGGGAGACCCTCTAAGAATAACAAAACTTATGATGATCCTCCTCAAACAATCTACAATGGCACCTTTGTAAGGGCCTCTACACCTTTAGAAGATGAGGATGAAGAAAGGGCCATCACAGCTTGGATATATAAAGGAAAAGAAATAGCTGAAACAACTACTCTGCCTCTAGACTTAGAACACAAGCCATACAGTGAAGCCTTCAAGATCATGAAGTGCTTTGGCTATAAGGGGAGTGGTCCTATAGGAAGGAATGACAATGGTTTGCTGAAGTCCATTGAAGTTGCAGGTCACTGCACAAAGGATACTACTGGCTTAGGCTTCAAAAAGATCCCCTTTCATCTAGGGATAAACAAGTTTGTACCTGAACCTAAACCTAAACCTAAACCAAAGTTTGAAGATACTACTCCAAAGGTAAATCTAGAGGCCAGCTCTGATGAAGACACATTTCCATATTCTATTCCTCTAGAACTTGCTACACTCTTTGCAGAACCGGATGAACCTATTATACATGTCCACATGGTAGAAACTGATAGTGATTCTGATGAGACCACTTCAGTGCATCGACTCACATATGACCAATGGAAAGAAATAAAAATGGTTGATCTCGACTCTCAGCGTGAATGGTAAATACCTCCACATTTCTAAGAGCAGTTTGAGAAAGATCTACTTCAGTGAGCCATTAATACTACAAGGGGTAAAGATGATGATACAACCAATGCTAATGGAATTCCCACATCAAGTACTGACTCACATGAGTACAAATTTGAATCTTTGTCTGATGCTACTTATGAAAGACTCCTTGAAGTAGGTGAAGCATATAGCATTAGGTCACATGAATTAGATGCCACTAGTGTTAACGTGTCCTCTACTTTTGACGTAAGGTATTATAGGGATTTGAATGCTCCTTCAGATGAGATCGCTCTAGGTCAGGACTTGCTCATCTGCACTTTTGATGGCTATACCATGAATGCAATTGAACTAGTCAATACTTCCCTCTCACTCAAAAATCCCAATCTGATAAATTGGAACTCCCCTTCCTCATCCAATGAAGTCCTAACATTTTAGAATGATTACGATCTAGCCTGTTACCTCCATGATATTGAACCTATAATCTCCTCCACCAGTGAAAGAAGTGTCAGCATGATAGAGGTGGATATCAAGTATCTTAGTCAAAAAATTAAAAGAAGAAAAAATAGATGCTCTAATGGTGAAAACCACATTGTGGCAGTATCAGAGCCAAAAATAGTAAAAATAAAAGATGTATTCGAGGGTGAAAACCTCTTTGAGGCACCCAAGGATGAGATAATTGATATGCTTTCGAGCCACTTTCAAGAGAGATCATTAGTTTTGATTGAGCTGACACAACCAGTGAATTTGGGTACAGAGGCTGCTCCACAAATTATTCATCTAGCACAGTCATTATTTGCAAAAGAAAAAGAAGAGTTCACCAACTTCTTTCAAAGAAAGAAAATAAACTTTGCATGGACTTACTCTAACATGCCTGGATTAGACCCCAATCTAATCATGCACCATTTATCCAGTGCACCAGGTATTAAACCTGTCAAACAAAATCTGCAAAAAATGCATCCACACATAGCACTTTTAGTCAAAGCAGAGCTAGAAAAGATTCTTAAGGCTGTTTTCATAAGGACTATTGACTATGTAGAATGGATTTCAAACATTGTTCCAATCACCAAACATGATAAATCCATTTGTGTATGCACAGACTTCTAGGATCTAAATAAGGCATTTCCAAAAGATGACTTCCCACTACCCAACATTGACATGATAGTGGATATGACAGTAGGTTATGAGATGTATTCTTTGATGAATGGCTTTTTTGGCTATAATCAAATAAAAATTCCACCAAAAGATCAAGAAAAGATTGCTTTCACATGTACCTGGGGCACCTTTTGCTGGAATGTCATGCCTTTTGGGATTAAGAATGCTCGAGCAACAAATCAGAGAGTTGTCATTACCATTTTCCATGATATGATGCATAAAACAATGGAAGATTATGTGGATGATACTTTAGCCAAAATCATGTAGCAAAGAACTCATCTCATAGATTTGGGTCCCATACTTGACCGCATGGAACAATTTAGTCTCAAACTTAATCCCAAAAAGTGTGCATTTGGTGTCACTTTTGGGAAACTCTTGGGTTACATCATTTCAGCTAAGGCATAGAAGTTGATCCTGAAAAGGTAGAAGCTATTATGGACATGCATCCACCCAATAACATTAGTCAAATGAGGGGACTACATGGAAGGCTACAATCTATCTGGTGTTTCATTTCATAGTTGGCTGACAAGTCACAACCATTCACTAAAACTTTGCATAAGGGTGTGACTTATGAATGGAATGAAGAATGTGATAGGGGACTCACTCAGATTAAATAGTATCTTGCTAATCCACCTATATTGATGCCTCCTATTCATGGGAAGCTTCTCATACTATACATCTCAGCAATGAACACATCCTTGGGTGCTCTCCTAGCTTAAGAAGATTAAAACAACAACGAGAGAGCTATATATTATATCAACAGAACATTGGTGTCTTATGAAATGAACTATTATGTCATTGAGAAAGCTTTTCTAGCAGTAGTGTTTGCTTCTTAGAAGTTGTAGCATTATATGCTTGCTCACACTACAAGGCTTGTTGCAAAAATTGATCCATTAAAGTACTTACTGAGCAAGGCTGCTCTCACGGGTAGATTAGCAAAATAGGTGATGATACTTAGTGAATTTAACATTGAGTATGTGGAAAGAAAAGTTATTAAAGGATAAGAAATTGCTAATTAGTTGTCGGAAGCTCCTCTGAAAGATCACCAACCTTTGAATATTGAATTCCTAGATGAATCTATCACGCTTCTCACACATCAGGCTTGGAGCATGTTCTTTGATGGATCATTCACTCAGCAAGGATTGGGTGCAGGCATTCTATTTATAACACCTCAAAGATACTCATTACCAAAAGCTTATAAAATGTTGTTTCCCTACACAAACAACATCACTGAATATGAAGCTCTCATTAATGGTATGAAGATAGCCATTGAATGGCATGTGGATGAGCTCAAAGTCTTTGGAGATGCTCAGTTAATCATCAACCAAGTTAATGATGTCTACCAAACAAAACATGACAAGATAGTACCTTACAAAAGAATGGTGGATGATCTCAAATAGTATTTTGCACACATTTCTTTCTAGCAAATTCCAAGGGTAGACAATAAAGTAGCTGATGCTATGGCCACTCTTTATTTAATGTTACAAATGCCAAAAAATGACTTTAGACACAAATTCTTGGTGGATGCATTACACTACCCTGCCTATGATATTCTTGAATCCATGATGATATGTTTAGTCATTGGACATGACTCATCTCACTACCACCATATTTATTCCTACCTTTGTGACCAAATCAATCCAAACACCTATACCCAGAATGAAAAGCATCACCTAATTCGTAATGCTTCATGATATGCTATCATAGCAAATGACCTATATAGATAGGGTCTAGATGGTACCCTCCTTAGGTGTCTAGAACCTAATGAGTCCAAACGTGCACTAGCTAAGGTACATGAAGGTATATGTGGGTCTCATTTGAGTGGTCTGATGTTAGCTCAAAAACTTATTAGAGCTGGTTACTACTAGCTGGATATGGAGAAAGAAACTGTTCAATATGCCAAGACTTGTAAACAGTGCCAATTTCACAGAAATCTCATCCATGCTCCTACTAAAGAGCTTATTCCTTTCATTAGTTTCTAGCCATTTCAGCAATGGGCCTTTGACTTGGTGGGTCAAATACATCCTTCTTATTCAAGAGGGCATAAGTTTATCATCATAGCTATAGACTATTTTACTAAGTGGGTTGAGGTAGTGCCTCTAGCCATAGCTGATGGCAAGTTTGTGGCTATGTTTATACTAAACTATATTATCTATAGATATGGTGTACCGTCATCCATTATCACTAAAAATAGGGGACAATTCAAGAACAAGTACCTAAGAGATTTATGCATGAAATTCAAGATCATTTAGCATTGGTTGTCTATCTATTATCCTCAGGGTAATGGACAAGCAAAAGCTTCTAATAAGACAATTCTCAAAATCTTACACAGAATAGTTCATAAATCTGGTAGAGATTGGTACCTCTAGATTAATCTGGCTTTGTGGGCCTATACAACAAGTATCTGAACACAAAAAGGGGCCATGCCCTTTTCCTTGGTTTATGGATTAGATGCAGTATTGCCTATTGAGGTCAAGATTCCTACATTGTGAATCTCTTTGAGGGGCCTCATCACTGATGAAGAAAGTAGAATATCCTAGCTTCAAGAGCTTGAGTTACTAGATGAACGTCAGAAGGTGGTGTTCGATCATCTAAGAGCATACCAAAAGAGGATGTCTAAAGCCTACAATAAGAAAGTCAAACAAAGAGAATTCCAAGTGGGTGATCTTGTCCTGAGAGAAAACCCCAAGAATCAGCAGCAACGAGTCTAGAAAGGAAAATTTGAACCAAACTGGCTTGGTCCGTATGTTATTACTATAGCATTTGGGTCTAGCACTTACTGACTCTCCACCACTGAAGGAGAATGGCTCAAAGAGCCTATCAACGCTCTTCACTTGAAGAAATTCTATAGCTGAGACATTCTTTGTATGCTCATGTACATACTTATTGGTCCTGAAAAAATCCAAAAAAATGGTATATTGGCCAAAAATCCTAAAAATTGCAAAATGTCCTAAAAAAATGATCTTAGTAAAAACCTAGTAAATAGGTGCTTTGATGTATCTATTATCTTGGTGAAAACCTGGTAAACAGGCACCTTGATAATAATAAAAAAATTGAAAAATACAAAATACAAAAAAATGAAATATTCAAAAAATAAAAAAAATAAAAAAAGAAGAAAGTACAAAAAAAATTGAAAAAGAAAAATGTGCCATTGATGAAAACTTGGTAAAAAGGTGTCATGGTAGCAAAAATAGAATCTCTGCCAAGATGGTGAAAACCTAGTAAATAGGTGCCTCTTATTTCTTGAAGCTACGTCTCATCTCAGCATCATTTGGCTCTCACTTTCCTGCTTTAGTTTTCTTTCTTGCTTTCCTGCTTTAGTTTGCTTTCCCACTTTCCTGCTTTAGTTTGTTTCCTACTTTTAGTTCATTCCTTCTTTAGTTTTCTAGCTCATGCACTTGCTTTCAGTTGTCTTCGAGATTTTCCTTGACTCTTCATGGATTGGAACTGGTCACACTTGGGGGCACCTTCCTGGTCTAGGGGGCATTATCCTATCACTTTTGGAAGTTTTGTTCATGCATCAGTCACCAGTGATTCTCGCTGCATCTTCGTATTGATGCCTAGTTACCTTTGAGATTTCTTTCCTTGAGGATCTCTTTTGTATCAGTCTCCAGTGGTTCCCACTATGTCTACCTACTAATACTTAGCTCTCATTCGAATCTTTTTCTTGCATCAGTCACTAGTGGTTCTCACTGCGTCTAACTGTTGATGTTTCACTCGTGCTTGGTTCTCTCTTTTGAGAATCTTCTTTGTATCGGTCACCAATGCTTCTCACTGTGTTCGCCTATTGATACTTGGTTCATGCTCTAATATCTTCTTGAGACTTTGTTTCTCACGATGGTTGCCAGTGGTTCTCACTATGTTCACCTATTGTCACTGTCCTATTAAGGCTTCGAACCTTGTATACTTCCAATTCAACTTCAATCCACTTAAACACAAATGTAAACTAAAACTAAAACTAAATTTGTGATTCTCTGATGCATACTGAGCTTTTATTTCATGTGTTGTCCTTTCACTTTATCATTCCTCCTTGAGAAACTCTAAGACGTCTCCTTGACCGAGAGAAGCGAAGACTGGGGGCATGATCTTTTCCTTTGCTTTCTATTTGCTGATTTAGTTCCAATGATCCAATGAATTTTATATAAGAGGGGTGTCCATCTGTAAGATCCTTCATCTCATATTGGATGGCCATGTGTACCTCAACTCCTTTTATATGGAAACTTTGGTGAGGTTGGTTCTTCTCCTTGTTTGTTTTGAGTGACTTCTTTTTGCTACAAGTAAAATTGCTAACGCTCATCCTGCTAAGTGAATGTAAGGGTCACTATGAGCATTCTTTGGTGAAAGAAGGAACTCTCGTGTGTCTAGTGTGTTTGTTTATAAGCAACATTCAGGTCATTCTAGCACTTATGCTTTGATGCTTATGTTAACTTGCTAAATTAAAAGGAATAGGTGTTCAGGTCATTCTGGCTTCTTGTGTCTTAATGCTTACATCTCATTGCAATAAATCTAAGACTTATGTCATATTCATATTCTCATGATTACAATGTCAATGAGGATTGTATGGCATCTTGTGATTGTCCTGTACCTAAAAGCACTCTATGATGATAATACAATGAGCCCAACAACCAAGTCCTAGGGTTTTCATTTAGCTTAGGCTTGCATTTTCATTCTAGGCTTGCATTAAGACTATGTTTTGGTGCTCTCTTGATTGTCTTCTTCTAGATCGCTTCATCAAAGGTTCTCATATTTTGTCCTAGGCTCATCTTGGCTACACAAGTGTCTAGTCCTCGCTCTCGATCTTTGAAACATCCTTTTGATTAGTACATGTCATATATTGCTAAAATCCTACACGAGATGATTAGTATCACATACATTGCATTTTCAAAGTACCATATACATTTCACATACATTTACATTGCATTTTCATTTGCATCCATAAAATCCATATACATTTACATATCCATTTGCATGTGCATCCATTATAAGCATAAATAAAATCATACGTTGCATTCATGTATATACCATCTATCATTACATTTCACTTTTTCATATTCATATACCATCATAAAAGAAAACATGTGCATCTCATACATATCTAATCCATACATCTAAAGCATCTAGGACACATCTCATAAAACATGAACATCAAAGCAATATATAAACAAGTACAATGATATCAAAATAATGATCTCATATATATATATATATATATATATATATATATATATATATATATATATATATATATATATATATATATATATATATATATATATATATATATATATATATATATATATATATATATCTCAATCAGATCAATGTCATTTACAAAAGATAGTTCTACTTGAGCACAGTATCAAAAATGGAGCTACAATATATGTATCAAGATATGCTAACTCTGCTCATCACCACCTAGAGGAGGTGGTGGTGGTGGTCCCTATGCTAGTGCTTGTGGAGGTGGCATCGGTCTCTAAGGAGGGGGCATCGGTCACTACGGAGGTTCCTATTGTGGTGGTGCCTGTGGTGCTTTGACATACTCAAAAAATGGGGGCACCTGCTTTGATACATTTGGAATGGCTCCACAATATGCCGCATAATAATAAGTTTCCTGAGCAGCCTCATATATGGTCTCTATCTGCAACTGTGCTAGTGCCTCTTGTAGCTCTTTGAACTCCTACTCTTGATCAGCTACGTGGGGCTCTTGTATGATGACTCATGTGTGGTAGTCATCCCTCTCACATTGTACCTACCTGACCCTCTCCCAGCTCTTCCTGAGAGCCTCCCATAGCTGTGGTGTCTGTGCTCCTATCGAAACATCCAGCATGTCTATATCATCATCCGGAGATGTCTGCTATGATGGGTCCCCTATCCTCTACCTAGTGGACCTTTGATGGGTTCCATTTCTCCCCGCACCTGCATCTAACCCCATAGTCCTCAGGGGGATGTCTTTTTGTGCTGACCTAGGCCTCAATACTCTCTACCCAAGCTATTGTAATGGTACTTGCTACTGTGTAGGTGCCTACTGCTCCTGCTCCTGTTGTGCAAGTGGCTACTATGTTAGCAGCTGCTGCTATGCTGGCTATCCCATCCCTATAGGATCTGTAAATCTAGGGAAAGGATAGGCTAGGTAGTGATCCCTATATGCAGGTGTCATCCCTACATTGGTGATGTCCACCATATAATCCCATCAGGCCTGAGGTATGCATGCCTCGATCGCACACCTACCTAGATCTAATCTCGGATGCCACCCCTTCTTATCCTCATCAGTGAAGTGGGCATAGGGGCAGTACTCCTAGGAGATGTCCTACTATCTCCCAAGCTAACGCAATACATGTGTAACAAGGAAGTGCTCAATTATAGTAACACTACGTTTGATCAGTGGACATGAGACAAACATGTAAGAAAGCTCTCACCAAGCATCATCCCATGGCTCAGTCACAACCCAAGGTCTCCAAACAATAGATGCCATGTCAATGAGCTGTCTGTGCCACTACTTTGTCTTACCTAGTAATGGCTCAGTCATCGAACCTACATACCTATATATATAAGGCTCAAGAGCCTGCCGTGTATCATGGTAAATTGACCTGCAAATGAGGAGATGCTCCTAGGCCCAGATCTGTAAGACAAAGATGCCTACTACCATGGTCTTGGCCCCTTGATACACAATCTCATGCATCTCATGGTACATATGAGCAAGCATAAACTTGCCCCATCCAAATCTAACTACTAGTATGGCCATCATTCGCTGCAACATCGACCCCCAGCTACAGTCCAAACCATGCTGACCTTGATCGAGAACTAACAACTCAAGAACAACGACGAATGGGTGGGCACCATCATACCTGCTAATCAAATCCTCCCAAGAGATGGCCCGGCCCATCACTAGATCAGCTTGGAATATAGTCCTCAATGCCACTGTGCCTACCCATAGTTGTACATCATACTCTACTCAAGCATCATGGACGAGTATCCACAAGATCATATAAATATCCTCAAGAGTTATTGTCCTCTCCCCTAGTGGAAAATAGAACATGTTCATCTCCGAATGGAAATGCTCTACAAGTGCACCGAGAAGATCATGATTTACCAGAATGTCAGGTATATCACGCAAATATCCTAATCCAAGTCCCTCAATATGTGCACTCTCAGCATCTATCAATATTTGGACTAATGTAGTGATCACTGGATGATGTGATCAGAAGGCGATGTCAAGGAATTCAACCTGCAAAGAAAGCGATGATAGTGGATCAGTATCTCAATATGATGGTTTTCAAAGCAACAACAATAAATACAGCAATGCATCTATCCTAGACATGACTCTGCGATGCTCTACTCAGCTAATTTCATGCAAATTTGGCAAGGATTTTACAACACTATAGTAGCATCCCGCACAAGGAAACTATTCCCTCATGCGAGATAGGACCTTCTCTTGTGTGAGAGTGAGAAACTTCATGCGGCTTAATCTAGCGCTTCGTGCAAGACTTCATGCAGACCCCGAGCAAGGAAGCCTTGACCCATGCGAGGAAACCATTTGCTCATGTGAGGGGTGACTAAGGCCAGTGTGAGGAAACTATTTCCTCATGTGAGAGTTGAAGAACATGTCCTAAAGTGTGCTAGATCTATCCTAAATCGACCTAGAAAGCAGTTAAAAATTGAAATGCAAGGAGGATTATCGACTACTCACAGGTGGGTCATACTCTAATGGCCAAGCATGTCATCACGAGTGCTCAAATTGATGCATGTGCACTGGAATGCCCTCTATTCTCTCTCTCAGAGCTCAAATTCACAAGAAGACAAAGGTGAATAATGAATTGAAAATGACCCCTCCGGGCCTTATATAGCTTTTTGACCTAATTTTCAAAGTGCTCCATTTTGCGTAAAAATTGTACCCTTGGCTAAATTGAGTGCTCTGAATCCATTTTCAGGATCGAAATCAAAATTTAACATCTCTAGATAGCTTGAAATCACATTTTAAATTTTAGGACCCTTTGGGATCAGATGCTTGTGCAGTCAACCTTCTGGCATCATTTTCTTGCTAGATTCTCTTCTCCTCATCATTTTTTTGAGATCTTCAATATTTTCATCAAAGTCAACTCTAGTCAAATTTGGTCAACCATGGTCAAACTTGGTCAACAGGACCTCCCAATTACTTTTGTAGCTTCTCGAATCTAGTCTGATTGCTTCTACTCTGCAAACCTCTTGTTGTCAATCATCCTTCTAATATGTCATCTTTTGATTTCACTCCTTAGGGGGCAGGATGATTGCATCATTTGAATCTTTTTGATCCAATCTCATTCCAATCTGATCTAAATCAAAGTCCTCACTACTTGGGGCATCTCTTCACTAGGGGCATCTTCATGCCTCACATCTGGTCATTTGGTCATCTATCTCTTTTAGGTATCTAAGCAATCTAACTCAGATCCTCAGGAATCAAACTTTGTTCTAGAGATGGTTCTCAAAATCTCATTAGGTATTGGGGTAATCTAACCCTAATTCTAGGGAGTCAAGCTTCATTCTAGAGATGGCTCTCGAAATCTCTTTTGGACCATTATTTGGACAATCTAACCTGGGACTCGGAGGGCTAAGCTTCATATTGGGGAAATCTAACCCTGATTCTAGAGATTAGTCCTAAATTTGCATCTATCATCATTTGATCAATGCGCATTGGGGAAATCTAACCCTGATTCCAGTCTCTTCTCAAGTTGTCATTAGACCATTGTCTTTGCAATCTAACTTAGACTTCGAAGAATCATGCTTCGTTCTGAAGGTGGTTCTGCAATTCAATCTATTTTGGTGTCTTGGCATCCTAACCTTAATTTCTGAGGGTTAAGCTCCATTCTAGGGATAATCTTGAAATCTCATCTATCACATCAAAATATTCTTTGAATCAACGTGCTACTTGCACATCAATTCAAAGAGGGGCAAATGTAATACCCCAAAATTGGCACCTAATAATTTCAATCAATTTTGGTGCGTTTTCTTCAATTTTACATCATTAAAGTCCTATTTTTCTAGGCAATTTTATCTCTCCTACCTGACTTTATTTTGACTTGATGTCAATTGCAAAAAACCCTAATTTGCATTAATCTCACACTATAATCAATTCCTAAGTATTCAACTTTATTAGCAAAAAAATCCCTATGATAAATTAATTTAATTCTAAAGTCCTAAGTACTTTAAATTAAATTAAATCCACCCCATTTGGCTAATATACATAAAAGGAATTAATCTTATTTAGTTATTTGAATGGACACCTTTATTTGAATTAATAATTCAAATTACTCGAACGGTCACCCATATGTGGCAATATTTCATTCTCTTACTTAAATAAATTTTTCAATATTTGTCTCAATTGGGAATGAAGAGTTGCCCATTTCATTTCAAGGACCTCTTCATTCCTCTCTCGGGCTAGTCTATATAATGAACCTTCTTCCTCATTAATTAGGAGGCAATTGTGAGAGCATCCATACTATAGCGAATTTTAGTCTCAATTATTCAAGCTTTTTATTGCAATTACTTTAATTCTCATTTTAGTGTTAATTGCATTTCTCATAGTAGTTTAATTTGCTTATTGCTATTAGATTAATATCATATTTCTTTCAAAGTTATTTAGATTAAATTGCATTATTAGATTTCCTTCAAGTTATTAGATTAATTGCACTTCTCATTCTAGATTCATTTCATTAATGTCCATCTTTCAAGCTTTTGAAAATCCTTCATATTAGCTTGGTCTTATGGTTGTTGGCTCTCATTCTGAGAGTAAATCAAACACCCCAGTTAATTAGAAGGCAACAGGTCGAATCCATAGAATTGTGTGAATGGGTAATTCATACTCAATTTCATGATTCAATGATCGAGCAATGACCATGTTGTGTTTATAGCTGGATTAGAGGTCCACATTCAGCTATATAACAGGAAGTAGGTGCCATCATTCTTCAATTGATTTGGTATATCCATTGTTTCAATGAACTAGTAAGATATAATTTTGTTGGGCATGTTGTTCAATCAATGCAAGAACAATTAGCATTGGTTAAAAGAGGCAATTCTAAGACATTTAGGTTCACAACCTACTTGTGATATCTTATGCTAGCAAAGAATGCTACAATATTAATGAGCAACAACAACAAGCTTGAAATTCAGAGGAGAACAGGTACTCCAATATATAACTAGACACCTCAGATAAGGATGTATGATAACATAAGGAATTACAATAATTTTTTAGACTTATTTTTGGCACCATTGTCAAAAAAATAAAACAAGCACTCCAATGCCCAGATTGTCTTCTTCATGTAGGGATTGCACCCAACTTGGAAGCACAATTCAATTGGCTAACTGATACTTAATGGAAGAATACACTGTGCTAAGGTTTTACAGATAGGATCTACAACCCCAAAAACTTCCAATGCATGTGACAGAGAGGGTGTTTGTAGTAGAATATGTACTACAACTAGAGATCATAGATAGACTCTTTGTTGGCCATTCAAAGAAGATCATATTCCCTTCCTTACCTTTCTCAATTGGGTGGTTAACATTTGAGAGAAAAGCATTCAAAGTGGAAAAAAAAGTTTAGAAATTTTTCAATTTGATTTAGAGAGGTACTGGAAGTATGATCCACTCAACGTCATTCAAACAATGCTTGTTGCTAATAAGAACTCCGTAAAATTTTTTCAACATGAAAGTAAACCATTACTGGAGAAGTTGAAAAAAAAGGATAATTGGGATGACATTACAAAAGAGATGGAGAAAGTTTCTACTGAGGAAAAAATTTTAGTTGAACAGTTGTTATCACAAATTATGACATCAATAAACTAGGGCATTGTAAAACCTAGGATGTCCTACAATTTCTACCAAAAATCTGCTCATCCATACAAAAAAACATACCAAAGAAAATAGCAGAAGATTGAAAGGATAAAAAATGGACTCGAACGAAAATGATTGATTTTTGGAGTATGATAAAGAATCTTGGTGAACCAAAGACCAGTGCAAATCTGGATGACATAGAGGAGGATATAGAGTTTAGTAAATTGTGGAAATTGGAGCATCCCACCACAGCATATGATAGCAGTGATCAGGATGAAAATATAGACAATGAGGATGATAATCCACCAATTATATTTACTCCATCAAGTCAGAGTGGAGTCACCGACTACCACAAAGAAAAATATAGAAAAGGGGCAATCATTATGGAAAAAATGGGTTATAAAGGTGGTAGTTTGGGTCCCACAAGAGAAGGTGTCTAGATGCCAATTTTCACACCAAAAGCACAAAAAATTGATCATGGTGTAGGCCTTTGGATTGGAGTTGGAGTGGACCCATTAGATTCATCAGGAACCACTATGCCCACAACAACATCCATTGCTACGGGTGGGATTGGGTAATCTACTGCTACTGGGTCTGGTAGTGGCACTGGTGCCAGTGGGACTGGACAAGTTATACAACAAGTTCCCTCTCTAAAGAGGCCAGTAGAATCTACACAGAATCCCATAGAAGAAGATAGTGTCAAGAAGCAAAAGGTTTATAGATCATTGACACTCGATCCTAAAGTACTATTTGTACTTTCAAGTTCACTAAAACCCTCTAAAAGTTTAAATCCTCAAACAAAATTAGTGAGATCAATAGGCATTGCAAGCTCTGGTTCACCTTTCAAACATTCAATTCCTTATGCAACACCAAATTTTCATTTCAAATATTTCTATAATAAATTTGCAGAAACAACAACCAAGAATAAGGAAATAAAGAAGACATTGCAGACTGGTGCCCTTACTACAGTTGTAGAGGAACAACCTGCATCCAACAGGGTTTTTCCAACATATGACCCAAACAGAGACATGATGGAGTTCATGGTTGTTATTCCACCCAAAAAAATGGAAACCCACCCGAGAGTCAGATAGATCCATCTGAATTTCAAGTTAGCACTCTCGAAATGGATTTTTCCAAAGTTAAAAATGTCAAAAAAATCAATGTGTCAAAATCTACGAACCAATTGGTTTACATTACACTACTAAAGCTAGAGAGAGAGAAAAGTAAGCTTGAGAAAAATATAGAAAAGTTATAGGTGGACATTGCTAATGAAAATTAAAAGAGGAAAGCTTCATATAATAGTTTGAAAGAATTATAGAAAAAGATTAAAAAATCGGCCTCTACATCAGCAAATATAGAGCAGGAACATGCAAAGGCAGTAGTGAAGGAATAGGAGTAGGCAGAGCTGAAGGCACTAAGGGGAAAATTGGCAGAAATTAGTAAAAAAAATAGAGGAAGAAAGAGTCACTTCACAAAATTTATTTAAAACCATGGAGAGTAATGTTGCCTCTAACTTGGAATTGCAAAAGAAATTGGACTCTCACGTTGATAAAGCCAATCATTGGGAACACAAAGCACTAGAAGAGAAAAATAATTGTGAAAAAATGGTAGAAGAACTAAATAAGGAAAATAATACAATTCAAACTTTAACAAATAATAGTAATAATTTAGTGAAGATTACAAAAGAACACATTTGGGGCTAGATATTGGGGATGTCTCATAGCTTGTGTGAGTGGTTTGAAATGCTTCAAAGTGTGAGAGTATGTTATTGGAAGCTATATAACAACATTGAACAGAAAATGGATGTTGTCAAGAAAGAAAATAATGCAGAAGATATTATGCAACAACTCTACAGTAAGAGTGATAGTTATCTATCAAACAAGGGAATTAGCACTCACCTTGATGCCTCAGTAAAGGTATCAAGTATCATTCAAAAATGTGAGAAGCTAAGGGAAGAAGAGGAATTGGATGACAAAGCTAAGAAGAAGATCAAAAAGATAGAACAAAGGAAAGAGAATTTGGAAATTCTTGGTTTGCCTAAGGGATTTGATGCAAATAAGCTCATTGGAAGAGAAACTTACAAAATAAGGTTGTGGGACAAAATAAATATTGATTTACACTTTCTTCTTATAGACATATCTCCTGATACATTCATGGATTTCATCAACCCAGTGAGAACTTTGAATGGAGTTTTAGAAGCAACAAT
Organism: Chamaecyparis obtusa; assembly: GCA_027943335.1. NCBI lineage: Eukaryota > Viridiplantae > Streptophyta > Pinopsida > Cupressales > Cupressaceae > Chamaecyparis > Chamaecyparis obtusa. The sequence continues at coordinate 292,222 of BSBK01008326.1, read as the reverse complement.
GTTGTCAAGTCACACTTCCAAATATTAATTTTTCTAATGAAGGTTGCAGGAGTGTGACTATACTATGAACCAATTTTTTCTACCATCAGTGGATGTTTGGACTAGCCTACAAACATTGCTCTAAATTTTGAACTATTGTAAATTGTAATGTATTGCAAATGAATACAAAACAAATTGTGCTCTATCTAATTTTCATATTTTCCAATTTAATGTACATTGAGTTACTCTATTTTATTCAATTATTCTTAGTTTATTTATAGTGTTATATGATATTGGAACACAAAATTTCATTCAGGAATTTCAAATATGAATGATCATTGATGATACGATACAAACTACGGTAATGATACTCTTTGTTCTCAAATTTTAATGTTGAAACAGAATACATTCTTTCTTTTCTAAAATGAACATTGAATGATAAGATATAGTACTTAATAAGTTCAAAAAATACCTATTGATTGCTACTGCTAATTTAGCAGAAATTTCCTAAATTTGCCAATTCATCTCGGTGTCATCATCATCATCTAATTCTGGTATTCTATTTCCTTCATTGTTCTCTTCATTTTTGTTTGTGTCTTCTTCACTCTAACCTCTACTTCTATGAATCCCACTCCCATCACCACCTGTAGTTGTCCCACTCAAAGTCAGAGATTGGTTAATAGTGTTGCCCAACCCTCTTCTTTTGCATCTTTTCTTCTAGATTTCAATTGCTCTTTTTATAAGGAAAAGTATTGACATCATACCTAGATGTGTAGACCCTCAAGCATGTTTCCAAATTATTGTCTAGTTTATTTCTTAGCTTTGATTTTAGGAAGTCCAAAGCACTAAAAACTCTCTCATCCTCCACCGAACCCAATATCATGGTTTGATTTAGATCAACAAGCTTGAAGAACTCTAAAATTTTGTCACGCAACATTATGCTCTGTTTTAGTTTTCTCCAAAGCCTTATTACTGAGCCCTCTCTTCATGTGGGTTATGCTTTATTTGATATTGATGCTTCATATTCCTTGCGAAAGTGCCTGATTGTTGTCTAATAAGAGCCTCATCTAAAATTCCATTGATAGTCACTCCATTGAGTTTTACAAATTTACAAAATTCCTTTATCAAAGTCAATAGCCTATTACGATAATCTTCCTTACAGTTTAAGCACCAATATTAAGGGAACACAATTGCCATGGCCTCAAGAAGTTTTTCATATGGGAATCGGGATCTTATTTCAAAGGAAACCTTATAGGCTATGTCCCTTGCATGAGCTGTTATAGACTTGAAGATCTTGGTAAAATCTTCCCTTGTAACTCTTGTAGCTTGCTTCTTTGGGGCACTGTAGTACATTGGTATCTGAAATCCTATTACATAGACACATAATTCTCCATTTTTAATGATCTTTTTAAATAATTATCAGGATTGTCCAAATCTGTTAGTTTTCGCCAGTGATCAAATTTTTCATCAGATAATTTTGGGCCATTTTGATAGAGATTATCAAGGGCCATGCATGACATTCTACGCAACTGAGCATATTCTACAATATACATGGCTCTTTGCTAGGATTTTTTATAATCAACGTCATTTCTTCTAGCATGGGAAGAAGAGATTCTAAAGTCAAAAGTGTCTCTATATTTCTTAACCTCCGAAGTAGGTCGCCACATCTTTGATTTTCTGCATTGTCACGATTTTTGTACATAAGTCCAATCAAAAATTGATATTCAAAAAAAACTCGATGTGCTGGTCCATCCAAAGAGATCCATCTGGTATCAACATCTTTAAGAAGCTTGTTTCCATTAGTAATTTCATTAGAAAAGTGCTGAAATTTCCTAAAACATTTGGGACTTCGACAAAAATAAGAGTACAACTCTCTTACTAAATCTTCAACCTTATTTACTAAAGGAAACTTCTTCACAAATATAAAAGAAAGATTCATCATGTGGGCCATACAGTGAATGCCAACAACATATGGTGAACAAGAAGCCTGCATCTTTGTGCAAAGACCATTCCTATGACCTTGCATTACTGAAGCTCCATCATCTCTGACATAGATCAACTTCTTCACTATTGTCAATTCATCCATATCTCCATATTCAATTAAATGGCTCTTTACTAATTGAAATAAAGTTTCTGATGTCGCATTTTCCCTCAATTTTGCAACAATTAGTAGATATGGTTGGTGTACATTATTTTGTATAGTATAAATATGCATGCATACCATTGACGTATTATCTATTGTTGTAACTTTATCTAAGGACAATGCAATAAAGGTTGACTCTTTTATTTTTCTTTGTACATCCTCTATTTCAACTTGGGCAATACAACTTACCCATTCCCATCCACTCTTTATTGAACAATGAGTGATAGGATAGTTAGGAACTTTTAGAAAGTATAACAAACCACTCATTTTTGGATAGTCTTTCATTGGATGCCCTCTACTCAAAATATGGAAAACATTACTTAATTGAACAACTTTTATGTGTTCTTCTACTTCACTTGCTTTTGAAAAAATAGCATTAATAGAACCTTGAACTTCACTAGGCTTCATCTTAAATTTTTGAGACAAATAATATTCCTCAGTATTCCTTTTATGTTGACATTTCTCCTTTGTTTTATATCTTACCACTTTTATTTCCCTTCCATCTATAGTTTTAGTTTCGTAAACTTTACCAACATGTTTCTCTAGTTTCTAGTTTAAGCTCCAACCGCTTTTCCTTTTTATACTTCCAACTACAAATCATACATCTGCATTCTACTAGTGGCTCACCTACAATTGGATTGTCCACGGGCTCAATGAATAGATACTTTTCTACCCAATCAAATTTAAATCTCCTGGACATCTCCCATTGACGATCAAATTTTTCTTTTGATTTTCCTCTCCCTTTAGTGTTACTATTAATTGAATCACCATCATCACCGAAGTTGATCAAATCATCTTGGTACTGGTTATTTACTTGAAATTTTTCTTCAAGTTCATCTTCATCAGAGATATTAGGTTCCACAACTTCATCACTAGATTTATTAGTGTCATGCCCAAAAGTTGAGAAAACACAACTACAAAATTTCTAAAACCTTACTAAGAAACTACAAACAATCATACTAATGCAACTTAAGAATAGAACACTAACTGGCACAAGATCCTATGTGCACGTAAAATGGTGCAGAGGGAAAATAGACAACTGATAATATTGAAGAGTCTGACAACACCCCAAGGGTCAAAACATAGAAGGTTGTCCAAGTTTGACCAAAAGTCAAACCTCATCAAATAGTTCCTAACTATTCTATAGGGTTCCCTAGACTACTAGCTTCGATCGGCATGCAAATTGAGATAGTACTAGCTTCAACCGGCATGCAAATCAAGATAGTTGACTAAAAGTCAACCAAAGTTGACCAAAATTTAATTATGCACTGAAGAACGTGCAACCAAGCTAAAAGGGTATAAAATGCAACTAGAATTACATGGGTACGCAAATTGAGGTATTTAACCAAGGTTTGACCGAGAGTTGACCAGAAGATCAACTATGCCCAAATATGGCCAACATCGTTCTACAGAGTCTAAAGCATGCCAAGGTAGGGGTTGTGCATGTGATCCGAGATGATGTCCAATGTTTGACCAAAAAGTCAATTGTGCAAAAGTTTGGCTTCCTACAAGCATCTAAAGTTAATAACACAATTGGTAAGGGTTGTGCATGCAAACTGAGATACTTGTCTAAAGTTTGACTAGAATTGACCAGAAGTCAACCATGCATGATAATTGGTCATCAAGTCTACAAGGTCATTAAGACCCTAGACAAGACCAAGGACGATAAAAGATACGTTGATAACATCGGAATAGATTTAAGAATATAGTTCTAATTCTTTTAAATTAATTAATTAGATACATTCTATTTATACAATAATTGATTATTTAAATCAATCAATTTTCTAGTAACATAATTCTAACAAATAAACTTTTAAGTATACATATTATAATAATAGTCCAAACTTTATTGACAAATTTTAAACTTAATAATATTCCTCTACACAAAGCTAAACTTAACTTAAAATATAGATAATTTATACTATCTATAATAATATCACTCCTTAAATTATACACATATATATATAAATATAAATAAATTAACTTTAATCCAATTTAAAAGAATCTCATATAAAAGAAAAACTGAAATTATTGAAATAAATACTATATTATCAAACCTATGAATATAATGATTTTTAACACAAAAATCAAAATATTTATATGAAATTTTGAGAGCTCAAGCATGGGTTTTAATCTGCATAAAAGGAAAGGAGATTAATTATAAAAAAATCTGAAAACTGCATTGAAAACTACCCCGTTCTCGCACGTTGCAAGCCCGTTGAACGGAACTAGGCCGAGCATAGAAAGAAGGTGGAGAGGGAGGGAGGCGTCGGTAGTAGGGAGGAGAGGCAAAGTGAGGGGGAGGCACGACATCGAGCATGGTTCCCGCCCACCACATAGTGGTGGCATGGGGAGCTAGCCTCTGCCGCCACCCTATGCGTGAGGGGATGCATGGGGGTTAGGGCTTTGGCCCACCCCCACCCCCAAAATGCATAAACATTTAAAAAAAAAAAAAAAATTGATTTAGCGCTAAGCTCTTTAAACATAGGTTTTAAGATTTAAATGAAGTTAAATTTTATTTTAATTCAATTTATAGGTAAATGCATTATTTTAATAAAGAAAAAAATTTAAATATTATATATATTTACTAGTGAAATAAATTGACTATACCCCAAAACAGGGGGTACGTAGGGAAAAAATTTTAAAATAAAATTTCATATTCAAATTCTATAATTCCAACTAAACATCTTGAAGGAACTAAATTTTATTTTTGGGCATTTTAGATTTTAAAAAAAATTCAACAAAATAACTAAGTGTAGAATAATTTATACTCTAAATAATTATCTCTTACATCCAACCATTACATTTATCTTATTTATAAAGTATATTGAAATGTTGGAGTTGAATGTAATATTTGTACGAACATACTATGCAACTTGAAAATACCTAAGTCATAAAAATAACAAAATTAAATTTAAACATTACAAAAATAATTAACTTAATAACTAAGTGATTGACAATTTAAAAATATTTGCCAAGGAACATAAAATTTCTTCGAACTTTTATTTTCCCCAAAATAATCACACATATATTTAATTGAAATTAGAGAACTAAAATTGCATCATGAACTGTTCCTCATACATAATCAAATCGGTTAATGATTCCATAATTCCTTAATTTCATTAAACAAACTTTCAAATTTAACAACAAAACCCAAGTTTATTATACATGTGAATCCTTGATTCCGTTACGAACATATACATGAAAAGTGATATTTCAGCAATTACAAAAGGAAATTTTCTTAAGCCCACAATTTTCTACAAGCCCTGCATCCAGCTAGGTACCTGTATATGCAAGGTTGACCACGGAGGCTCACCTCCCAACCTAGGCCTTTTTAAGGCCACTCCTGAGCTACGGGATCCAAATTGGAATAGGGTACAAACATAACTCAAAAATGAAGAAAATAAACAATAAGAACACACTTCAACAAATTTTCCCAACATGGTTTAACAAGAGGAAGACCTCCAAGAGACCTTCCTAAAATAGGGTAGAGGTGGACTACCAGGTGGAGTAGACATAGTAAAAATATAAATTTCCCTAGACACACATGGACTTGGGATGATCATCTTCATGAATATGCAGTCTAATCTCCTTATGCCCCCAGGTGCCCGAAGGCCATACTTGGCATCATGGGTATCATGAAACCCCATGTTTATCACTCCACACATGGGAGACTTCGCATAACCTGGGTCTTCTTCCTACTACCCCCTTCAAGGTTCCTCCACCCTCCCTAGGGTGAGTAGCCTTAAAGAACCCCATCCCAGATTGAATACACAAAAGAAAAACAAAAATTTACAAAACTTAAGTTTCAAACCAAAAACCTTGAAAATCCATGGACTCCATTAATGGAGCTCCAAGCTCAAACTCATGCAAGAAATTAACAAAAATATCACAAGATCCTACCTTGATCCAAGCAAAGGAAGAAAACTAAAAATTCAAACTCCTTCCAAGCTAGTCCTTCCTAGGCTCCTTCAAAACTGAAAAGGTCTCCAAATCTAGAGAGTGGGTGAACAACTAAACCCTTCTCCAAGATTTTCCTAAATAGTCCAAACTCCTAAAATCTAGGAGCCAATTAGAAGAGAGGAAGAAACTTCCATTCCCTTCTTCCCACTTTCCTTCCTTCATGATAAATGGAGTTGAATGCAAGTTGGGAAGAATAGAGAGGTTAACCAAAACCTCACAACTCTTCAATTTCGACCAACTTGGAAATCTTGACTTTAGGGGAGTCATAAATGAGTTTTAAGGCTCTTAATGGGCTAAAAATGACCCCTAACCCCTAAGATACCAACCCGTGCAGCTAAAATTGACCTAAGTTAACCTATGGGAGCCCAAATGACCCTCCTAAACTCCACGTAAAGTTTACAAACGGATTTCACATCTTGGTTGACTATCTAGAAACTCAAATCTATTAGATTTCCACAATCCATGTATATACTATATCAATTTCTAGATTTTTTCTTCTTGCTCTCTAGCATCCTGATGATGGATCATGTAGTATGATCTAAAACGTTGATGGTTAAAAACTCTACACAATCAAATCTAGAAATTGATATAGTATATCTAGAAACTTCCCAACCCAAGGTAAGTTGATTCTACCCTAAGGTTAAACCCTAGTCAAGCCCTTCACCCAATCAAATACAATATACTAACCATGCAAACACTTAAGAAACTGTTATACACTAAGTTTGTGCCTTTCTCTCAAGCTCTCTTGGTCTTGATAACTTAGTATAACATGGGAATCATCTCTAGGTTGTGGGACCTTTGCTAACTGAGATGAAGCCTCTAGGTTCTAGGCTGGTTCCTCTTGGATAATCACCCTAATTTTCTTTTAGACATGAAAGTAAAATTTTTAAGGGAAAGGGATAGAAGGAATGCTTGTAAGGGAAATGACTTGAACGCAAACTACCTACTAGGTGATGCACCAAAACTAGGGTTTGGATCTCAGTATGTAGGATTGAAACCAACGAAAAGCTCAGATCTAGTAGGTCACAACTTACTAGATAGGCTTGCATAAATATTTCATAGGAGGGCCTGAGAATAAGGCACAACTTATGACCTGCAAATGGACATTCACTTCTACAACTCGGTGTAGGATTGATACAAGACTATTAAGGGGGTTGAGGTATACCCATAAGAACATCTAAATTAGATCAAACACAGTAACACACAAAATTGCAGAAAGCAAGAGGGATCAGGAACCCTAAAATAACATTGAAAACATGCACATACTTTGATCCAATAAGAGATAACCCAAACAAGGAAGCATAGGGACATGAAGGATTGTCACAAAATACCTCTGCAATATTTGTATTATCAATGGGAATTTTACAATTGTATAAGCCAGAGGGTAGAGTTGATACCACGGATGACCCTTAAGAAAAGATGATTTTCTTCTACAATTGTGAACCTCTCTTTTTCAAAAAAATTCAATTCCTCTCAGCTCAAAAGCTCCAAAATACAATATATACACACTCTTGCACACAGGCCAGAGTCAAAAACCTAACTAGGGTTACAAGATTTTACATAAAATATCCAACCTCTAAGTCTATCATTTCTGATCATAAATGTATCTCCTACAAATATCTCAACCGATTAGATACTCATCATTGAGTGTCCATTCCTGTACTACATCAACTCGCGGACAAGCAACCTGGACTTATCTACTTTCCTGCACAAAAGTCCTGCCATGAATGCACTGGTTGGTACTTTTTTGGGACAAGAATCGACCCAAGACGGCAGCCCAGACCTCTCTCATCATCTCCCCTTAACTGCAAATGTCTTGGAGACATAAATTCTTTGAGCTACCTCCCCGCCCATGGTCTACAAATCAGATTATGGCAAAAAACCTCTTAGACATATTTAAATTTTGAAAACCAACGGCTAGCCAGTCATTTTAAAACATGTTTGTCGATGTCTAACATTTCTTGGCAGATGAATGGTCTAGATGCACTGAGAAAATTACTTAAAATCCCCGCCTAACAAGTCAAAAGCCACCATGGAAGTCAGCGGCCAATGAGAAGTGAGCAGATCAGTGTCCCTGACAAACTGGACCCACGATCCTGAAAAGCACCATCTGACAGCTGTTGCTATACCATTGTGATAATGATCGAGCATCTTGGGCCTCCGATATAACGACAGCTGTGAGATCTAATCGCACTTTATCCTCATTAGAAAGCCTTGACCCCATGAGCCCACTGACAACCACCACGTAGCATAGAAAACAACCAATCAAACTATGCCATTTCGGATACACATTGCAACTTTCTAAAATCAGACCCACTGCTTGAGATACTGATCTAATGGTGGGTGCATGATCTTATAGCTACAAAATATCCTTTCCACTTTTACACCAGTCATAGATCCTTTCTAAGCCAGGACCCCACTAACACATCAGTCCACTTAGAAATCCTCATCATCATTTGGCGGCTAATCAAAAGCATGCATGTCAGCAATACGCAACATTGGGACCACCTGACATATCTCTTTATTTCGACCAATAAGAACTCGGCAACTCATCCTAACCTGGCACCGAACCCACTGACAAGTCTAAACACTTTGGCAAATCTAACAGCTAGTGCAAGATCTCATACTCTGACACAAACCTTTGTGAAGATACACCAACCGTCGATCTTCCAGGCTGGGACCCTTGGTTATTTGAGACGGCCAAAAATATTAAGCAACCACGCGACTGAAGGGAAGCTAATCACCCACTGAATCACTGACTATTATGGACTTAACCGCCAAACTTTGGGCTATTACATGAACAAGGCATTCGTAGAATCACTGACTAAAAGATAACACCATCGGAGAACTTAGCAGTCATGTGACTAAAGAGATATTAATGTTCACCAGGTCGCAAGATATTTTGCGGTGACCCAGAAACAATCAACGATTATGAGAATCATTGTATTCGCTAAGTCATGGGAAGAAAAAACAACTGCTGCAAAGAAAAGGAGAACTGGCGACTGGGCCAAAAGATTAAAGCACACATGCTAAAAAGAGGACTTAAGTGGTTGAGATAAAGTAACTACAAATTAGAACAAAGGCTTAGGGTTTGCAGGGTTTTTTGGCACAACGACTAGTTTTATGAATTTTTTGACCTGCAGACCAGGAACTTAAATAACTTGTGGAGGCCAAGAAACATAACATGAGGCTGTGAAATTTTGCAGAGTGCTTCACAGGGTCAAAATAGGGACTTGGGAATAGGTTTTAGCCAAATTTGCATGGACATGAAAATTAGGATAACATTTTGGTGATTTCTGCTGGATGTCAGCCGGCTAGACATGGAAAGCCAGTGGCCTTGACATATCCATTAGGCATGGGGTCATCAAAAATCAAAATTTCTCACAGGGAGACAGGACTAGAACCAGAGATGCAAACTTATGCGCTGGCACTTCTTGGAAAGCAGGAAACTAACCTAGAAAATAGGGAAAGAAAGGAGGGGAAAGCATATTTACAAAATTTATAGAGAGGGATTAACCTCAAAGCAGGGCTTCAAGTGGAAACCATTCACTGATATTGGCAAGGCATCACCTTCAAGATCTGATAGCTGGAAAGCATTGGATCCCTTGCATTCTGTTATAACAAATGGTCAACCCCAAAATGAATTGAACTTTGTGTGCCTGCCAAGCCTAGACCTAAACTCATCCCACTTGAGGACTATGTCTCCAACCTTGAAGTCTCTGATCCTGGCTCTTTTGTCAAAACTCCTCTTTGTCTAAACCTGATGGAACTCCATATCTTGCATTGACTTTCCTCTGAGTTCTTCTAATTCCATCAATTGGGCATATTTGATCTATAAGGGATCCTCTTCATCAAACAGGGCATATTGAGTAGCTAAGTCCAGAGCTGGTAATTCTATTGAAATGGACAACTTAGCCTCTTTTCCATACACTAACATGTAAGGAGAATTACCAATGATTTTCTTTGGGGTAATTTTGTCTAACCACAAGGCAGATTTGAGCTTTGTATGCCAATCTCTCTGATTGTCTTGAAGAGACTTCTTGATTATCCTAATCAAATTCTTATTGGTTGATTCTACCAAGCCATTGCCTTGAGGATAATAATTTGAACTAGTATTCAGATAGATGCCATATTTGACTGCCCACTCTGAGACTTTGAGGCCTGTGAATGCCAAGGCATTATCTAAAATGATGGAATCAGGAGTGCCAAACCTATGAATTAAGTCATCATAAAATCTTAGGACAACACTCTCATTGGCCTCTTTTAAAGAAATTGCCTCTATCCATCTGGTGAAATAATTAGTTGCAATAATTATCCATTTATGTCTTGCACTAGATGGAGGATTAATCATTCCTATGAAATCTATACCCCACTTCATGAAGGGCTGCTCTGTTCTGACTAGCTGTAGGGGTAAGGCTGTAAGCCTCTCTTTTCCTACAAACATGGCACACTTGATGCATTTCTTGACATAATTATGACTATCCTTAAAGATAGATGGCCAATAGTATCCAGCCCTCATGATTTTAAAAGTAGTAGTCCTAGGAGAAAAGTGACCTCCAGAAGGTCCATCATGAAACTCAAATAGGACATCAGCTATCTTTTTTGAATCTATGCATCTTAAAAGGACACCACTATAATCCTTTCTAAAAAGAACATCATCAATCAGCACAAAAGGGATAGATTGTAACCTATAATACCTCCTTTTTGTTGAATCCAAACCTGCAAGACATTGTCCTGTCTTCAAGTAATTGATCATATTAGGCAACTAGCTTGTTTCCTTGGCTTGTTCTTCTCTAGAATGCACCACCAAAGATGCATCCACCTCTCCTTATTTCTTTGAACTTTCATCCTTTTCCAAATGCTCACAAAGACCTCTTCCTCTAACCAGCTTGGTAGTTTGAATATCAATGTCATATTCCATCACCTTGGTGATCCAACCAGCTCTTTTCTCATTTAGGTCCTTGGAAAGAAAAAACTCTTTGACACTTGGATGAGTAACTTTTAAATGTACCTTGCAATGGGTCAATAGATATTTGAACTTCTTAAGGCTCTTTACCACAACAACTACATGTTTCTCTACAAAAGAGTATCTCTATTCATACTCTTCTAAACCTTTGCTAAAGAAAGCAATAGGCTGGTCCAATCCATCTGAATTTTCTTGGGTCAACATTGCAGATATGGCATCATGACCTCCATAAGTATAAAGGATAAAATCCTTACTAAAATTTGGTTTTAAGAGGGTAGGAGCTTCTGTTAGGGCCTCTTTGATAGCTTGGAAATTGACTTTCCCTTCTTTGGTCCAACTAAAAGCTGAACTCTTCTTTAACATGGTCATCAAAGGCTTAAGTAAATATGAAATATTAGGCAAGAATCTCCTAAAAAAGTTAATCTTTCCTATGAAAGATTGGAGACTTTTCTTATGATGTGGTAGGGGTAGCTCTAAGATAGCTACAATTCTCTCAAGATCTACTGTGATTCCTTCTTTGGATACTACATATCCCAACAGCTTTCCTTCATGAACTGCAAACACACATTTCTTTGGATTAAGGGATATCCCAAATTCTCTACAACTTTCAAAAATATTCCTCAAATGTTTGATATGGTCTATTGAATGCTTTGAATAGATAGTTATATCATCCAAGTAGACCAAAACAAACTTGCACATTAGGCTTTTAAAGGCCATATCCATTGCCTTTTTAAATGTAGCACCTACATTTGACAAACCAAAGGGCATCTTTTGATAAGCCATGGTTCCCCACTTGGTTGTAAATGCAGTCTTATATTGATCCTCTTCATTAACCAAGATCTGATTGTATCCTAAATAACCATCCAACAATGAAAATCTCTCAGATCCAGAGACACATTGTAAGATTTGTTCCATAGAGGGTAATGGATGGCGGTCTTTTAAAGAGGCCCTGTTAAGATCCTTGAAGTCAACACATAACCTCAGCTCCCCATTCTTCTTCCTGACAAGAACAAGGTTGGAAACTCAACTAGTATGCTTAATGGGGTAGATGATACCACTTTCTATCAATTTGAGCACTTCTTTATGCATAAGTGGCTCAAGCTTGGGATTAATAGGCCTTTTCTTTTGCCTCACTGGTTTGGCATTTGGTTCTAATTCGATAGTGTGTTGAGCAAGGGCTAGATCAAAACCTTTGAGGTCCTCATATTGCCATGCAAAAATATCACTGCATTCTTTGAATAACTAAGTATAAGCTTGTTTCTCCAATTCAGTGTTTACCTTTCCAAATTGTAAGCTCTTACCTGGTTCCAACTCTAGTTCAACACAATGTTCTTGTTGGACTACCAAGCCAGCTTTGCTTTTCTTAACTTCATCATCCTTGTTGAAGATAGTCTCCAAAGTAACAAGATGTCTAGGCATCTTATTGTACTTGAGTTGTATCACTTGATCACCATAGTTTTGTGATAGCATATCTTGATTGTGTTCTGAAAAACATCTTCTTCAAACAAGAACTGCAAAATTTGTTCATCATTGTCAAACACTTGCCAATTGGCATCATTATCAAGAATAGAGGGTCTGACAATCACTTTGATATTTTGTTGATCCACTATTTTTGAAATGCTATTTGGGATGTCATATTGGGATCCAATAGCAGCTAATCTATCTGCATTTTGATTTAACTTTCTAGGGATGGCAACAATATTGAAAGCACAGAAATCTTCAATTGCATCCCAAACTCTATGCTTGTATGCTTTCATGGTGTCATTCTTGGTTGCACTCATCCCTCTCACTTGGCTGACAACTAACTCACTATCACCATAAACTTTTAAGGCCTTAAGCCCTCTTTTTCTAGCCCATTCTAGTCCATTGACTAGACTTTCATACTCTGCAGTGTTGCTAGTGCAGGAGAAACTAAATCTAAAAGTAGTATAATACCTTTCTCCTTTTGGGGATACTAACATAGCACCACCACTAGAACCATGTCTACTTCTAGCCCCATCAAAAAATAGTTCCCAAACCTGATTATTCTGATCCATTGAATCAGTACCTTCTTTGAAAAGGCTTGGCTCTATGACTCCACCTTCTTGTATCAAATAACTTCCCAAACCAAAATCCCAAATAAGATTTTCTTGGGCCTCTACAGCTCTTTCATCTAGAAAACTATTAGGGATACTTTCTATCTTTTTGCTTGCTTCATTAATGGTTTGGAAGTCACTGCTATCAAATATGGGGTAGTTCACATTGATGGTGTTGGATACATATGGTTCTATATGGTGTGCTGCTAATGGTTCTAACTTAATGGTGACCTTGGTCCCATACCTTGTATGAAATAACATGTGAGACCAATCAGAAGATAGATAACCTCCTATCTTGGTTGTAAACTCCCTTGACAAACATATAAAAAATAATGCAGGGAGATCTATGATATATATATCAAGGAGGATTGAAAAATTAGGACTAGCATGAAGGATTAGACTAGTATCCTTAGCCACACCTATAGTATTGATTGAGGATCCATCAAGTTGGGTAACCTTCTTTTGGAAGGGCTCATATTTTAGTCCTAGCTGGTCAGCTACTTTCTTAGGCATTACAGTGCTAGTAGCTCCACTATCTACCATACAATTATGTACTAATGAATTTTCCAATGATTAAAGATACATAAAAGGGAGGTGGCTTTGAGTTCCTACCTTGTGTGGCATTAGCCTTGGAGTTTCTACTTGGAGCCTCCTTTTCTTGATCAGTGTTAACCAACACTGGCTTTTCAGCTTCTTTTATAGCTTGAGGAGTCGCTGCCTCTATAATGGCCTTCTTCAAGATTTTAGGTTATCCTGGAAGAGCCAAAGAGTCCCACATGGACATGGTGACATTCACCTTCTTCATGTTGTCTACAATATTAAATGGTGTCATAGTGTGTACTCTTTGTTGTATCTTTGGCATGATGGGCTCCACCTCTTTGGAATGTTGGTCTTCTTTGCTTACAATGACAAGAGTCTCCTTAGGTGTGATGGGAATAGCTTGTTGCAGTGGCTTTGTAGATGTAGTAGCCTTGGCATTGGAATCTACCCTCTCCATGTCTTGAGCTCTTCTTTTTGCTCTTGTATAGGTGACAAAAGAAACCTCATCATTGACTCCATTGAAGTCTGGTTGCTCCCAATTAAAGAGAGCAGTCTCACTCTCTTGTGATTCTTGTTGAGGCACTGACCCACTGGATGAAACCTTTGATTGAGCTTGTGAGGCATTTTGAACCATTAGAGCTTAGTTCATTCATCCATTTGAACATGTAGCCTGATTATGAGGCTGATTACAAGGGAAACACCATTCATTCTCCATAGCCACATTATTTTGACTAGGAACCACATCCCTCACTGGGTTTGCAGAGTTTAGAGGTGCAGGGTTATATGGTTGGAATGGTCTCTGATTAAAACTTTGTCTTTGTCCTTGATATCCTCCTTGGTATGGTGGCCTATTATGTTGATAAGGTTGTCCTTGATTTTGATATTCCTAATTAGGACCTTGGCCTTGTGTCTAAAATGGTGGTTTGATTCCTTGACCTTGCTTCTTTAGATTTGTGACCTCCTTAGTTAAGGTCTGCAACAAGTTAGTCATTTCTTGCTGACTACTTTGTTGGCTATTCTTTATTTCTTGTAACTCTTGAGAGAAACTAGTCCTCAACTCTTGACCACTAGTACTAGCTTGGGGTGCCAATATGGTGGGAATAGGGGTAAATGGGGGTACTTGGGTAGGTGCAATGGGTTGAAGGCTAGGAAAAATGGGCATTGGAGGCCTTCTAGAAATCATGTTGGCTTGGATTAAACAATTTTCAGCCCTGAAAGCTATGTCAAAAGCTTGGGGTAGGGAAGTACCACCCATGGACTGGATCATGATAGAAATTTGACCATTCAGACTTTGTAAATAGTAAAGAAAAGCATGGTCAGCTGATGGTCTCACAAAGACTGGGATTCTATTCCATGTTTTGAGGAACCTACTATTGTAATCTATCATTTGTTCTTGAGGGTCTCTCCTAATAGTTGTTAACTGCTCAGCTAGAGACAAGTTATCTGATTTATCCTCAAAATGTTTACTTAATGCATCTCCTAACTCATCCCAAGAAGTAATAGAACCAACAGTTAGAGTTCTAAACCATTCTAGAGCCTTACCTTTTAAAGAGGCTGCTAATAAGTTTGTGGCCACATCTTCTTGAGTAATGTTGTGTATGTTGCAGATGGTGGTCACATCTCTTATATGCTCAAAAGCAGTTGTCTACCCTTCACCTATGAAATCAGGTATACTCTTAAGTGCCACCAAGGGCACATCATGATGTTGAGCAAAGGCCAATGGGCTGCCTTGGTTGAATGGTGCAAAAGCAAACTGTCTTGCCATTGTAGGTGCTGGAATCTAAACATTGACAACTATATGAGTTGTATCTGCTGCTTGATTGGAATCTTCTTCTAGATCTTTGGCTAGAGATTTGCCTCTTCTTCTGGAATGAAAGGGAAAAGGTCTCATTTCTTAAGTATCAGGAGGTGTAGATTGAACTCTCCTTGCAGGGGATGTCCTTTCAGCTAACCTACCTGTATGACTTCTTCTTGAGGGCAACTCTAAAAATTGGGTAGGCTTTGAGCTTCTAGTCTCAATATTTCTCATAAAACTTTGAACAAGGTAGCCTGGATCCTTGAAATCAGTGGAGTCACCAGATATACTTGGTAGAATGACTTCTAAAAGCCTATTTTATGCAATCTGCATATCAGAGATAGCATATATTTAACATGAATATGATCTTTTACTATCCCACTGGGCATGCCAGAAATTGTTATACACTAAGTTTGTGCCTTTGTCTCAAGCTCTCTTGGTCTTGATAACTTAGTATAACATGGGAATCATCTCTAGGTTGTGGGACCTTTGCTAACTGAGATGAAACCTCGAGGTTCTAGGCTGGTTCCTCTTGGATAATCACCCTAATTTGCTTTTAGACATGAAAGTAAAAATTTTAAGGGAAAGGGATAGAAGAAATGCCTGTAAGGGAAATGACTTGAAAGAAAACTACCTGCTAGGTGATGCACCCAAACTAGGGTTTGGATCTTAGTATGTAGGAATGAAACTGATGGAAAGCTCAGGTCTAGTAGATCATAACTTACTGAATAGGCTGGCATAAATATTTCATAGGGGGGCTTGAGAATAAGGCACAACGTATGACCTGCAAACAGACATTCACTTCTACAACTCGGTGTAGGATTGCGATAAGATTGTTAAGGGGGTTGAGGTATACCCACAAGAACATCTAAATCAGATCAAACACAGTAACACACAAAATTGCCGAAAGCAAGAGGGATCAGGAACCCTAAAATAACATTGAAAACATGCACATACTTTGATCCAATAAGATATAACCCAAACAAGGAAGCATAGGGACATGAAGGATTGTCACAAAATACCTCTGCAATATTTGTATTATCAATGGTAATTTTACAATTGTATAAGCCAAAGGGTAGAGTTGATACCATGGATGACCCTTAAGAAAAGATGATTTTCTTCTACAATTATGAACCTCTCTTTTTACAAAAAAAGTCAATTCCTCTAAGCTCAAAAGCTCCAAAATATAATATATACACACTCTTGCACGTAGGCCAGAGTAAAAAACCTAACTAGGGTTACAAGATTTTACATAAAATATTCAAATCCTAAGTCTATCATTTCTGATCATAAATGTATCTCCTACAAATATCTCAACCGATCAAATACTCATCATTAAGTGTCCATTCCTGTACTTCATCAACTCGTGGACAAGCAACCTGGACTTATCTACTTTCCTGCATAAAGTTCCCACCATGAATGCACTGGTTGGTACTTTTTTAGGACAAGAATCAACCCAAGACAGTTGCCAAAACCTCTCTCATCATCTCCCCTTAATTGCAAATGTCCTGGAGACATAAATTCTTTGAGCTACCTCACCACCCGCAGTCTGCAAATCAGATTCTGGCAAAAAACCTCTTAGACATATTTAAATTTTGAAAACCAATGGCTAGCCGGTCATTTTAAAACATGTCCATCGATGTCTAACATTTCCCGGTAGATGAACAGTCTAGATGCACTAAGAAAATTACTTAAAATCCCTACCTAACAAGTCAAAAGCCACCGTGGAAGTTAGCAACCAATGAGAAGTGATCAGATCAACATCCTTGACAAACTGGACCCATGATCCTGAAAAGTACCATCGGACGGCTATTGCTATACCACTGTGATAACAATCAAGCATCTTGAGCCTCTGGTATAATGATAGCTGTGAGATCTGATCACACTTTATCCTCTTTAGAAAGCCTTGACCCCATGGGCCCACTGACAACCACCACATAGCATACCAAACAACCAATCAAACTACACCATTTCGGATACACATTGCAACTTTCTGACATTGGATCCACTGCTTGAGATACCGATCTAATGGAAGGTGCATGATCTTATAGCTACAGAATATTCTTTCCACTTTTACACCAGTCGTAGATCCTTTCTAAGCTGGGACCCCATTGACACATCATTCCACCTGGAAATCCTCATCATCATTCAGTGGCCAATCAAAAGCATGCATGTCAGCAATATACGACACTGGGACCACATGACATATCTCTTTATTCTAACCAATAAGAACTCGGTAACTCATCCTGACCTGGCACTAGACCCACTGACAAGTCTGAACACTTTGGCAAATCTGACAGTTGGTGCAAGATCTCATACTCTGACACAAACCTTTGTGAAGATATTCCAACCATCGATCTTCTAGGCTGGGACCCTTGGTTATCTGAGACTACCAAAAATGTTAAGCGACCATGTGATTGAAGGGAAGCTAACCACTCACTGAATCACTGACTATTATGGACATAACCACCAAACTCTGGGTTATTACGCGAACAAGGTGTTCACAAAATCACTAACTAAAAGATAACACCACTGGAGAACTTAGCGGTCACGTGACTAAAGAGATATTAATGTTCGCCAGGTTGCAAGATATTTTTTGGTGACTGGGAAACAATTAACGATTATGAGAATTGTTGTATTTGCTAAGTCATAGGAAGAAAAGACAATCGCTGAAAAGAAAAGGAGAACTGGGGACTGGGCCAAAAGATTAAAGCACACATGCTGAAAAGAGGACTTAAGTGGCTAAGATAAAGTAACTACAAATTAGAACAAAGGCTTAGGGTTTGCAGGGTTTTTTTGGGACAATAGCTAGTTTTATGAATTTTTTGACCTGCAGACTAGGAACTTAAATAACTTGTAGAGGCCAGGAAACCTAACATGAGGCCATGAAATTTTGCAGAGTGCTTGGCAGGGTCAAAACAAGGACCTGGGAATAGGTTTTAGCCAAATTTGCATGGACATGAAAATTAGGATAATAGCAACAATTTGCCAAATTTTGCACATTAATTAAAACAAATGACATGGTTAAGTCACAATTACATCTGCTAAATTAAATACATGCATGCAAACCACATTCATGAAATAAAAGACTATACAATGAGGTCCACATTTCTTTATACAAAGAGGACCTTGGAATGCATGGTATAAACATAGGTTCCAATACTGGATCCCTGCATTTAGATCCATTGTCAACTTATCTTGCACACTCATTGCACATATCAATAGGTCCAATTAACATGATATAAACATAATACATCATCAATACTACATGGTTTAAAACTATGTCTGTAAATGAATCAACCTAGAATAACTTCAGTTTCATAAACCAACTTTTCATCGCAATAGTTTTAAACATCATATAACATCATATGTGACATCATCATAACTGAAACTAAATTGAAACATATAGTATCTCAAATGTACCATGATTACATAATCAGGTACCAAACATATATCATAGGATTCAATAGATCCTTAAATACATAAGTGTCTCAAATAGTCAAGTATGTCTGTGAAATAAGTACTGAAAGCATGGAAAATAAAGTAGTATAAATATGATTATCTAGTAGGTCTCACATCCACCCCCTTTAGGCATGAACCTCCTCCTGGAGTTCATCAAAGAGGTGAGGGTACTATGATCTCATATGTGTTGCATCCTCCCATGAAGTTGTGATCTCGTCATAACAATCCCACTGGACCCTAACCTGGTCCAACGCCTTACCTCAAAGTGCCAAGGTCTGTTGGGCTAAAATATGAATGGGATCCAATGCTAGCTGCCCATTCATAATGGCTAGTTCACTAAGGTAGGTGTTGACCAGTTCATAATGGCTTTAATCTTTGATGGGTCTACTAAGATCCCATCGCCAGATATTACATGGCCCAAATACTTGACCTCTGATCCAAAGAAGGCACATTTTGACAAGTTTCCATAAATTTGATTATCTCTAAGGCACTACAAAAATTGTCTCATGTTCTCTTCATGCTCTCTATCATCCTTCGAATTGATCAAGATATCATCAAGGAATACCACCAAAAACTTGTCAAGGAAGGTATGAAATACTCCATTCATAAGACACATAAATATAGCTGGAGCATTTGTAAGACCAAATAGAACCATGGTGAACTCATAGTGTCCATATCTGGTGTAGAATGTAGTCTTGTGGATATCACTATCCACTATCCTCAACTGGTGATACCCCGACTTAAGGTCAAATAGGTTATCAATCCAAGGAAGTGGATACCAATTCTTGATGGTTACCTTGTTCAACTATCGGTAATCCATACACAACCTAAGAGATCTATCCTTCTTCTTCATGAAGATCACAAGTGCACCCCAAGGAGAAAGACTAGGATGAATGTGTCCTTTCTTTAAAAGTTCCTCAAGTTGTGACTTGAGTTCATTAAGCTCATTAGTGGTCATCATGTAAGGTGCTCTGGAAACTAGCTCTTCTCCTGGTACTAAATCTATATGAAAGTCTACTGCCCTTCAAGGTGGCATACTAGGTAACTTCGAAGGAAACACATCAGCATACTCTTGTAGAATGGGATGCTCATCCAATGAGGTTTCTTGTTCTACCTCATCTTCCCTATTGTTGATGGTGATAGCAAACATCTAACATCCCTTCTACATGCTTTGCTTAAGTTGCATAGCGGAGATCATACGAAGGGATATAGGCCTCTAGACTCCAGATATCATAGTAGTGTTTCCATCATCATCCAATAATTTGATCAACTTCTTACAACAATCTAGTTTGGCCTTGTGAGCATATAGCCAATCCATGTCAAGAACTAGTCCGTAAGATCCAAGAGGTGTAACTTTGAGGTCTGCTAAGGTTTTTAAACCACCAATCTGAATCAAGCACTCCCTAACCAAAGAGGTAAATGATACTCTAGCTCCTGAAGCTAACTCAACTTCCCATCTAACATCTTTCCTAGCTTCTGCTAGCCCACAACACTCCATGACCAATGGAGAAACAAAGGAGTCGGTAGCTCCAGTATCAAAAAGGATAGAAACTGCACTACCTTTGATCATACATGATGCCTCAATGACTATAGCCTAATGCTTAGCTTGGTGGTTATCAACCACTGCAAACACTCTATGGGATTGGCCCATGTCCCTAATTGTAGGCTCAGACATCATTGCTCACTGACTGCCCTTCTGAGGACATTCCCTTGATATATGCCCCACGGCACCACAAGTATAACATGGTCCACAATTATGAACTTGAATTCCTAGAGGTATGGACTATTGACATCCTCTTGTCTAAGTAGACCCACTATATCCCCCTTTATAGGGTTGTTGTGAATGTGCTGGAGTGTATAAGGGGCATGTGATTTTTGTCCTTTCTTAGGACCCTGAGAGTTCCACTATTTGGGCTTTGAGCCTTGTTGTCCCTATGGTGGCTTCGGTGCTTGGCTATGTTGAGAATGTTGTTGCTGAGGCTGTGGGGCTTTGAAATTCCCCAAATTGTTATTATGATTCCCTTTCCAAGGGGGTTTCTAATATCTAGAATTATGAGGTGTGGAGTTATGGTTCTGAGATCTTCTATTAATATCCTTAACTATGGCTACTCTCTCAACTGTGTATTGTAAGTCTCATGGTGGTGTCATGCATACAATGTCCTACAAAGTATGGTTCAATTCCTTGATAAAGTGATTAACTTGAATTTTCTCATCCTTCATGTACTCTACATAAGGGAGGAGCTCAAGGAATTTTCTCTCATATTGAACCACTGATGGTCCTCGCTATTGTAGATCATGGAATTCATCTATACAATGTTGCTGAAACTACTCTGACAAGTATCTAGCTGTAAACCTTTCCAAGAAGGTTTCCCAAGTGAGGGTATCCATGTCAATGTGGCCCTTGAACTCCTCCTATCTTCACCATTTGGAGGTTGTTCCTCTCAAGAAATGAAGTGCCATACATGCTTTAAGATTACTCCCATAAGGGTGTAATTCAAAACACCTTCCAAGGCTTATAAGCCAAGCTTCAGCCTTTGTACCCTTGGTAGATCCCGCAAAAGGTGGAGGGTTAAGTTGAAGCAACTCTCTAATCTAATCACCTACATTAGGAGGTGGTCTCTCATATATGCGAACCTCATCTTTGAGTGGAGGCTCTAGTCCTTTGAAGGAACCAACTTTTGGCTAGGCCTGAACCTCTTCAAATTTAGGAGGACTCCTACTACGTTCCCTACCTAAGGAACCACTTCCTTCCATACCCTATTGTAAATTCTAGGGTACAACTAGAGGCATACGATCAAGAATGAGTCTTGTAAGGTTCTGAAAGGCCTAAAGTAATTCTGCATTCACATTGAGAGGTGGTTCAGGAGGTGGAGCCTGGTTCTCCTCTCGAACCTCTAACTCTGGTTGTACCTCTTCCTGGGATAAAGAGAAATGCCTATGGCCACGTCCACACCTATGAGCTAATCTAGTGAGTAGAGGCATCCTACACACATAACAAGAAAATTTTTTAGCAACTATGAAGCGGGTTAGGTTCCCAGAGTTAACTAAACCATGCTCTGATACCAAAATGTCATGCCCAAAAGTTGACCAAAACACAACTACAAAATTTCTAAAACCTTAGTAAGCAACTACAAACAATCATACTAATGCAACTTAAGAAGAGAACATTAATTGACATGAGACCGTATGTGTATGCAAAATGGTGCAGAGGGAAAATAGACAATGGATAATATCGAAGAGTCTGACAGCACCCCAAGGGCCAAAACATAGAAGGTTGTCCAAGTTTGACCAAAAGTCAAACCTCATCAAACAGTTCCTAACTATTCTATAGGATTCCCTAGACTACTAGCTTTGACTGGTATGCAAATTGAGATAGTTGACTAAAATTCAACTAGAGTTGACCAAAAGTCAACTATGCATTGAAGAACATGCAACCAAGCTAAAAGGGTATAAAATCCAACTAGAATTACTTGGGTATGCAAACTGAGGCATTTGACCAAGGTTTGACTAAGAGTTGACCAAAAGGTCAACTGTGCCCAAATATGGGCAACATGGTTCTACAAATTCTAAAGCATGTCAAGTTAGGGGTTGTGCATGTGATCCAAGGTGATGTCCAAGGTTTGACTATGTTTGACAGAAAAGTCAACTATGTAAAATTTTGGCTTCCTACAAGCATCTAAATGTAATAAGATAATTGGTAAGGGTTGTGCATGCAAACCGAAACACTTGTCTCAGGTTTGACTAGAGTTGACCGAAAGTCAATCGTGCACAATAATTGGTCAGCAAGTCTACAAGGTCATTAAGACCCTAGATGAGACCAAGGATGATAAAAGATATGTCGATAACATCGGAATAGATTTAAGACTATAGTTATAATTCTTTAAAATTAATTAATTAGATATGTTCTATTTATACAATAATTGATTATTTAAATCAACCAATTTTCTAATAACATAATTCTAACAAATAACTTTTAAGTATACATATTATAATAATAGTCCAAACTTTATTGACAAATTTTAAACTTAATAATATTCCTCTACACAAAGATAAACTTAACTTAAAATACAAATAATTTATACTATCTAGAATAATATCCCTCAAATTATACATATACATATATATATAAATAAATTAACTTTAATCTAATGAATGGTGGTAAAATGGAATCACACCTATTCAAATGTATATGATGTATAGGGGAAATATGAGATCCACTCCTAAATCCAAATTCCCAAAGGAGAGATCTAATTTGATCAACCAAAAGGCTAATGCACAATCGAATCAATCTATGGAGAATATGAAAGAGAGACAAAAACCCTATATTTTTCTATGGAGAATTGAAGTGTTTGAAATTTGAAATAATTGAAATACAAGTACTAACCATAAATTAGGGCTGAATAGGGGTAAAATGGAAGCTTAGCAATGTATCTAACATTCAACACTTATTCATTTGAATTGAAATTGGAGTTGGCATAGCATGAGTAAATCTAAAAATACTTGAAAATTAATTAGGTCAAGATACATACCTCATTGTGAAATTGATTTGGAAATACCTATTTTTTGAAGTCTGTATGAGGTTTCAAAAGATTCTACAACCAGATTTGTGATCGGAAAGCTGAGACGGAAAAAACCCAGAAAAGTTTCATCTTTCTGGTAGCAGGTCGAGTTTGACACTCATAAAAGGTCAAATACCACATTTTTATCTACAACCCAATTCTGATTTTGTTCGCAGATCCTAGAAGTTCGGTGAAAAGGGTACTCAAATCTATCCTCTGATTACTGAAACATCGACTGTAGATATCTAAAAAAGGGGTTTTTTGGGGGTGGCTATATAGGGTTTTGCCTTAGTCAAACCCCTATTTTGGTGGTCTCCACCTCCACGAATAGCTGATTGAAATAGAATGTGTGTGTGTATGTATTGAAAGTGTAATGCCAAGATCTAATCCTCTAGATCAAAACCCTAGCATGAATGTGTATGAAACATCAATGCATAGATTTGAATGAGATAGAAAAGAATACCAAGCCCCCAAGGCTAAAATACTTCTACCAAACTCACAATCTATAATTTTAACTCCATGATTGAATCTTTGAATGCTTGAAAGTTGATGATGGTGGATCAAGGAAGAAAACATCTCTCTTGCTCTAAATATGTGTTCACAAAGATGCTTGATGTCAACAATGGCTTGATCTCCTATATCATCCTCTTGTTATCTTACATCTTCACCATTCCTTTCTTGCTTGAAACCTTCTTTCTCACAAAACTTTATGGAGAGATGTGGATAATGGATTTTGGATCAATTACCTTTCTTGAGACTGCTTGAGCTTGAAAAACTTGATGTGAAAATGAGAGAGGAAGGCCTCCTTTTATAGTGAACTAGGGCACAATCCTCTAGAGGGGCCACCTTGGAGAATTAAATCCCAATTAGGTCCTAACCTTTAGAAAATATACCTATATTAAATGAAATTAGAGAATTTACCATCCTGAAACCTGAAATGGCCAACCCGGAGGCGAGAAAGTAAATATCCCAAAAGCCCAATGCCTGGAAATCAAGAATTATGGAAATTTGAATGAGGGGGGAAAAATTGAGGTTGGACCTAACCTAGTAAATTTCAACCTTGATCTTGACCTATTTAGGTTTGAGCTTGATCCTGACCTAGTTAGGATCAACCTCAAATTTGACCCTGTGCCCAGATCCAATCAGAATCAAGACAGGAGGTCCCGGGGATGCCCAGAGACCTAGAAATGATATCAAATCAGGATAGAATACCTGGGATAGGCATAAAATCCTATGATGACTATGATGAAGGCTAGGAGGACCTATTTTTAGGTCCTACCTAGAAAATAGAACCATGGAAGAGGGAAATTAAGGAGAATCCTCGAGATCCTAACCCTAATTTCACCTAGAATGAAGAAGATAAGTGAAAAATGCATCCTAAATGCAAATCTATCATGATAAATGTACTAAAAGAGGGTGCTAAACCTATAAAGATGGAAGTGCTTCCATTTTAAGATGATACATTTATCCCCCACTTTAGCTTAGATATGACACTACGTGAATATGCAAGCTAAAGTAAGAAAACATCATAGTAAATAAAAAAGATATAGCTAAGTCCTCGATGTAAAGATCCTGCAGAAAGCTATTAGAACCTACAACACAAAAGGTTAATGGAAACCCATAAATCACCTAAATCTTACTATATGATAATTTGAGTAGTGTATAGAGCCCCTTATGCCCCCCTATTTTGGCTTTCTATTTCAGAAGGGTGAAACAGGGTGATAAGAAAAACTCTATATACTAGATATGTAGAGTGTTGAAAATTCCTTTCCTAAACCAATTTCAAGGATTCCTAACTTTCCTAAATTTATTGAAGGAGTTAGGTATCTAAATCATGATTCCAACACTGCAGATGGCACTAAAAATGGAGTTACCGAACTCAAGTTATGATGAAAAGAGTGGATGTCTGTCTAAATGCATAAGAAAACAAAATCCGAGTTTACCCTAAGGAAACCCTAATAAAACCCTAATTTGAACTTATAAATAAGTAAAAGAGAGAAATACTTACTCATTCTTACCATTCTCAAATTCAAAATGAGGAAGCAAGATGTTGAGAAGAGAGGAACTTTGAGCGACACGCCTGGAGACTCTAAGACACAGCCTGGCTACCAAACGGCCACTACCTGAGGTGAGTTTATTGTTATCCTCCTTTGTACTTTCCAAATTTCTGCATTTTATAGGTAAGGTCGATTCTACCCCTTTTAGGTTGACCTTGACCTATTTAAGTTGAAATTGACCCATCTAGGTTGACTTTGACCAATGAAAGTCGACATTGACCAAAGGGTTTTTGTCAGTTTTTGAGATGAGGTCAACCTTGACCTAAAAAGATCTACCCTGACCCAGTAAAGTTGACATTGACCCAGTAAGGTCAACATTGACCTAACTAAGGTTGACTTTGACCTATTTTAGTTAGTTTTTCAAATTTGATGATGTAGATGACTGATATGATCTTTGTTTGTGCTTGCACGACCTAGTTTGCTTCCGAGAGCATCCTTTTGGGGAATTGCCAGTGAAAGTCAAGGAGAGACTGTCCAAGCTTGATGATGAGGGGATGCAGTTACTAAGGGATGTGGGACTGTACTAGGTATCAATCCTTCCATAGCTTAGACTACACTGAGCCATGTTATCAGCTCTGATAGAGAGGTGGGATGAGGATATATGCTCCTTCCATCTTCCCTCTTGTGCGATCATAGTGACCTTAGAGGATGTCTACAGGATCCTATGGCTTCCAGTCTAAGGGGAGACCATTAGACCTAGAGAATAGTGTGGTTTTGAGGAGATCCATGTAGACACAAAGTATTGTATAGGAGTGTGTCCACTAATGCAGACTTGGTCAGATCAGATCCTACTATCTTATGTACTATCAGGCCCTACACCTTTAGTACGGAAGGTGATGTTATGTATAGTAGCCTTAGTTGTGTTACCCAACTCAAAGGGTACCATATTTTCTTCACCTCTAACACATCTCATACAAAGGATGGAGAGAGAGAGGACCATGTTCTCATGGGGTCACAACATGCTAGCTCAGCTATACCATGAGCTAGGTTAGCTAGTGAGGTATCAATGGGAGAGTCTGTCGACATGCACAGTTCTACAGATATGGATTTTTGAGAATTTCACATGTACACATCCACAAGGAGTGCCAGTGATGGTAGATGTGAGCACAGTGAGAGCCTTCACATATCCTTTGAGAGATGTTTGGCAGTTTGGGGATATGCTCTACTGGAGAGTGCATCTAGACCGTATTGCCAGCACCGATGTGATATGGAGACCTTACTACCGGATGACAGAGTGGCCTGATACATGATTCTAGATGAGACATTCATAGCAACATAAGCTACTAGAGGGTCATTAGAGTCATATAGTGATGCCCTATTATTATGATCAAGTGATGAGATAGTTCGGCCTATTACAGGGAGTCCCTAAGGTAGTACCTCGCTATGTTCATCTGACGAGATACTATCAGAGACCCGACACCATTCACTGACCATCGATAGTAGACATAGATGATAGTGATGTAGAGGAGACAAAGGATATAGAGGTACCATTAAATGTAGCCTATTCAGGCATGAGTTGAGATTACATCAAATACTGGAGTTTGGAGGGGACCCATCCTATCTTTCCCAAGGATTATCCTACACGTGATCCAGGCTTTACAGAGGGGACACACCAAGATAGTGGAGCCACTGAGGAGGATGAGGATATCAAAGATGAGGAGGAGCACATCTTTGAGGAAGATCCCATGGAGGAGGAGAGAGTAGAGGAGAGAGCCAAGGACATGCCCCCAGGTGGTGATATTGGTACAGATATACCTATTACTCATGCATCACCACTGAGATCATGACGGCCCCCATGGCCCCACATAGAGACACCACCACCAAGACTAAGATATAGCGAGTGTGGAGAGAGTAGTTAGCCCATGCCCCCACCATATAGGCACTTTAGTGACATCCAGGAGGGAGACCTAGGTATGAACTTGATTGAAATTTGGTTGAATATATGATTTGAATAGACAGGATACTAGACTGATAGAATTTTTTCTTTTTACAGCTAGCATAGTGGAGTGGAGGAGCTTTGTATCCGAGATTCTCAAGGATAACATTATATCCTACAAACTACCAGCCAATGAGTGAGAGTCTTCCATTGGTCACAGAGATCCCATCAGACATGCTAACATCTTTATATGTATCTAGCGAGAGTTGAGAATCTGTAGAGAAAGGGAGGAGAACCAGATGGTAGAGGTACAAAGTCTCCAAGGATGTGTATAGGGTATGAGCATATCTAGGAGCCATACACAGACACACAAATCTTCATCTTCCCATCACAGAGCAGAGAGATCTGGGAGTCATCGTCCATTAGAGGGACATAGTGATAGATGTAGTGATAGATAGGGCCATTGGCCACATATGTATCAGAACTTTGAAAACTATTTTTGATGAATGAAAAAATTTCTCTATTGATTAGTTCTATGTTTGATTACTATGCTTTCATCAATATAAAACTTAATAGAAAGAAAGAAAGAAAGAAAGTGCATAAACATATTCAATATATAATTTTGGTAAAACTATATAACCTATAAAACAAATCTTTATAAGGAATACATAAATGCACATGGAACAAATGAGATTATGGGTAACAACATTTAAGATGCATAATATTAATGGGTTCCTTTAAATAAACATCATCCATATCAACAAGTTTGTAAGCACCCAAACCAAAGTCTTCAATAATAACAAAAGGTCCAAGCTAATTAGGGCTAAATTTCCCTTTTTCACTCGGTAAAGCATTCACATTCTGTTGATTCTCATAAAGGACTAAATCAACAACCACAAATGTTCATTCAATTACCTTATGATTGTATTGTTTTTGAAGAGATTTATGATACGCTTTTATATGTTCTAATGCATGTATTCGTTGTTCATCCAACATTTCTAATTTTTGTAGGTGTTGTTCATGAAAAGTATCTTTATCAATTATCCCATGAAACAAAATTCATAAAGAAGGTATTTCAAGTTCCAAAGGCATAATAGCATTAGTACCATAGACAAGGTTATAAGGAGAAGTACCCATGGCGGTACGAACACTAGTCCTATAGGCCCATAAAGCATAAGTCAATTGAGTATGCCAATCTTTTGCATGCTTACTAACTATTTTTCTCAAAATTTGTTCAATAATTTTATTTGATGCTTCAGCTTGTCCATTAGATTGAGGATAGTAAGGAGTTGAAAATCAATGTTGAATCCTATATTTCTCCAAGAATTTTGCAACTTCTTTGTTTTTAAAAGATGTTCCATTATCTGAAATTATCGTCGAAGGAATACCAAATCTTGTTATGATATTATTAAGGATGAAATCACAAATGACATCCATAATTATTGAATGAAGAGAGACAACTTCAACCCACTTCATAAAGTAATCTTTAGTGGTAAGGATGTAAGTATGTCCTTGAGAAGAAGTCAGTGAGATTTTTCCAATAAGGTCAAAACCCCAAATACTAAAAGGCCATGGAAAAACTTGATTACGAAGCTCATAAGAAGGAGCATGAATCAAATTACTATGTTGTTGACATTGAGGACATTTCTTAACAAACATGAAAGAATCTTGTTCCATTGTTTGCCAATAATATCCCATTTGAAGTAATTTATTAACCAAAGATTTTGCACCAAAATGTCCCCCACAAGAACCAGAATGAGCTTCTACTAAAGCTACAGGAATTTCAGTTCTATTAAGACATCATAATAATAATCCCTCATAAGAACATTTGTAAAGCGTATCTCCTAAAATGATGTACCGTGCTGCAAGTTTCCTAATACAATTATGCATGTTCCTTGTTGCTGATTTAGGAAAAGTACCATCTTTCAAAAAATGAAAAATATGTGAATACCATTCATCTGAATGCAAGTTAAAACAATCAGAGGTAAACTTATCAGAAATTGCAGGGCATTTAAGAGTTTTTATAGTAAATTGAAAGTTTTTGGCATTGTTCTCGAGACAAACCAAGGAAGCTGCACTGGCCATGGCATCCGCATGTCGCTTTTTCTTTCTAGGTAAATTCTGAATCGTATAAGAGGAGAATTGTGAAAGTGCATCAAGAGATAAATCTCTATATTATGTCATTTTAGCATTTTTAGTCTGATATCCTCCTTTAATCTATTCAACTATTAGTTGTGAATCTCCATATATATGTAAATGTTTGATATTAAGGGATGAAGCTACTCGTAATCCCGCTATAAGAGCTTCATACTCTGCAATGTTATTAGTGCAAGGAAAGGTTAGTTTATATGATAAAGGGATGGGTTTTTTGTAGGGGGAATCAAGATGATACCCACACCAGAACTTGTCTTACATTTAGATCCATCAAAATATAACTACCAAATATCCTCCTGTTAAAGAGTTAGGATGTTATCATCAAGAAATTCTATAAAAGTAGACCTTTCATCTAGGTAAGGACAAGGAGCTTCAGCTAGATAATCTGTCAATGCTTGTCCCTTAATAGATTTCTAAGAAATAAAATTAAGATTAAATTCTGTAAGCAACGTCACCCATTTTGCCAACCGGCCTGAGAGATCAGTTTGTGAGAAAAGATGTTTCAAAGGATCAAACTTAACAATCACATTAACTTCAGCATTTATCAAATAGTGCCTGAGTTTCTGACATGCATAAACTACAGCAAGACATTGTCTTTCTAAATCTGTATATCATGTTTCATAATCAAGTAAAGTCTGACTAATGTAATACACAGGTCTTTCTTTATCATTATCATCAATTTGAGCTAACAATGCACTCATAGCCTGTGGAGTCATTGAAGTGTATAATTGAAATGGTTTATCAAAATTTTTAGGTTGCAAGATAGGAGGATTTGTAAGATACTCCTTAAATTTCTCAAAAGTTTGTTTACACTCCTCATTCCAAGAGAAAGTGGTATCCTTTCTAAGCAAAGAAGTAAAAGGAATAGTTCGGTCTGCTAAATTAGAAATAAAGCGATGAATAGCTTGTATTTTTCCTTGTAAGCTTAGTAACTATGAGATATTCTTAGGAGGCATATTAACAATAGTTTCAATCTTTTTAGTATCTACTTTGATGCCTCGCTTAGAGATTATAAATCCTAATAATTTATCAGAATCAACTCCAAAGACACATTTCTTAGGATTCAATCTCATATTATAACTTCTAATCCTTTCAAATATCTATCATAAAATAGTAACATGATCCTTTCTTTGTATAGATTTTTCCAAGATGTCATCCACATAATCTTCAAGGATCTTATGAATGTAATCATGAAAAATCAAAGTCATAGCCTGTTGATAAGTTGCTCCTGCATTTTTTAATCCAAAGGGCATCATGACCCAACAAAAGGTTCCCCAAGGTGTTATAAATGCAGTCTTAAATTGATCTTCAAGGGGGATAAAGATTTGATTATATCCGAAAAAACCATCCATAAAAGATAACAAGGCATGGCCTATTGTTGAATCCACAATCATATCAATATTAGGTAGCGGGAAATCATCCTTCAAGGATGCCTTATTTAAATCTCTAAAATGAGTGCACATCCTTATCTTATTTTCTCCTTTTGACACAAGCACAATGTTTGAAATCCAATCTGAGTAATCTATAGAATGGATAAATCTAGAATCCAATAATTTTTCAATTTCTCCTTTGACTAATAAAGCAATTCATGGATTCATCTTTCAAATTTTTTTTTCACCAACTTCAGATTCGGCTTTAAAATAATGTTATGAGTAACAATCTTAGAATCTATACCTGGCATATCAGAATATGTCCAAGCGAATATATCCTTATATTCAAGCAAAAGGGAAACCAAGTGATCACATTCATCCTGATTCAAACATTTCCCAATTTTTATCATCCTTTCAAGATCAGTTTCATCCATTTGAATATCGATAGTTTCAGTAATTAACAAATCACTTCTTACCAAAGAATCCATTGGTAAAGGGAGAATATCATGTTCATCATGTTCTCCAAAATAAGCATCTATTTTTAAACAATAAGGCTTTCCTTGTTTGTGATGAAACTTAGGTAAATCCTCATAAACCCCTAAAAATTCCATTAAGGCTTCATCTTTATGAAAAATATCCAAAGAGGATTGTTGATTAAGGTCAATAAGTAATGGGTTAACCAACTTCAACTGTCCACTACAAATACGATTAACATTAAAAGGAAAAGCTGATGGTTTTCTATAAGGATTGAATCCTAATCCATATGTATGATCATAAAGTTCATTATCCAAAGGTACTTGTATACCTTGTTCATATTTACCACATCCTTTTCCATTAAATCCTGATTTCTTAAGAAAATGATGACTAGGACCATACCGATTAGTCATGTCAGAGGGAGTCCAAGGAGTGGCGTATATCACAATGTCATAACAATCAAGCTTTATAGTGTCAAGCATTTCATTAATCTAAGCGGCAACAAAATTGCTTTTTAATTCTTTAGGTAGTGAAGAATAAATAAACACTTTTTTCTCAAATTCATTTTGTTGCTTCATGAATTCCAAATCAGAGACCTTGTATTCTCCAATAAACATAGGATTAAAATCCAATGGCCCCCAATCATCCGCAGAAAAAGAAGAAGATGGGGCTTGTTGTTGTTGAATCTTAAGTTGTTTTATCTTAGATTGTTTTTAAATTTCTTTACTAGATTGAATAGGTTCAGAGTTTTTGGCATATTTAGTATTTAAGCAAGGATTCAAGGCATCATCCACATGTAATGTATACATTAAGTTATTATATATGAACCTAACCTTGCGATGAAGAGTAGAAGGAACTGCATGCATAGTATGTAACCACGGTCTTCCTAAAAGAAGGTTATAATTGAGAGGTCTAGGCATAACATGAATAGGAGTATTTAGAATAACTAGACCAACTTTAATAGGTAAGGTAATGATGCCAAAAGTTCTTTTCACAATATTGTCAAATCTACGTATAGGAACATTATCAGGTTGAATAGTAGATAGATCAGCCTTAATTGCCTTGAGCATATCCATGCTACAAACATTAAGTCCAAATCTATTATCAATTAAGGTTCTTCGAATGATACTCTGATTAATATAGATAGCCACCATAAGAGCATCATATTGATTATGCACATCTAGGGAAGGTAAGTCATTATCAGAAAACACAATAGGAGGTACAGAAGGCATAGTATGCATACAATCCAAAATCAAATGAATGTTCTCTTGATTAGGAGGTGAAGCAGGAAGAGTAGATAAAGCTTTTTGCAATGCCTCATGATATGTCAAGGAGGTTTGAAGTAATTCCCATAAAGATATCTTAGTAGGAGTAGCATGTAATTGGTCAACTAAGTTGTACTCCTTAAAGGTAGATGGATACCTAGGTGCTTGAGGAAGCATAGGGTGAGAAGGAGGTAAAGAAATTGGAATAGTAGGTTGAGGGTTATTTCATGTGTGATAAGCATGTGAAATGGAATCAGTGTTATCAAAGAAATCCAAAGGATCTCTAGGTTTACCCTTAATTATTATAGGAGGACATCCTTTTACCATCATCAAAGGTGTAGGATATATCATTTTAGGTTTATCAATATTACAAATAGTGGGACACGAAGGTAACCATGCACACACCCTATGGTAAATGTCAATTGGAGAGGTTGTGGAGGAGAGTGAAATAGGAATAGGATCCATGGAGATCATATTCGAACCATTTTCAGCCTCACTACCACGTACCTCACTAGGAAATCTATCCTCTTGTACAATAAAAGCCTCATCAAAGTACTCAAAACAAGAATCATACATGTTGAATACAAAGAAAGTACTAAAAGCATGAAAATATTTTTGCATTTTTAAAGGAATTTTCCAATGTTTTTGTATTTTTGAAATATAAATGCAAGAAATCTAATCTTATAAGCATACAAGATTTAAATCTAACACCATAAAAGAAAGAGTTGTCGTAAACAGGTTCACGAAAATGAATAGGGGTAAAATGGAAGCTTAGCAATGTACCTAACATTCAACACTTACTCATTTGAAATGAAATTGGAGTTGGCATAGCATGAGTAAATCTAGAAATACTTGAAAATAAATTAGGTCAAGATACATACCTCATTGTGAAATTGATTTGGAAATACCTATTTTGTGAAGTCTTTATGAGGTTTCGGAAGATTCTACAACTAGATCTATGATTAGAAAGCCAAGACGGAGAAAACCCAGAAAAGTTTCATCTTTTCGGTAGCAGGTCAAGTTTGACCCTCATAAAAGGTCAAATACAATATTTTTTATTCTGAAGCCAAATTTTGATTTTGTACATAGATCCCAGAAGTTTGGCGAAAAGGGTACTCAAATCTATCCTCTGATTCCTGAAACAATGACTGTAGATATCTAAAAAAGGGGGTTTTGGGGGGTGGCTATATAGGGTTTTGCCTTAGTCAAACCCCCATTTCAGTGGTCTCAACCTCCACAAATAGCCAACTAAAATAGAATGTGTGTCTGTATGTATTGAAAGTGTAATGCCAAGATCTAATCCTCTAGATCAAAACCCTAGCATGAATGTTTATGAAACAACAATGCATAGATTTGAATGAGATAGAAAAGCATACCAAGCCCCCAAGGCTAAAGTACTTCTACCAAACTCACAATCCATAATTGTTACTCTATGATTGAATCTTTGAATGCTTGAAAGTTGATGATGGTGGATCAAGGAAGAAAACATCTCTCTTGCTCCAAATATGTGTTCACAAAGATGCTTGATATCAACAATGGCTTGATCTCCTATATCATCCTCTTGTTATCTTACATCTTCACCATTCCTTGCTTGCTTGAAACCTTCTTTCTCACAAAACTTGATGGAGAGATGTGGATAATGGATGTTGGATCAATCACCTTGCTTGAGAGTGCTTGAGCTTGAAAAACTTGATGTGAAAATGAGAGAGGAAGGCCTCCTCTTATAGTGAACTAGGGCACAATCCTCTAGAGGGGCCACCTTGGAGAATTAAATCCCAATTAGGTCCTAACCTTTAGAAAATATACCTAGACTAAATGCAATTAGAGGATTTACCATCCCGAAACCCGAAATGGCCAACCTAGAGGCAGGAAAATAAATATCCTGAAAGCCCGATGCCCGAAAATCAAGAATTTTGGAAATTTGAATGAGGGGGGAAAAATCAAGGTTGGACCTGACCTATTTAGGTTAGAGCTTGATCTTGACCTAGTTAGGATCAACCTCGAGTTTGACCCTGTGCCCAAATCCAATCAAAATCAAGATAGGAGGTCCCGGGGATGCCCAGAGACCTAGAAATGATATCAGATCAAGATAGAATACATAGGATAGGAATAAAATCCTATGATGACTATGATGAAGGCCAAGAGGACCTATTTATAAGTCCTACCTAGAAAATAGAGCCATGGATGAGGGAAATTTAGGAGAATCCTTAGGATCCTAACCCTAATTTCACCTAGAATGAAGAAGATAAGTGCAAAATGCATCCTAAATGCAAGTCTATCATGATAAATGTACTAAAAGAGGGTGCTAAACCTATCAAGATGGAAGTGATTCCATTTTAAGATGATATAAGGGAAAATCTAGAAAATGCCAATTTCTGATGTCTGTGTGTACTTTCAAGCAATTTTACAGCCTATTGTGGACTAGAAATGTCGAGATGAAGAAAACCCAAAAATATTTTGTCTTTCCACTGGCAGGTAGTCTTTGACCCTCATAAAAGGTCAAAGGCTACATTCTTTATTTGAAGGTTGATTCTGACTTTGTTCGTAGAGCCCAGAAGTTCACCGAAAAGGGTATCCAAATCTACTCTCAAATCCAAAATTTTGCACCTGTACCTGCAAGAAAAATAGGGTTTTTGTTG
Organism: Chamaecyparis obtusa; assembly: GCA_027943335.1. Classification (NCBI taxonomy): domain Eukaryota; kingdom Viridiplantae; phylum Streptophyta; class Pinopsida; order Cupressales; family Cupressaceae; genus Chamaecyparis; species Chamaecyparis obtusa. The sequence continues at coordinate 256,905 of BSBK01008326.1, read as the reverse complement.
TTTGTTTGAGGGGTTTGCCTTGGTCAAACCCTAGTTTGGAATCAACCTTAATATTGAAATTGAAATAGTAATGGTAGCAAGTAGTAGAAATGAATCTAACAATGAAGCTATGAAATTCGATAGATATGTAATTGTATTTCAAATGTAAACAAGTATATTGATATGAAAGCTTGAACACAACAATGGTAAATGTAAATCAAACTTCCATGATTGTATGCTTGGAATCCACCTTGATAGAAGAATGAATGGATCTTGAAGATGAACAAAAGGATCTTGAAGGAAGATCACACCATCATGGTGGCTAGATCTAGGGTTTTGAATGATGAATCTTGAATGCTTGAACCAAATCCCTTCGATGGCTTGAATGTTTGAATCCTTGATCTTCAATCGAGAACTTGGATGGAGAAGAGGACTTGAATGCTTGAATGGATTCTTTCTTGATCACCTTGAGAGCTTGAGAGCAACGAAGATATGAATGATGGATGTGAAAATGAGAGAGGAAGGCCACCTTTTATAGTGAACTAGGGCACAATCCTCTAGAAGGGCCATCTTGGAGAATTAAATCCCAATTAGGTCCTAACCTTTAGAAAATATACCTAGATTAAATACAATTAAAGGATTTACCATCCTGAAACCTAAAATGGCCGACCCGAAGGCAAGAAACAAATATCCCTGAAATACCCAACACCCGAAAATCAAGGAAACTTGAAATTTGGATAGGGGGTCAAGGATGAGGTTGAAGCTGACCAAGTCAAGGTTGAGTTTGATCCTGACCAGGTCAGGATAGAGGTTGACTTTGACCCCATAAGGTTGACTTTGACCTTATGGTCAAAAACCTCAGGATCTAGACCTAGAATGCTAGGAAATGTAGATTGGAGTGAAAATCAGGGGCAGATAGAAGTAGAATGAGGAAAACAAGTATGATCTGAGAAAAAATTTGATTCCAAGTGCTTGACATGACCTACACTACTCACTCAAAGGGCTAAACGCTCTTAACATGGAAGTGCTTCCATTTTAAGATGATGCATTAAGCCCCCACTTTAGCAAGATTATGGAGTCGATGCAAACTCTTGGTAAAGGAGAAGGAAGAAGAGATCCTAGTGGATTCAAAACAAGATAGAATGACACTTAGTCAGGGACACAAGCCCCCATGCTAAGGATTCTAACTCAACATACGTGCACGAGGGTGCAAAAAAAACAAAAGGACACAAAAGAGGGGTTAGTACTAAAAAAAAACCCAAATCAACTAGCATAAGAAACCTTACTAAGAAACATTTCTTATACTAACATCATATTTGGAAAGCTATCATAAAAGCATAAATGTTTACATAAGAAAGACAAAACAACACTATAAATGACATAGCTTCATGATCTAGTCCTACTAGCATGAAAGCAAAAAGAGAGAAAGGGAAAAGAGTGATTACCTCACCTAGTAAGATGCCCACCTTACCATGAATCACCCTGGAGGGAGAGCCCAACAGGTTCACCCATAAAATATGCTTGCAATTGTAATACATCTTCTAATGGCTTCTAGAATACACATAGATCCACCTTCTTGTATCACTATGAATATGAAATGCATGTCTCCTCAGGATTTAGCAACTTATGTGCATTACCTTCAGAAGATTTAGCATATAAATGTGTGTCTTTTCAGGATTTAGAAACTTATGTGCGTTACCTTCCAAGATTTAGCATAATTGAAATTGGAAATGCATGCCCCTTTAGGATTTAGCAACTTATGTGTGTTACCTTCCAAGATTTAGCATATTGAAAAATTTTGAAACATGTGTGTCTCCTCAAGATTTAGCAACTTATGTGCATTACCTTTGGAAGATTTAGCATATAAATATGTGTCTTTTTAGGATTTAGCAACTTATGTGCATTACCTTCCAAGATTTAGCATGTAAAAATAAAAAACTATAGTAAAAGGAAGACCCTATATATGCCCCCCTCCTTAATATGGAAAAAAAATACTATTTTGACATGTTAAGGAAAGAAAAGAACAAGGATAAAGCCTTCTTCAACATCAAGACAATATCCATAGACAACACCCAGTCCAAGCCAAGAAGGTCACAGCTCCTATGGGGCCATGGAAAGGATGAATGTAAAGAGATATCATGCAAGAAGTGAAAAGAAAGGAACCCTTGTGAGGGATAGCACACTGTTCAGTTTCCAGGGTGAGAGATATATCAATCATGGAAACCCAATGTCAAACAACAAAAGAGGTTATTATCAAGGACATATATCCTCAATGCAAACCAAAATTTTCATGTATGATTGAATATCTCATAATAGATAAATACTGCTTACCCAAGGAAAGAGGTGAATCCTGGAAAGATAGAAAAAGAAGGAGATGGCATCCTTGCCCCCAAGTGTAGGAAAAAAGATGGAAGAGGATACCTACTTCACAATGTAAGGAGATATCATGTTTAACAACAATGTATACCATATCCTTAGTGAGGGATATTGACCCCCACATCCAAGAATATAGATAATCATGAAAAGGATATGTCACTCATGGAAAAGGATCTTGAAAGAAAAATATCTTATCAACAAGACCCCCACCAAAGAGGAGTGCTTTAGATAAAATATCATCTTTCAAAAGGTGGGAACAAAGATTCAATCATCAAGCCCCTTGCAAACAAGAGGAAGAGGAATCTTTGGAATGAGGGAAACAACTCTAACACCAAAGTAAGGGTGAGATTTTATAAAGAACATAATTTGAAAAATAGAGAAGAAGTGATGACTTAGGACAAAAAATTCTCATATAAGAAGGTTATCCATAGTCAAAACATCTATCAATATGTTGAAATAATATTGCAATATAAACAAATACCACTAAGCTAAGGAAAGCAGTTCCCTAGACAAAAAGAAAGAAAGAGGTACCTTGCCTCCTAGAGATAAAGACAAGGGATACCTTTGTAAAACAAATGTCTTAGAAAAGATATCTTGAAAAGAAAGGATAGATTCTATGGATGATTAAAAACATAATGCAAAGCCATCAAAAAATAGGAGAGAAAGAATACCGATTAAGCCCCAATAAAAGACCTAATGGATTCTAGGAGATTGGATGAAGATACACCTCTTGCCCCCTAGTCATGATACAAGAGGGGAAGAACATCTACATTATATCTAAAGGAGGGGAATCCTCTATATCAAAATTATGAAGGAATTTTAAAACTGCATGAGAGTGAGATATAATTCCTAAAGCAACTCTTTCTCTAACATATAACTTGAAATGTTTACAATCAGCAATTAAATGTTTGTTACTATAATGAAAAGGACATTTGTATTTGTATAAAGCATCGATCGGCATAGGTCTAAAGATTTCTTTCTTGGAATTCATTAGCTCAACATATACCTTCTTAGCCACTTCTTGACGAGTATTAATGTTTTCTAAGATAGGTGTGGGGAGAAGAATGTGAAGAGGAGGACAATGTTTAGCATCACCTACCTTAACTTGATATTTTGAACAACCAACACCATACATATCTGGTTTTGGGGGTATATGAACTGGAAACCTAATACCATGCTCATTAACTCCAAGCCCTAAACCTTTATAACCTTTTTTAGTCACCATATTATATCCAGTAGTGTACATATTATGTAAAGCTTCTACAACAGGTGATTGTTTATCATGTTCATGAGTAAAGGTTGTATAAGATGGGATAATAGGTTTTCAAGAAGTTTCTTTACCCTTTCCTTTAATATCATCATGAATTAGAGGAGAAGGTAAATCAAATAAATCTTGCACATCCGCATCTTGAATTATAGCTTGAATCCCATCATAAGTATGGAAAGAGCGAGGATGAGAAAATGGAGAATTAGGTATCGGATTAGGATTAGGAATTTTAGGATTAATAGGATTAAGATTAGGATTGATAGGATTAAGATTAGGATTGATAGGATCAGAATTAGGAAGATTAGGAGATGGTGTATCATCTACCAAATTCTTCACATAATCCAAAAGATTAATAAGGCTACCACATAAATCCTTAATGAAGGTTTTAAATGTAGGCAGACTAGTGTCGGTCAACTTCACAAAAGCATAAGCAAGAACAAAGTGAAGGGTTATCAACATAATGAAGTGAATGATACTCTCATAAACATCATAGGTATTATAAAGAGATGCTAAAAGAAGAGTTAAAAAGAACATAACTACACACCAAAGCATTTTAACAATCACCATAGAAAATGAAATGCAAGAAATATTTTTGGATTTTATTGATTATATAGATTTTTTTGTATTTTTGAATTGTAAAATGCAAGAGCATAAACTAGATCTAATCTAAATGCAAGAAAGGATCTAAAATCTAACACAATAGGGCATCTAATTCCACAAAAGAAAAGGGGTAAGTATGTCAGGTTGACCAAAATGAATGGTGGTCAAATGGAATCACACCTATTCAAATGTATATGATGTATAGGGGAAATAAGAGATCCAATCCTAAATCCAAATTCCCAAAGGAGAGATCTAATTTGATCAACCAAAAGGCTAATGCACAATCGAATCAATCTATGGAGAATATGAAAGAGAGAGAAAAACCCTATATTTCCCTATGGATAATTGAAGTGTTTGAAATTTGAAATAATTGAAATACAAGTACTAACCTCAAATTAGGGAAAATCTAGAAAATGCCAATTTCTGATATCTGTGTGTACTTTCAAGCAATTCTGCAACCTATTTTGGACTGGAAATGTCGAGACAAAGAAAACCTAGAAATCTTTTATCTTTCTGCATGTAGGTACTCTTTGACCCTCATAAAAGGTCAAAGGATACATTCTTTATTTGAAGGTTGATTCTGACTTTGTTCGCAGATCCCAGAAGTTCACCAAAAAGGGTATCCAAATCTACTCTCAGATTCAAAATTTTGCACCTATACCTACAAGAAAAAGAGGGTTTTTGTTGTTTGTTTGAGGGGTTTTCCTTGGTCAAACCCCATTTTGGTATGAACCTTAATATTGAAATTGAAATAGGAATGCTAGCAAGTAGTAGAAATGAATCTAACAATAAAGCTATGCAATTTGATAGATATGTAATTGTATTTTGAATGTAAACAAGTATATTGATATGAAAGCTTGAACACAACAATGGTAAATGTAATCAAACCTCCATGATTGTATGCTTGTAATCCACCTTGATAGAAGAATGAATGGATCTTGAAGATGAAAAAAAGGATCTTGAAGGATGATCACACCATCATGATGGCTAGATCTAGGGTTTTGAATGATGAATCTTGAATGCTTGAACCAAATCCCTCCAATGGCTTGAATGCTTGAATCCTTGATCTTCAATGGAGAACTTGGATGGAGAAGAGGACTTGAATGCTTGAATGGATGCTTTCTTGATCACCTTGAGAGCTTGAGAGCAATGAAGATATGAATGATGGATGTGAAAATGAGAGAGGAAGGCCTCCTTTTATAGTGAACTAGGGCACAATCCTCTAGAAGGGCCACCTTGGAGAATTAAATCTCAATTAGGTCCTAACCTTTATAAAATATACCTAGATTAAATGAAATTAAAGGATTCACCATCTCAAAACCCGAAATGGCTGACCCGGAGGTGGGAAACAAATATCCCCGAAAACCTGACACCGAGAAATCAAGGAAACTTAAAATCTAAACAGGGGGTCATGGATGAGGTTGGAACTAACTAGGTCATGGTCGAGGTCGATCTTGACCAAGTCAAGATAGAGGTCAACTTTGACCCCATAAGGTCAACTTTGACCTTATGGTCAAAAACCTCAAGATCTAGACCCAAAATGCTAGGAAATGCAGATTAGAGTGAAAATCAGGGGCAAATAGAAGTAGAATGAGGAGAACAAGTATGATCTAAGAAAAGATTTGATTCCAGGTGCTTGACATGATCCAAACTACTCACTCGAAGGGTTAAACGCTCTTAACATGGAATTGCTTCCATTTTAAGATGATACATCTAATTTAACAAAATCTCATATAAAAGAAAAACTGAAATTATCAAAATAAATACTATATTATGAAACCTATGAATATAGTGATTTTTAACACAAAATTCAAAATATTTATATGAAAATTTGAGAGCTTAAGGAGGGGTTTTAAACTACATAAAGGTAATTTAATCTGCATAAAAGGCAAGGAGATTACTTATAAAAAAACCCAAAAACTACACCGAAAAGTACCCCGTTCTCGCACATTGTAGGTCATCGAACGAAACTAGGCCAAGCGCGGAAAGAAGGTGGAGAGGGAGGGAAGCTCTAGTGGTAGGGAGGAGAGGTAGAGGGAGGGGGAGGCACGGTGTCAAGCACCACTCCCACCCACTACACAGTGGTGACGTGGGGAGCTGGCCTCCGCCATCGCCCTACGTGTGAGGGGATGCATGGGGGTTAGGGCTTTGGCCCACCCCCACCCTCAAAATGCATAAACATAAAAAAAATTATTTTTTGATTTAGCACTAAGCACTTTAAACATAGGTTTTAAGATTTAAATTAAGTTAAATTTTATTTTAATTCAAATTATATCTACATGCATTATTTTAATAAAGAAAACAATTTAAATATTATATATATTCACTCGTGAAATAAATTGATTGTACCCCAAAACAGGGGGTATGTAGGGAAAAAAAATTAAAATAAAATTTCATATTCAAATTCTATAATTCCAACTAAACATCTTGAAGGAACTAAATTTTATTTTTGGGCATTTTAGATTTTAAAAAAATTTCAACAAAATAAATGAATTGTAGAATAATTTATACTCTAAATAATTATTTCTTACATCCAACCATTACATTTATCTTATTTATAAAGTATATTGAAATGTTGGAGTTGAATGTAATATTTGTACGAACATACTATGCAACTTGAAAATACCTAAGTCATAAAAATAAATAAATTAAATTTAAACATTACAAAATCAATTAACTTAATATCTAAGTGATTGACAATTTAAAAATATTTGCCAAGGAACATAAAATTTCTTCAAACTTTTATTTTCCCCAAAATAATCAAACATATATTTAACTAAAATTAGAGAACTAATATTGCATCGTGAACTGTTCTTCGTACATAATCAAATCGCTTATTGATTCCATAATTTCTTAATTTCATTAAACAAACTTTTGAATTTAACAACAAAATTGAAGTTTATTATACATGGGAATCCCTCATTCCCATACGAACATATACATGAAAAGTGATATTTCAGCAATTACAAAAGGAAATTTTCTTAAGCCCACAATTTTCTACAAGCCCTGCATCTAGCTGGGTACTTGTATATGCAAGGTTGACCACGGAGGCTCACCTCCCAACCTAGGCCTTTTCAAGGCCACCCCTAAGATAGGAGATCCAAATTGGAATAGGGTACAAACATAACTCAAACATGAAGAAAATAAACAATAAGAACACACTTCAACAAATTTTCCCACCATGGTTTAACAAGAGGAAGACCTCCAAGAGACCTTCCTGAAATAGGGTAGAGGTGGACTACCATGTGGAGAAGCCATAGTACAAATACAAATTTCCCAAGCCACACATGGACTTGGGATGACCATCTTCAAGAATATGCGGTCTAATCTCCTTATGCCCCCGAGGTGCCGGGAGGCCATACTTGGCATCATGGGTATCATGAAACCCCATGTTTATCACTCCACACATGGGAGACTCTGTACAACCTAGGTCTTCTTCCTACTACCCCCTTCAAGGTTCCTCCACCCTCCCTAGGGTGAGTAGCCTTGAAGAACCCCATCCCAAATTGAATACACAAAAGAAAAACAACAATTTACAAAACTTAAGTTTCAAACCAAAAGCCTTGAAAAGCCATGGACTCTATTAATGGAGCTCCAAGCTCAAACTTATGCAAGAAATTAACTAAAATATCACAAGATTCTACCTTGATCCAAGCAAAGGAAGAAAACTAAAAAATGCAAACTCCTTCCAAGCTAGTCCTTCCTAAGCTCCTTCAAAACTGAAAAGGTCTCCAAATCTAGAGAGTGGGTGAACAACTAAACCCTTCTCCAAGCTTTCCCTAAATAGGCCAAACTCCTAAAATATAGGAGCTAATCAAAAGTGAGCAAGAAACTTCCAGTCCCTTCTTTCCACTTGCCTTCCTTCATAAATTGAGTTGGATGCAAGTTGGGAAGAAGAGAGAGGTTAACCAAAACCTCACAACTCTTCAATTTTGACCAACATGGAATTCTTGACTTTATGGGAGTCATAAATAAGTTTTAAGATGGGCTGAAAATGACCCCTAACCCCTAAGGTACCAACCCGGGTAGCTAAAATTGACCCGAGTTAACCTATGGGAGCCCAAATGACCCTCCTAAAATCCACCTAAATTTTACACATGGATTTCAAGTTTTGGTTGACTATCTAGAAACTTCCCAACCCAAGGTAAGTTGATTCTACCCTAAGGTTAAACACTAGTCAATCCCTTGACCCAATCAAATACAATATACTAACCATGCCAACCAACACTTAAGCCACAATTTGCCAAATTTGGCACATTAATTAAAAAAAATGACATGGTTAAGTCACAATTACATCTGCTAAATTAAATACATGCATGAAAACCACATTCATGAAATAAAAGACTATACAACAAGGTCCATGTTTCTTTATACAAAGAGGACCTTGGAATGCATAGTATAAACATAGGTTCCAATACTGGATCCCTGCATTTAGATCCATGGTCAACTTATCCTACCACTCATTGTACACATCAGTAGGTCCAATTAACATGATATAAACATAATACATCATCAATACTGCATGGTTTAAAACTATGTTTGTAAATGAATCAACTAAGCATAACTTCAATTTCCTAAACCAACTTTTCATCACAATAGTTTTAAACATCATATAATGTCATATGTGACATCATCATAACTAAAACTAAATTAAAACATATAGTATATTGAGTGTACCCTAATTACATAACCAGGTACCAAACATATAACATAGGATTCAACATATCCTTAAATACATAAGTGTCTCAAATAGTCAAGTATGTATGTGAATTAAGTACTGAAAGCATGGAAAATAAAGTAGTATAAATATGACTATCTGGTAGGTCTCACAATTAGGTTCCCCAATTTGTCTAATAGACTCCTGTGTAGGTTGAGAACCTTGAAGTTATATAGGTTCCTCTGATGATGTACCTTCCTCACTTTGACCAACACCATTGCGGGGTATGTGCAAGATCATGAGAGGCCAAAAAGTGGCAATGTAAAAAAATCCACTTTTCAGTCATCCAAAAGTGCATGAAAATGTATGTTGACTTTTTAGTAGGCCTGGGTGTCAGTACACCTTAGTAAACTTGACACCAAAGCACAAGCGTAATCATGTACCTGAAACCTGTGGCATAAATCAAAACCTGTGAGCCATTTTCCTCATTTATCTCCATGTTTTGGGTTTGAAAAATGGTTCCACATATCCTATACATGATATTTTCAGGTACCTAACTGCTCCAACAACAAATTTGACTCCGCAATTTATTCGGTAAGTAAATTCTTTCTATATCTTGATTAATTTATTTCATTTTCATGTTAAATGTAGTTTTTTTCGTTAAAATGGGGTTTTGTATTGATTTTTTTAATAATATATGAAATCAATTTGAAATTTATATCTATTTATTATTTAATCAGGCATGGTTGACAACAATGAAGATAATAGCCCTCCCCCACCAAATAATGATCCCCAAAATAATCCAGAACCACTTCAAAGCCCTCAATCTTTAGAGGATTTGATACAGGAAAACTTGAACACTATACAGGGCTTCAGAAACATGTATCAGAATATACCTACGTTATCTCTTATGCTTGCCACCCTAAATACCATTGTTGAAAATATTAACACCCTTATGTAGCAACATAATGCTACTCTTCATTGGTGTGATGATATGTACACCCAATTTGATGATGGGCTTGACCATGATGGGGTTCCGGCCCTTAATATAACTAAGGAAGATATAGCCTCCCTTTTTGTTAATCCTAAAACTAGATTAAAAGTTGACCCCAAAAAGCCCAAATTATCAATAAAATGGTGCACAAATGAAGTAATGCGCACACAATTTTGGGATCGCTAGTGGATGGTTTTTGATAAACCACCCCATAGCAATTTGGAGCTCCCTTTTTATTTCATAAAAAAATTGTATGCTGAGTTTGTGCTTGGTCACAATGTTAATTATTGGAGCATGAGGCCCAACATGGGTGTAGGGGGAGGAGCTCCTCAGACTAGGCCATTTGCCCAATGCAAAAAGGCCACTACCTTTGTCCCCCCCACTAATGTCGCACCCCCTCCTACAATGTAGCATCCCGATATCATTGCAAAGGCTGCCTCATAGAGTATTATGGCCATTCATTTGTTGGGTGATCAGTTGATCACACAAACCAAGTCATTGTTGCCTCTTGGTGTGGATGATGCTAGCGCATCGACGTCTATCAGTAGTTCACATGTGTGTGTGCCCCATACTTGCATTATATGCAATAATTTGTGCTTTGGACTACTTACTGATGCTGATACATATTAGTATGTTATTGGTGAGGAGGATATAGGAGATGCAGCGGCAGAGGTGGAAACACCTCATGGAACATCTACGTCTCATGAGAGTGCTCAGGAGGGGTACGTAGAGCCATGGACTCCTATTGATACGATAAGAGTAAACATTATAAATAAATTTTTCACATGACTTATTTAATTTTAAAATTATTTATTTATTTAGATTAGTTTTAATGATTGCATGCACTTATGTATCTATATTTTTTCTATTTATGTTCAGTCGATGAAAGAGGAGGAGTTGAGATAGGTGGATAACTCCACACTTTCGGCCATTTCATTTGGCCTTGACACCTATACGGTATATTATAAATTATGTACCCATTAGTTTTTTTTATATCATTTGGTGTACATGCTTAAATCTCTATCAATTAGAGCAATAAAATTCATACATTTACTAATATATTTTCATCTTATTGTACTCTTGCAGGCTACAACTGATGTCAGTGGGGGGCACGAGGGGGTTCCTTCTTCATGTGTTGACAAAGGAAAGTTAATTAATTGTTTAAGGTTAATTATGCATGCATATGTATGCCACTTGTGTTTAGTAATAAATATTTTACTTACACTTTATTGTATAGGGTGTGGCACTTGATGATGTCCTAACATAGGTTCAAGAGCCTAGGCTGACAGGCATCTCGATTTGGAGTGATAGCCCAATTGTAAGTAGACTTTTACATATTGTTATTTGTATTTTGTAACTAGGGTTGTTATGATGAAGTACATTTATATATAATTGACAATCTTTTTACTCTCACAGGTTACTCCCAGTGTGAGGGAGGGCCCACGAGAATCTTTCGTATCTTTGTTGACCCAGCCCACTATTCCAGAGGAGGGATCAATGGATGTAAGTTTTAATTTTAGTTCAATCAATTTGTAATTTATCATGTTTTCATCCTATTTTTTAGATTTATTACTCTATGTTGCACCACTCTACTAATCTCATTATTGCAAATATATATTTATAGGACAAAGTTGGCATTGGTGGCATTGTCCCTTCATTACCAAAGACTTATGCTAGGACACCTGATCATGGTAGGCAACAGAGAGGCTAGGTATAGACGTTTGTATTTAGTTATAATTTTAATTAAATTAGTATTTGAATTATGAATTTTATATATATATATATATATATATATATATATATATATATATATATATATATATATATATATATATATATATAGATATATAGATATATAGATATATAGATATATAAACTAAGCAATCTAACTTGGGTTTGAACTCATTTTTTATGTAGGATCAATCAGAGCCAAACACTTCTTCAAAGAGGCTACATTTTGATGATCCCCCTTCGGCATAGGATGTAGTTTTAGTTTCTTGGTCATTTAGAGATGCCACTTGGCACATTTTGAGATGACATATATGCCACATTGTACACCTTGAAATATTGATTTTGTAGACATTTTGAAATGGCATATGCCATAGTTGTATATGGAGATACTTTTGATACATTTTGATACTTTCTATATATAGAACATGTTCATTTTTATGTTATATTTGTGTCATCTTTTGTATACATATTTATTATTCATGTTTATGGAATTGAATGGTGAAGTTATATCTTGACTATGATTATCATTATGATTTAAATTATATCTTGTTGAAGTTATATGTCAATTTGATTGAATTTTTTATAATAGATGTAATAAATTACCTAGATGTAATAATTTATGTAGGTGTAATAAATTAATAGATGTAATGAATTTTTTGTCCTCGATCACATACCTTGGGTCACTTGGGTTGAGTGTGGTCGCGAGCGTTCCAGTGACTCCATGGGCAGAATGGGGTTGTCATTGGTGTTAATCTGGCCAACCATAGTCGATGGAGTAGATGGTTCGATGCCAAGACAGACAGTTTGAAAGATACACTACGGAGCTACTTTCAACTGACCCTCAATGTAAGTTTTGGCATCAACTGAGATCGCCTTACCAAATGCAAATGAATTCAAATCGCCCAAAACTGAGAGAGGTTATTGTAGACCTTGGAACCATGATCTCATAGCTCCTAATGGTTTGTCGATACCTCTCATGAGGTCTGAGATATGAGCCTTGGAAGATCACTGCCCAATCATGCTTAGTGCACCTTGGGGTCACTTGGGTCAAGCGTGGTCGCGAGCATTCTAGTGACTCCGTGGGTGGAACAAGGTTGTCACTAGTGTTTACCCGGCCAACTAGAGCTGATGAAGTAGATGGTTCGATGCCAAGACAGATGGTTTGAAAGATACACTACGGAGCTACTTTCAACTGACCCTCACTACAAGTTTTGGCATCAACTGAGATCGCCTTGCCAAATGCAAATGAAGTTGAATCACCCAAAACTGAGAGAGGTTATTGTAGACCTTGGAAACATGATCCTGTAGCCCTTGATAGTTTTTTTATACCTCTCATGAGGTCTGAGATATGAGCATTAGAAGATAATTGCCTAATCATGCTTAGTGCACCTTGGGGTCACTTGGGTCAAGCATGGTCACGAGCGTTCTAGTGACTCTGTGGGTTGAACAAGGTTGTCACTAGCATTGACCCAGCCAATCGAAGCTAATGGAGTAGGTGGTTTGATGCTAGGACAGATGGTTACCAGTCCATAGTCGGGTACCTGATATTTTTGAGTACATGAAAAAATGATGAGAGTAAATGAAAAAATTGAACTTTTATATATAAAATGAGGTTTAAATATGTATTATATATACTAATGTATTGTATATATATATAATGTATTATATATATACTAATGTATTGTATATATATATATAATATAATATATATATATAATGTATTATATTATATAATATATATGTATTATCTATATACTATAATAGGAGAGAGAGAGAGAGGGGGGAAGGGAAGAGAGTAGGAGATAGAGAGTAGGGGAAGGGGAGAGAGTAGGAAAGAGAGAGAAGGGGAAGGAGAGAGAGAGAGAGAGAGAGATTTTGGTGATGAGGAATTGAGGATTTGTAGGGTCTCTACGGAGATACTTGTAAATTATTCCTACATTATTGATTGTTTGACTGATCTTACAACCAATTTTACTATGGTCTCTCCTTCCCCTTCTCTCTCTATCCTACTCTCTCCCCTTCCCCTTCTCTCTCTCTCTCTCTCTCTCCATCCCCTTCTCTCTCTCTCTCTCTCTCTCTCTCTCTCTCTCTCTCTCTCTCTCTCTCTCTCTCTCTCTCTCTCTCTCTCCTTCTCACTTTCTCTCTCTCTCTCTTCCTTAATGGTCACCCATGAAGTTTTTAAATGGCTGATTGATTTCATTTTCTTCTTTCAATGGCCATCTATGATTGTTTTGCAATCTTCCAACCTTTCGTACATAGTTGTAAAATACATATTAATATTATACATATAAAATAATATATAATATATGATATATGATGTAACATTTACTATTAATATATATTAAATAATATTTAATGTAAAATGTATATTATATAATATTTAATATTTAATATATAATTGATATTATATAATATTTAATATATATAATATATAATCTAATATATATCTAATATATAGTTTTTGATATATAATATATCATATGAAGGATGGAGAAATGGGAGGGAGAAAGGGGTTGGAGAAATTAAGACAGAGAAAGGGGAGGGAAAAGTTAACAATTAAAATTCTACCGGCATTTTTGGGTACCTGATTAGGCTCGGTATTTCTTTTTGCACCAAACCTATAGTGTTGACTATTGAAATGTCACAAAAACATGTTTTTCCCTTGTTTCTCTAAGTTCCAGACTTTGACCATGAAGCTGATGACTTTTTTTTCACCCAAATTTGATGAAATGAAAAGGGTATCTTAAGGAGATTAACAGCTTTCTGTCGATATAATTGCTGTCAAATTTTGAATTCGGTAAGTAATTATTGTTGGAAACTGCAATTGAAGCAATTTTTGTATTGTCATTGATTTCAAACCTTAATTGGTAAGACTGTTGCTACTTAAGAAAGTACTATATCTATTTAATTGTTGCTAAGGGGATAGGCAAGGTTGGTAACAATAGCACCTAAGGAAAGGTTGAGTTATCTTGATACTTCAATGAGTACTTGATTATGTGGCACAATGATAAGACAATGTATTGTTTATCTAAGTAAGAATGAAGACTAAACTGGTAGGCTTAACTGAGCAAAAGTGAAGAAATCTAGTGTAAGTCGAGTGTTGTTAGTGTCTACTGACCTAGTATATGCTGAGTAAATTTAGTGTTGACCGAACACTAGTTAATTGGCGAGGAAGATAGTATTAGTCGAGGAAATAGTTTATGAGGTGACCAAGCTTTCTATTGAAGACCAAGAAGTTGAACACAGTATTGATCGAGCATTAGTATTTTGCATTTGAGGAAGAATTTAGATTTCCAGCCGACATTGTTGAATTCTTGGATTATGTAAAACGTGTTGACTTTATTTATTGATTGTATGAAAGCATTTAATGCACTATAAAATGTTTTATTGTAAATCTATTAAGAGATTCAAGATATTTCTAGAAGGATAGTTGAAGAACATAATGTAGGATGGATTAAATGAATCTAACCTAACCCTAAGATCTATGAAGGAGATTAAGTAGCAAAAGATGTATTGACCTAATAGAGGAAGTATTAAGGAAACCTAAGCTAGAGGTTGAAGAGAGGTGAATGTTGAAAGTATTGTTGATGTTATTCACTATCTAAGCAGAGAAGGATGAAGGAGAAGTGTTGTGATTGCTTGAAGAGAGTTCCAAGTAGATCATTGATGGAGATGGTAAAGGTTCACAGTCAGTAAGCCAGCATATGTGTATGGAATTGGATCTGATATTTGCAAAGTGAGTTGTATGTTTTTTAGATCAATACTACTGCTACTTTCTAACCATTGTAATAGTCAAAATCCTTTGAACAAAGGTTGACCTAACAGTCATAGGTATAAATCCTTTGAACAAGGTTGCATTCTAATAGAGTTTATGTAAGTCCTATAACAAGGCACACTTTTAATAGAGTGGCTTAAATCCTTTAACCGGGTCACACCTGACAGTGTGTTTGTAACCTTTGATAGGGTTGGCTTTCACCAAGCTCACTTTAGAAGAGTGAACATAATAGTAACATGTTACAAACTAGTTTTTCCCTAATTGGGTTTCCACTATAAATCCTGGTGTTTATACTTGTGTGAATTTTTTGGTTTGAACATTTCTATGTTTTACAAGTTAGATGCTATTGGATAAGTGGACTACACTGTTATATGTTTCTGTTATGCAATCAGTAATGACCAAGTAGGTGTTGGTTATTAGATTTGATTTGTTGAAGAGTTTTAAAGTTTGTTTTATACATCTAGACTTGAGAACAACTGATTCACCCCCCCCTCTTTGTTGTTCTAAATCATATTAACAATTGGTATCAAAGCTGTTGGTGCTTACAGAGAACAAGTTTGAAGGTACTTGAAGCAAATGATCAAGATGTATAAGAAGGAGGTACCAAAGCTGAATAAGGAGAACTTCCTTGCATGGAAAATCTTGATGAAGTTGCATCTGGCCAGTATTGGTGATTCTACAAAGTATTATATTGAACATGACTATATCACACCTGTTGCACCTTTGACTACTGAGGAAATGAAAGCTAAACAAGAGCACAACCAAGCAATGTTGGAAATTGCATCAGCCCTAAGTTATCTAGAATTTGAAGACATCAAAGACTACAGTAATGCAAAGAAAATGTGGGACACCCTTGCAAACATTTATGGTGATGGCATAAATGTGTTGAGAGCAAAAGCCGAGAGCCTAAGAGGTAAATTTGATGAAATGAGAATGCAAGAAGGTGATAATATTGCACAATATTGTGGTAGAATAAAAGTTGTAAATGCTATTAGAGGAGCAAATGGAACTATTGAGGATGAAACTGTAATAGGAAAAGTATTGAGAACTCTATGTCCTATCTATGTAATCAAAATTTTTGCAATTTAGGAATCTAGATGTAACTCTACTAATGCTTTTACTTTGGAAAGTTTGGTTGGTAAGCTTACTGCTTTTGAACTTTCTAACTATGATAACTTCACTGTTGGTAATATTGAATCTACTTTTAAGTCACAAATGGTTATGAGTAAGTCAAAGAAGGAAAAAGAAATATGCATCAGTGAAAATGAAAGTGTAAGTAACAATGACACATCTGATGAAGAACTTGAGGATCTAGAATCTCTTATGGCTAGAAGATTGAAAAGGGGAAAAGGAAGGTACAAAGGTAAACTCCCTATTATATATTTTTCATGTAATAAAGTTGGTCATATAGCTGCTAGATGTCCTGACAGGGATAATAAGGATGAATAAATAGATAGAAAGCATAAAGACAAAAGAGAAGATAGAGGTTACCGAAGATACAAGGACTACAAAGGAAAAGGTAAGAAATCCTGCTACATTGCTGAAGAAGAGACTAACACTGACAGTGATGATTTTGAAATTGAGGTTGTCTATGTTGCAATTAAAAAGATGAATCTGATGAGGATGAGAAAATTACATTGATATCTTATGTGAACAAAAATGATAAATGGATTATTGACAATGGTTTTTCACATCATATGACTAGAGATAAGAGTAAGTTTGATACCTTAGACCATTATAAAGGTAGGAGTATGAAATTTGGTAATGATGCACCATGTCCTATTAGAGGAAAAGGATTAATTAAGTTGATTGATAAGATCACTTGTGAAAATGCTTATTGGGTTGAGGGTCTTAACTATAATCTGCTAAGTGTTGCATAGCTTAATAGCACTAGCTACCGAGTGGAATTTCATCACATAAAGGCCAAAATATTTGATACCACTAGTGAACTGATTGGAAGTGGAGAACAGACAAGAGGTAATTTGTTCTATCTAGACCTATCTGAAGAAACATGTATGATTGTAGAACTTGATGATATTTGTTTATGGCATAAGCGGCTATGTCATGTTAACTTTGATAATCTAGTAGAAATTAGTAAGAAAAATAAAGTGAGAGGTCTACCTAGATTGAAGAAACCTGAGAATCTAATGTGCAAAGAATGTTAGTTGGATAAGATGACAAAGTCTAGTTTCAAGAGCAAAACTTTTACTTTTGAGAATATCTTAGATTTGGTTCATACTGACCTTTGTGGACTGATGGGTGTACAAAGCTATTGTGGTGCTAGATATTTTATCCTATTTGTTGATGATTATACCAGAATGATGCATGTAATGTTCTTAAAATAAAAATCTGATGCTTTTCAATTTTTTAAGTGGTATGTGGCTAAGGTTGAAAAAGAGACAGGTAGGAACCTGAAGTGTCTAAGATCTGACCAAGGTGGAGAATTTATATCCAATGAATTTAATCTATTTTTCAATGATAAAGGGATCAAAAGATAGATGTCTGCACCTAGAACTCCTCCACAAAATGGTACAGTAGAGAGAAGGAACATATCTATTTTGGATTGTGCAAGGACATTAATGATTGAAAAAAATATTGCACAAAAGTATTGGAAAGAAGCTATAAGTATACCTATTTATACTCTTAACCGAGTACAGATCAAAAAAGGTACAAATCTGACACCTTATGAATTATGGCATGGGTATGCACTAAATATAAAGTACTTTAGAATTTTTGGAAGTAAGTGCTACATATTAAAGGATAATAGAAATGGAAAATTTGATGCTAAAAGTGATGAGGCTATATTCCTAGGCTATTCCACAAAAAGTAAAGCTTATAAGTGTTTGAACTCTAACACTAACAAAATCATGGAAAGTGTGAATGTCAAAGTTGATGAGTATGCAGAGAAAAATGAAGCTGATAGTAAAAGAGAACCAGAAGATTATATATATTTTGTGTATATAGAGGAAGAAGAGGCAAGTGATAGACCTGCACCTGATGCTGAGTCTCGAGTAAGAAATGCCGAGCATCAGGATAACAATGCCAAGAGAGAAGAAGAAGTTGTCGAGTATCAGGAAGAGGTTGCCGAGCATTCAGAAGCTGAATCTAACAATCTTGTTGGTGAGCCTAATGAGCAAAATGAAAGGAGAGAAGAACCTATTCTAGCACAATATGTAAAAAGACATCAGAAACTGGAATAGATTAGTGGAGATAAAGATACTAGAATTCAGACCAAAAGGTGCAAGGCAAGAGATCCAATATGTTTTCTATGTGAATTTGAGCCTAAGACAACAAAGAAGGCATTAGAAAATGAAGATTGGATAGAAGCAATGAATGAAGAGATAGACCAGATAGAGAAGAATGATACCTGGACTCTGGTGCCAAGACCAAAAAATAAGAATGTCATTGGGACAAAGTGGGTATTTCATAATAAGCTGAATGAGCATGGTCATATCACAAGAAACAAAGCTAGGCTGGTATGCAAAGGCTACATGCAAGAAGAAGGAATAGATTATGGGGAGACATTTGCCCCTATAGCAAGATTGGAAGGAGTAAGAACTCTGCTTGCATATGTTTCCTATAAAGATTTCAAGGTATACCAAATGGATGTTAAGTTTGCATTTTTAAATGGTATATTAGAAGAAGAAGTGTATATTGAACAGTCAGATGAATTTTTTGATCCAAATAGAAGACACATGGTTTACAAACTGAATAAAGCACTGTATGGACTAAAGCAAGCTCCCAGAGCATGGTATGAGAGATTGCACAACTACCTAATATAGATTGGATTCTCAAGGACAAATGACACAAGAAATATGTACATGAAAGATGAAGAAGGTAAAGGAATCTTGTTAGCTAAGATCTTTGTAGATGATATTATATTTGGTGGACAAGATGCCTTGTTTAAGAAATTTTCAAATGAAATGCAAACTGAATTTGAAATGAGTATGTTTGGGGAGATCAAATTTTTTTTGGTTTACAAGTATATCAAATGGAGAAAGGAATTTTTATCACCCAGTCCAAATATGTTCATGAGATACTAAAAACCTTTGGTATGGAAGATTCAAGGCCAGTAAGTACTCCCATGGCTACTAGACAGAAGTTGTCTAAAAATGATGATGTTGTAGAATTTAACCAGAATTTGTATAGATCTATGATTAGAAAGCTACAATATGTTGTACATAGCTGATGCAAGAGCATCTTGGGTCTTTGGCAATCTTGCATCAACCAAAAACATTTTCTAATTTCTGTACCTGTTTGCTGTAGTTTTCTTTATAATATTTTCATTTGATAGTTTCATGGTGTGTGAAGCTTACATCATGTTGGGGACCTATTTGGGAACCTTCTCCTATGAGAAAATCAAGTTTGGATGGACTGTTTCAAAGTTACACTTATTTTCCTTGCCGTCAGAATAGTGTTTTCCTGTAGTTTTGGTGCTGATTGTTCATGTTGGTTCTCTTGATCCATAAGGAATATTATTTTTCACACTTAATGGCTTCAATGGGACCTATATTAATATCATTCCCCAAGATAGAAGCTTCCAATTCATTATGAGTCAAAAGTTATGGCCTTTTTGGTACGGGACCTATTTTCTGCCAACTTTCACGTCTGAGCTGTTACTACAGTTTTGGTGCTTATTGTTCATGTTGGTGACCTTTATCTATAAGGAATTTTATTTTTATCACTTAAGGACCTAAATTACTATCATTTCCCAAGAGCGCAAACTCCAATTCATTATGAGTAAAAAGTTATGCCTATTTTGCCTCAGGACCTATTTCCTGCCAGTTTTTGGGTGAAACATGTGGTGTTTCTTCTTGTGATGTTCCGTGTGCTCATATGGGACCTTGCACACTTAAAGGAATGTTCTCAGGTCAAGTTAGGACCTAAATCTAAATGTGCATCAATTTATATTCATTCTAGCATTAGTTTTGGTTTAAATCTTGAGACTGGACCTATATTGTAATTAAATGCCTGACTGACCGACCTGTGGCTGAGCTGGCTATATAAAGGGGTCTAGATTGATGTAGTAGAGCATCATGGGAAAGATATAAGAATGATTATCAAGATATATCATTGGAGAAAAAGATAGGATGCAAGCTGTAATTCTGAATTCATAATTCTCATTGTATAAGGCCGAAACTCGGAAGGCCTCACAGCCGGGCATGTTGAAAGAAATAATATAATTCTCTGTTGTTGCTGCCAGTTGATTGTCTCATATCCATTGTGTTTCTATTGATTTTATGTGATATTATATTGCTTCCATTGTGTAACTTTGAGCAAGGGCTTATTGTGGATTCAAGTGGACTCAATTCTGCTTGATTCTGCTTGTATCTACCCTGCCCCTGCGTCAAGTGGTATCAGAGCGAGTTCTTTCTTGTGGATTGGATCGTGGAGAACCTTATTGGATTTGGTTGTAGGGTGGAATATCTGAGATCTGACTTATAACTTGTAGAAGGTTATGATCTT
Organism: Chamaecyparis obtusa; assembly: GCA_027943335.1. Lineage (NCBI taxonomy): Eukaryota > Viridiplantae > Streptophyta > Pinopsida > Cupressales > Cupressaceae > Chamaecyparis > Chamaecyparis obtusa. The sequence continues at coordinate 236,060 of BSBK01008326.1, read as the reverse complement.
TTTGAAACCTGATTGTCAAGATGGTTCGTGGTAGAGGAAATGATAATGCTATCATGGATATGTTGAGGCAAATTGCAACTAAGCTTGAAGCTATAGAGATAGCCCAGAGAAGAGGAGCACATCTTGAAGATGTTAGTGATGAAGAAGAAGAAGAAGTAGCACCTAATGCTGAACCTGAAGTTGAACAAGATGAGGAAAGACTTTTGAGAGTTTTGTCTAAGGCTAACTCCAGACCTGTAGTCGAAGTTTCTTGCTATGATGGAAGACTTGAGACCGATACACTTTTGGATTGGATCTCTGAGATAGATAAATACTTTGAGTATGAAGGTACTCCTGATAATAAGAAGGTTAAGATAGCAGTCACAAAGTTGAAAGGGCATCCATCTCTTTGGTGGGATCATTTGCAAACTGAGAGATAGAAGAGAGGAAAAGAAAAGATCAAAACATGGATGAAGATGCTTGGAAAGATGAAGAAGAAGTTTCTTCCAGCTAACTACCAAGTTAGTCTGATGATAAAGATGCAAAATCTAAGACAAAAGGACATGAGTGTGAAAGAATATACTGAGGAATTTTACAAATTGGATAACAGATCTGGACATGTGGATGATGAAGTTGAGAAGGTGGCTAGATATCTGAATGGCCTAAGGACATCTATTCAAGATGAGATTAGTTATGTGAAGATTGATAGTGTGGAAGAAGCATACCAATTTTCTTTGAAGGCTGAAGAAAGATTGACAAAAAGACATGATCAAAGACAAAGAGGAAGAGGTGGCAGATTTCAGAGAAGTAGAGGTAGATCTAATGGAGAAAGTAGTAGATTTGAAAATTCAGTGCAAGATAAAGGATGGAAAGATGAGCCTACTAAAAGAGGTAATTACTCTAGAGGTAGCTATATTGGTTACTCTAGGAATAACAATAATGGTAGAAGGGAAGAGAAATCTTGGTTTAAAGGTACTTGTTACAAATGTGGTGAAGAAGGACATAGATCTTTTGAATGTACTAACTCTGGAAAGAAGACTGGAGGTAATGGTAGAAATAATTTAGCTTGTGAAGAAGTTAAGGAAATGTCTAATGAACCTAAACATGGTGAGAACTTGATGCTAAGAAGGATCTTGTGGAATGAAGAAGCTAATGAGGAACCTATTTTGAGGAAAAGTTTGTTCAGAACCAAATGTAAGATCGTTGATAAATGTTGCAAGGTAATCATTGATAGTGGAAGTTCTGATAATTTGGCATCTGAAGAGCTGGTTAGCAAATTGCAGTTGCAAAGATTGAAACATCCTAAGCCTTACCATATTGCTTGGATCCAGAAGGAGCATAAACTACTTGTAAGTGAACAATGCCTTGTTAAATTCAAAATTGGGAATTATCATGAAGTCTTGTGTGATATTATGCCTATGGATTGTTGTCATATTCTTTTGGGTAGACCTTGGCAGTATGATAGGAAATCTTTTCATGATGGTAGATTGAATCAATATACTATTTGGATGGATAGAAAGAAACAAGTGTTATTGCCTTTGGTAGAGAAGTTCAATGAAGGTCATTGTACTACAGTCAGAGTATGCTTGTTTGATGATAAAACATTTACAAGTGAAATGAAAGAACAAAATATTTGCCTGAAGCATAAAAGTGGATAGTCAAATAAGGTTGTTGATGCCTTGAGCCAAAAGATAAGTTTGCTGACAAAAATGAGAGTTGAAGTACTTGGTTTTGATGATTTGAAGTATTTGTATGAGGTTGAAATTGATTTTTCAGAGCCTTGGAAAGCTTGTAAAGAACACACAGTGAGTGATAAGTGGTCTGATTATTTCATTCAAGAAGACATGTTGTTTAAAGGAGTTCAGTTGTGCATACCTAGAGGATCTATGAGAGAGAACATAATGAAGGAGAAACATAGTGGTGGACTTGCTGGACATTTTGGGATTGATAAGATAGTGAATTTGATTTTAGAAAGATACTTTTGGCCATAGATTTACAGAGATGTATAGAGAATGGTTAGAGGTTGCAGAATTTGCCAAATAGCAAAAGGAACTAGTCAAAATTTGGGATTGTATACACCTTTGCCTGTACTTGATAGACCTTGGGAAGATGTGAGTATGGACTTTGTTCTTGGATTGCCTAGAACTCGGAGAGGTAATGATTCTATTTTGGTAGTGGTTGATAGAGTTTCTAAGATGGCTCATTTCATACCTTGTAAGAAGACATCTGATGCATTGCATGTAGCTGAATTATTCTTCAAGGAAGTGGTAAGATTGCATGGTTTGCCTAAATCTATTGTTTCAGATAGAGATACTAAGTTTACTGGTTATTTTTGGAGGACACTTTGGAAGAAGATGAATACTGATTTGAAGTTTAGTTCTACATTTCACCCTCAGACATATGGATAGACTGAAGTTGTGAACAGAAGTTTGGGAAACTTGTTGAGATGTTTAGTTGGAGAGAAACCTGCTAATTGGGATTTGATTTTGGCACAAGCAGAGTTTGCATATAATAACTTAGTGAATAGAAGCACTAAGAGGACACCATTTGAGATTGTTACTGGATTTCATCCCAAGGGAACCACAGAGCTGAGAGATTTACCTACTGAGACCAGAAGAAGTGCTGAAGCTGATCATTTTGCAGAATACATGAGAACTTTACATGATGAAGTTAAAAAGAATTTGGAGGATAGTAATCTGAAATATAAACAAAGAGAAGACAAGAGAAGGAGACATAAATATTTTGAAGTTGGAGATGAGGTTATGATTCATTTGAAGAAGAATAGATTTCCAGTTGGTACCTACAACAAGCTGAAAATGAAGAAGTTTGGACCTTGTAAGATTCTGAAGAAGTTTGACAGTGGAAATGCTTATGAAGTAGAATTGCCAAAGGACATGGATATATCACCTATATTCAAAATTGCTGATATATTTGAGTACTTTGAATCAAATGATGAGATAGAAAATGATCCAGACTATCCTAAGAAGAATAGCGATAGCATTGAAAAGATCTTGAATAGCAGAGTTGGCAAGAGTATAAGAGGAAAAGACTACATGGAATATCTAGTTCAGTGGAAAGACAAGCCAGTTGAGGACAGTTCATGGATTACACAAGATGAGTTGGATCTTTATGATTTATGTTAGAGTATGAGTAGTTCCTGATGTGGACATCAGTTCTTTATTTACCCTAGGTGTCTGATGTAGGAGCATCTTGGGTCTTTGGCAATCTTGCATCAACCAAAAACATTTTCTGATTTATGTACCTGTTTGCTGTAGTTTTCTTTATAATATTTTCATTTGATAGTTTCATGGTGTTTGATGCTTACATCATTTTGGGGATGTATTTTGAAACCTTCTCCTATGAGCACATCAAGTTTGGATGGACTGTTTCAAAGTTACAGCTATTTTCCTTGCCGTCGGAATAGTATTTTCCTGTAGTTTTGGTGCTGATTGTTCATGTTGGTTCTCTTGATCCATAAGGAATATTATTTTATGCACTTAAGGGATTCAAGGGGACCTAAATTAATATCATTCCACAAGAGCACAACTTCCAGTTCATTATGAGTCAAAATTTATGGCCTTTTTGGTACAGGACCTATTTTCTGCCAGCTTTCACGTCTGAGTTGTTATTGCAGTTTTGGTGCTTATTGTTCATGTTGGAGACCTTGATCTATAAGGAATTTTATTTTGTGCACTTAAAGAATTAAAGTGGACCTAAATTAATATCATTTCCCAAGAGCGCAAACTCCAATTCATTATGAGGAAAAATTTATGCCTATTTTGCCTCAGGACCTATTTCCTGCCAGTTTTTGGGTGAAATGTGTGGTGTTTCTTCTTGCGATGTTCCGTGTGATCATATGGGACCTTGTGCACTTAAAGGAATGTTATTGGGTTAATTTAGGACCTAAATCCAAAGGCACATCAATTTATATTCATTCTAGCATTAGTTTTGGTTTAAATCTTGAGATTGGACCTATATTGTAATTAAATGCCTGACTGGCCGACCTGTGGCTTAGCTGGCTATATAAAGGGGTCTAGATTGATGTAGTAGAGCATCATGGGTGAGATATAGGAAGGATTATCAAGATAAATCATTGGAGAAAAAGATAGGATGCAAGTTATAATTCTAAATACATAATTCTCATTGTATAAGGCCGAAACCCGGAAGGCCTCACAGTCGGGCATGTTGAAAGAAATAATATAATTCTCTATTGTTGCTGCCATTTGATTGTCTCATATCCATTGTGTTTCCATTGATTTCATGTGATATTATATTTCTTCCATTATGTAACTTTGATCAAGGACTTGTTGTGGATTCAAGTGGACTCAATTCTGCTTGATTCTGCTTGTATCTACCCTACCCTTGCGTCAATAGCAGACTAGATATTGCATTAGCTAGAGGGATTGAGGAAAGATTCTCTACCAATCCTAAAGAAACTCACATGATGGCAGTTAAAAGAATCATGAGATATTTAAAGGGAACTACTGACTATGGATTGTACTACAAGAAGCATGACAAGTTTGAACTGAGAGTGTATACATATGCTAATTAGGTAGGAAATGTAGATGACAAAAAGAGTACTAGTGGTGGAGCTTTCTTTCTTGGATAGAGATTAGTTTCTTCGACAAGCAAGAAACAAAATTGCATTTCCCAATCTACTGCTGAAGCTGAGTATGTGGCTGTAATTGTGAACTGTTCAAATTTGATATGGATAAAGCAATTGTTGGTAGGCATGAAAGAAGAAATCACTGAACCAATTGTCATTTTCTATGACAACACAAGTGCTACCAACATCTCTAAGAATCTAGTAATGCACACAAAGACCAAACACATTGCCATCAAGTATCATTACTTGAGAGAACTGGTACAAGATAAAGAGGTCCGCATGGAATATGTGAATACAAAGGAACAACTAGTAGACATATTCACTAAGGCTTTACCTAAAGAAGCTCATGAATACCTAAGAAGTCAATTAGGGGTCCTTCCCCTAACTGAGGCTACCTAGTCAAGCTAGGAGCACTACATCAAATGTGCTGTAAAGAATATCTAAAAAATTGATGCAGAGAAAGGTCACACTTTAGGAGCAGCCTAGAGTTGTGAAATTCTCAACAAAGCCAAGAATCAGTCATAAGCAAAGATGACAGAGGAAGAAATACTGTTATTGAACTAAAAGGATGATATCTACATCTGCAGGATGTATGTTTTTGTTGCTGCTTTGGCATTTTTGTCAAAGAGGGAGATGATCATAGATGAATACACAGAATGAGAAGATCAAGATAGAGGGAGAAATTTAGTAGATGGTCAAGCATGGCTAATTGATTCTGTATCAGAATGAAGCTAAGGCTATTATTAATATTTCTATTGGACAGATAAGTTTTTGGATTGGTTAGTAATTCATGTGATATTCATATGGTGTTGCCATCAATGCCAAAGAGGGAGATTGTTGGAAACTACAATTAAAGAAATTGTTGTATTGTCATTGATGTCAAACCTTAACTGGTAAGACTATTGCTACTTAAGAAAGTACTATATCTATCTGATTATTGCTAAGGGGATAGGCAAGGTTGGTAACAATAGCACCTAAGGAAAGGTTGAGTTATCTTGATACTTCAATGAGTACTTGATTATGTGGCACAATGATAAGACAATGTATTGTTTATCTAAGTAAGAATGAAGACTAAACTGGTAGGCTTAACCAAGAAAAAGTGAAGAGATCTAGTGTAAGCTGAGTGTTGTTAGTGTCAACCAAGCTAGTATATGCTGAGTAAATTTAGTGTTGACTGAACACTAGTTAATTGCCGAGGAAGACAGTATTAGCTGAGAAAATAGTTTATGAGGTGACCGAGCTTTCTAGTGAAGACCGAGAAGTTGAACACAGTATTGACCGAGCGTCAGTATTTTGCATTTGAGGAAGAATTCAGATTTCTAGCCAAAATCATTGAATTTTTGGATTATGTAAAATGTGTTGACTTTATTTATTGATTGTATGAAAGCATTTAATGCACTGTAAAATGTTTTATTATAAATCTATTAAGAGATTTGAGATATTTCTAGAAGGATAGCCGAAGAACATAATCTAGGATGGATTTAATGAATCTGACCTAACCCTAAGATCTATGAAGGAGATTAAGTGGTGAAAGATGTATTGACCTAATAGAGGAAGTATTAAGGAAACCTAAGCTAGAGGTTGAAGAGAGGTGAATGTTGGAAGTATTGTTGATGTTATTGAATTTCTAAGAAGAGAAGGTCGAAGGAGAAGTGTTGTGATTTCTTGAAGAGAGTTCCGAGCAAATCAGTGATGGAAATGGCAAAGGTTCATAGTTAGTAAGCCAGCATATGTGTACAAAATTGGATCTGATATTTGCAAAGTGAGTTGTATGTTTTTCAGATCAATACTACTGCTACTTTCTAACCATTGTAACAGTCAAAATCCTTTTAACAGAGTTTGACCTAATAGTCATAGGTATAAATCCTTTGAACAAGGTTGCATTCTAATGGAGTGTATGTAAGTCCTATAATAAGGAACACTTTTAACAAAGTGGTTTAAATCCTTTAATCGGGTCACACCTGATAGTGTGTTTGTAACCTTTGACAGGGTTGAATTTTCACCAAGCTCACTTCAGAAGAGTGAACATAATAGTAACATGTTACAAACTGGTTTTTCCCTAATTGGGTTTCCACTATAAATCCTGGTGTTGATACTTATGTGAATGTTTTGGTTTGAACATTTTTTTGTTTTACAAGTTAGATGCTATTGGATAAGTGGACTGCACTGTTATATGTTTTTGTTATGTAATCAGTAATGACTGAGTAGGTGTTGGTTATTAGATCTGATTTGTTGAAGAGTTTTAAAGTTTGTTTTATACATCTAGACCTAAGAACAACTAATTCATCCCCCCCCCTCTCTGTTGTTCTAAATCATATTAACAATTATTAGTTATTTTGTAATTGAGTTACCTCTAAAGTGTTGATTTATATACTAATTGAAAAATGACTATAACTTTCAGACGGTATAACATTTTTGAAATCTGAAAAATGTGTCACATTCCATGCTTAACCTACTATAAGGAATGTTTTTTTTTTTTATAATTTTGTAAATTTTTGAATGAGTTAAGGTGGTCAGACATGGTAGTTTTTTTAGTCTAAAAATGTTGTAGCAAAAAATTCATAATTAATTATTTTTTTGGAATAAAATTACAAAAAAATATGTGTCACATCCAAACATGAGTCTACTACTTATATATAAAATCTTATAATAAAATATTGTCATTTGATTATGATTAAGGTGGTCAAACATACACCTACTTATTTTTCTCCAAAAATTTTTGTACTACTACATTGAAATCTATACTTTACACCAATCATACTAACTTTTTTTCAAAAAAGGCCTAGTAGTTTAGAAACTACATTCAATTTTCTACAGATTTTATTCTTACAACTTTTTGATATTAGGTTGATAGCTAGTTGAAATTTTCACATCAAGTGGACTAACCCTAATTTGCTTATTTTTCATTGCCACTTAAGGGAATAGTTTAGCCCCTCATGATCTTGCACATACCTTGTGTCTGCCCTTGCCAAAGTATGAATATATATTTCTACATTTCATTGGCCTCTCTTGGAATTCTCCACCTTCAATAGTCATCTTCCTATTTAACTTTGATTGTGACATCTCCAACAAATTAAGGCTACAATAAAATTGTACTTGTATAAGATACTACGGACTCGTTCCTATTTGCTACCGATCATAATTTTAAGCTCAGAATCAATTGAATTTTTGTATTACTAAATCTCTTGAAACTATCCTTATATACAAATGTTTATTTCAAATTTTGGCGAAGGGGCCAACTATTGCATATAATAACAACTAATGTTTGGTGAACCCCACAGAATTTCAAGTAATTGACTAAGTGAATAGGGTGAGAATTTAGGACATGATTATGTATAATGCATGGCAAATTGGGTCCTAGTGCAAATAAAACTTTTAGTTGGGACAATGGGCCTTTGGTGAATGGTGATCCTAGATAAATACACCCTTCCTTAATCCATGGCAAATAATAGTAAAATATAGTATAGAAAAATGGGTGAACAACCCGACTACTCTAGTGAAATTACATACAAATATTGGTGAACAAGCTAACCAATATACATGTCTTTTATTAAATCTAGTCGAACCGGTCAACCTCTATACTATGCATTTTTTCCCCAATTTATATTGGCCCAATGGGACATATTCACTAATTGGTGAATAATAGCCACTCAAAATATCCTTGATGTTTAAATATCTACTTGTGGACTTTATCACAGTGTAGAAGATCATGAAACCTAGAACACTTGATAGGATTGTTTTTGTTATGAGAAATGGGAAGTTGAAGAAGAGAATTGAAGTTGTGTAGATTATTAATAGAGTGACTATTGTAGACCAAGTTGGGTATTTGAAGGGGCTTGTAAAAGGACTCTTGGAGCTTCTTGATTTATCACTGTAGATCACATTGTGAAAGTATGGTACACTACAAATGATGAGAGGTAATTTTACTCTATGAGTGAGAAGCTTCCAGGATTTATCATTGCAATCAGGAGGGTTCTTACCCAAGTGTCTCATCTTTTTTGTTTTGTATAGAGAAGTTAGAACTTGAATTTAAGACCTTACATTAGCATGTTACGGAACCAATTATTTTCCAGTCGGGGACCATAGTTGCCTAGTAAAATGGACAAAGTGGTATTTGGCTAAAATGTTTATTTTCTATTTTACCTATGTTTGTGGGGAATTATAGATTTTGGTGACAAGGAATTGAGGATTTGTAGGGTCTCTACAGAGATACTTGTAAATTATTCCTACATTATTTATTGTTTAACTGATCTTACAACCAATTTTACTATGGACTATTTTTTTATTGTTATTTTATTTCAGTTTCTTGACTTGGAATTTTTGTCGCGTCAATGGTTTAAGAATGGTGTGCTTAAATCATTTCACTTTCTCTATTAAATGAATGATTACATCATTAAAAATGTTGTTTCTTGTTTAGTTTGAATTTGATCTATCAAAGGAATGGAAATAATAGGTGAAGTGTTTGTTCGACTAGATTAATGTAATCAATTATTTGAACACTTTTACGTAACACATTTTTTGTTTTGTAAATCATTGCATGATTTATATATTAAAGTCTATTTATTGTATACAACCTTTAGAACTTCAATTCTTGTCTTGTTGTAATTGTCATTATTTTTATAGATTTTATTTCTTATTTTTTGGAACACGCCATTCTACCTATTAGTCACCAGCTATGTTATGGTTCAGTGTGTGAATTGTTTATCCAACATCTATTGTCTCATGATAGACATCTTTCCTTGGATTTTGTATTCTAGACCTAATAGTAAATGAAACTAAACATACTTGGACATTTATTCTACTACCTAGATACTAACCTCTCTATAGGTTGATGTGTGAATAAAACTATTATATATTCATCTTAAATTAAATCTGAGATACCTATATAGGGAACTGGCTATCTAGTGCATTGGATAGTCTGCACAAAGCCCTGCACATTAACTCCATTCGCATTGGAGTTCATTTGAATTGTTTTGTTCTATATAAAAATGTGTGGTAAGAATGTTGGATCGATAGTCTCATTAGGAAAATATTGCATGATTTCTGTAGATGCAAATTTAGAGAAGACAATAAGTTGCACTAGGAAATTATAACAACATTGTAATTTTTTAGTGAAATGGTAATTTAATATCCTTTAACAACTTTCTGTGATCTTTATTCTGTTATTTGGATGTAATGTTCCATGTTGATGATTCTGCATATGTTATGCATGGGAACAAATTTGATTGTGTCAAAGAAGCCTCACAAATCAGCAATAGCATTGCAAACTCTAAAAATGATAACCATGAGATTAAAGTATGATCTTTTCAGCATTCTTCCTATAAAAGAACTTGCTTTTATTTTTCCTTCTTACACAAATTTTTAAGATTTTGACAATGGGTTTTGTTGGCTTCCAAACATGTATTTCTATGAATCCTAAATAGTAAAGACTAGAACCAAATCCCAAGGCCAGGGATATTATCAATAGGGGTAACATGAAGGACTTAGATAGTGCCATGAATGGATCAATGCTTGTGAGTGGGTAAACACACCTTCATCTCAAGTTTTTCTAGGACAATGGGGGTGTTCCTTGAGGTCATTGCAATAGGATATAGTTAAATAAATAAACATTTAGACAAAAGGATCTAAACAACCATACTCATAGTACAATGGATCCCTAAGAATGACACTAATTTATGTCAGCATTGATTGAAAATAGACCTAGAAGACTTCCAACAAGTGGATAATAACTCACTCTTACCATGCATCAAAATATAGCAGTAGTTTATTTCCCAAGAAATGAATCCACTTGAAATTTATATAAATTAGGGAGTTGGATGCAAGTACAAGTTCATGTTTTAGCAAGTTGCAGAACTGGTTTACAGGTGTTGGAATACTTTTTTTGTTGCTAAGTGTCTCTTCATCCTTCAAAGCAAGTCATTGGTAAAAATTTCAAGAAAATACCATGCTACCTCACTCTTCATAGAACTATATACCCGCCTTAGATTTATTCATAATTTTTGTGTATACTTTGTTTCTAATGATTTCTTAGTCTTTACTCATATTCACATTTTTGAAATATCTTTATATTTCAGCAATTAAAATTACTCAACTTGGGATGCAGAGACTATTATCATTAAGATATTTGATAGAAAAAAGACTTGTGTTGGAAAATTAGTACAATATGATTTTCATTCCAACACCACTAGCTCAAGTTTTCATTGGGGATAGGCACATCTAAGATATGTACCAAGAGCCCCAGTGTTCCATGCAAATGTGTGCCCCCCCCCCCCCCAACCCCAACATTCCTAGAATGGGGATGTCTTTCCCAAGTCCCCAACTGTGCCACCCATCAGTCATCAATTTCCACCTGAGGCCCAACCTCTTGAGGGATGATTCAAGGCCTCCCTTCACTATATTTTGATATTTTGTACTTACTTTTATATCATGCTACTCGTTGTAATCATTTTTTTTATATTTTTGATATAATATAAATCTTTCATTTGCAGATTCGTCAATTTAAAATTTATTTAGTATTGAGTGTTCTAATTTCTAATTAGTAATTCAATATTCAAAACTTCAATGTTCATTGTTCAATGTTCAAGTATTTACTATTTATTATTTGGAATTTTCAATTTTGATATTTTACTACTTAATAGTCTTATACATCTTTTCATATCTAGCATATTAAGTACCATATGTATAGTATATAGTATATATCCCAACACACACACACACACACCCTCTCAGTTCCTCCATTGTCACCAAATTGAGGCCCTTTGTCCCAACGTCCCAAAAACTCCTCCCCCCATCCTCAATGTTAATGTAACTGAACAACCTCATAATAGGTAAGAATAACTATGCCAAAGCCTTCCCTAGGAATGGTATATTCAAACTAGGTATTATTTTTCCTATCACAAAGTGCATTTAGATTGTCAATCCAGGGATGTATACTTGAAATGGGATAGCACAATTTTTGCACTAAGTTTCACATAGAGTCATCTTATTTAAACTATTGCAGGAAAGGAAAATTCATTTAAAGAACCAAACTATTACTGCGGGAAAGGTAAAACACATAGCTAAACAAATGAACTAATATAAACAACCATAAATCTAACTCCAACTCATTCTACCATTATAATGCATGAACTATGGCTATCTTCGCATATGTTGTAGGAAATAACACAGATACAATGTTGCAGGAATGAACAGTGAACACTACCTTAAATGCTAAAAACAATTAAACTACTACTCTCTACTCTAGTCTACTCCACCTCCCAAGTGGGCCCTCCTTTGTTAGTTTCGACTAACTACTAACACAGAAGATAACTCAAATTATTCCTTCATTTCATATTTTCAGAAAACATGGATTACAATCGAAACATGGACTTGAAGAACAACTTGCTTCAATACACTAGTAACATCATTATTTTTCCTAACTAGATTTCCATCAATCATCTCCATATATATAGAGAATTACATTCAAACATTCAGATACACTTGAGTGGCTCATCCATGAAAGAAGGAGAACACGTCAATCAATAATAGAAGATCATAAAGATCAAACAACCATCTTAACAGAACATTAATTTTGGAGAAGATCTAGGATGATCATGCTCCCCTATATTCCATAAAGCATTCATTCATTCCTTCAATTCTACAGGCATATCCCGCGGTTGTCTTGATGGGTCTTCTGATCATGACCAAAACATTTCCACTCCTTCATTGATGTAACCAATTTTTTTTCCAGCTACTCCTTCATTCCTGGAAGGTTAGTAGCATATGCATGCACATTCATATATTCAACTTAAACAATTTCATCCAAATGTTAAAACACACATTAAAACAACTATATGAAATATTGCATTATATATATATATATAGTATTAGCAAAGTGTGTATACTATTTCCTACCCAAAAATTTGAGGATATAATTGTACTTATGGAGTATACACAAGCTTAAACACTTAAAAGTCAGAACAAATGTTTCAGGAATGTTTTAGGAATAGAGCATAAAATATCATAAAACATAGACCAACTTTGGTCTCATCATTTGCCCCCCAACAAGTATAATTTTTGTCCTCAAGCATTACACTTCTTGTTTATGTTCTGAATTCACCAACCTATGTCTTGCCTCTCCTTTTACTCTTGAAGGTGTAGTAAAATCCCTTGGTCCACTCCCAGTAGTCCATTCTATGATCTTCCTACAGCTGGTCTAATCTGGTAGTGTTAATGTCATATAGTGGCCACAGGAGCATAGGTGGTTGGAAAGTTAGAGGACACCAGAATTATCTTCTGATCTGCCTTCCTAGCTACATGTACTTTGTTTCCTTATTCACAGCTACCTCAAAATTAATTGGACTATGTGGTTTAGATTTCTTGAAAATCTCAGGCAGTCTATTCCACCTACTTCTCACCCCAGCCAAGCCCCTTTGAAATGAAAAATAAGGTAGTCCCTGATATTCCCTATAAACTCTATCTCTAAGAGAAAAGATCTTGTCCTTGACTTCAGGTTTTCTATTTCCATAGGTGAGTGCTAACCAATCTCTTAAAAGGACATCTAGTTTACTGGATTTGGCTCTTAGAGGTAAACGTTCAAATTTTTCTTGATCTCTGTAGTTATCCAGCTGCATGTCATAGTTGGCTTCATTTTGCACTAAGGACATCAATTCTTTCAAATGTACATCTCCTATATAGAGTAGAGGATTCCAATCAATTTTATTAGGAATAATGAAATTATGAATGTATAATTCACAATGAAGATTTTGTTGCCAAGTAGGAAGTGTTTGATAAAGACCATAGAAGTCTTTAGCTATTTTGAACTTAGAATCCTTATTCTGAATGGTCATCATGAGTTGGAACATAAGGAACTATTCTTTTAAACAAATAGCATATACCCTTGGGGGCGGCCTATAGGCTATAATCTGATCAGCCAGCTTGAGGGCATGCTCCATTCTCTATTTTTACTTTTCCATTTGTTCCTTTAGGCTTTCAATTTCCTCTTTCTATTCATTAATTTCCTTTTCCAACTTTTTCTTCTCCTCTCCCCACATAATATTCTTGAAAACAAATTGGGTATACAAACTAAATAGAATTGACTACAAATTAGGTAGGTCAAGCTCCTCTGATTGTGTTCTCTATTTTATTTCTGCAATATGAGCCTGTTCTAAATAGTCTATGTACCAAGTCCTTCTAAAAGGCACTATGGCATTGTGGGCATAGGAGTAGATAGGTGACTGAGGTGTTTGCAAGCTCTCATGTCAATCTTCTTGAATTTTTTGTGCACTTCCCTTAGGGCTTCCTTGTTGTTTAGGAGACTTAGCAAGAGATGAATCATCTATATTGAGAGGGGGTTCTAGACTATCTGGTGGAACTGGAGAATCAACATCATGAATATGAGGCTCCGTAGGAGATTTCTCTGGTGGAAATTTTTTACTTTCGAGGGAATCCTTAGGAATCTATCCTCTCATCCTAGAGCTTCTTCTTAAGGGAGTTTCCTTCATTTCTGCAGTTTTCCTTTTACTAGCCTTCTTCGGTCTGTCTGTTGCAGGATTAGTTACTGTAGGAGCTGATTTTCTTTTTCAACTTCTTGAAACTGTAGGGTTTTGATATTTTTCTTCCAAAACTAGAGTTTCTTCATCAATTTTTTCCTTCCCTTTCCTCTTTGATGGGGTAGGTACATTATCAAATGGAATAGGAGAATGTGATTTTGCTTTTGGACTCTCTGATTCCTTTTCTTGGGATACATCCACTTGTTCAGAGGGTATTTCATTTTCAGGAATTGGCTACTCAAAAAGCTCATCATGGGGCTGCAAGGTTTTATTCTTAACAAATTATTTCCATTCCATAGGAGAGACATCCCTAAGGGCTCTTTCAAATAGAAGTTTGATTAGGGCATGATGGGAAATGGAATTTTCTTCATCCTTTTGTGTTTCCTTAGCACTGATACTTAACATGTTGTACAGAAAGTTTAGAATATTTATTTGAAGATTATTCCTGATACAACTAAGTAACTTGAAATGATGAGCATGCAAGTTGGAAAATATCCCTTCACATGTAAAATGTCTGATGATAGGTGTAGCCAGCTCATTATATGGAATTGGTAATGAAATTCTCTTGCATCCTTTCTTATTTACTTCCAATGGAGGGTCGGTAGGTTGGGTAAATTGGAGGCGTGTAGACCTGGCATCATGTTCATTGAGGTAATGCTCCCCCACTATAGGTAAGCCCGTCACCTCTGCAATTCTTTTCTTTGTTGCTATAATAGTCACTCCACAAACAGTAGCTTTCCCCTTGTCAAATGTATTCATGAACTTTGTTGCCACTTCTTCATCAAACTCTGTTAATTTCAAGAAGTAACCCAACCATCTGTAGGCATGGAACCTATGAACAGCTTCAACATCTGCTAGAAAGATAGTATGAAAAACATGTTCATGCCTCATCAAATGTCCACCCATTATGTTAAATTTTGCCTTCAAAATTCCTTCTCAAATTCTTTCTCAAGTTCTTCCTCAATCTACAATTTCACAATGTCTATTTTCTCTAAAACCCCAAATATTCTAAATTCCTTGAAAAAACCCTTTTATTTAGCTCATAACTGCACTTCACTTCATCTCCCTTCAATCTTTGTGTCATACTATTTTGAAAATTGGGCATTACAAATGATATGAGACTTGACGGTGGGGAATTATATTTCTTTTGAGTGCAATTAAGCCTTACACAAATTTAATTATGTCACCTAGGATAGGAATCGAGAATAATTTGAGCAATTAAGTACAACAATTTGTGCAAATATTACAAGGACTTGATGAAATATCACATAAGTACTGATTTGGCTAATGTACAATCTAGTTTGAAATGATAGGTATATGGAATAGCAACTTGGAAATTAATACACTTTTCACCCCCGTACAAAAGAATGACAACTATCCACACTTGTCCTCCTTCGTGGGGAAGAGAAAACTGGCATAATGCCATAATATATAGACACATGCAGTACTAAATATAATTGCCGAAATCTATGTTTTAAAAGTGGAAATAAATTGAATACCTGTACCTTTCATTATATTTTTGTATGTGCTTGAAAGATGAGAATTGGTTGTTCCTTGAAATTGATTATCCCTGAATGGATTTATGCTGACGTGGATTTTATTGAAAACTTAGAAAATTGAGCAAAGTGGGTGACATGGAATTTGGATGGATGGAAGGTAAAGAAATGTGGTGGGTTAGAAAGATAATTTAAGAAAAGTGAATGTGGAATGAGACTTCTGTTGTAGGAGTGATTACCTATGTTACCTTTGGCTCATCATCTATGAATTGTTGTAGGAACTCTATCTTGGTTTGTGGCTGATGGTATAGACAAAGTCTATGGCCATTAACCAGCAACTTGAACTACACTGGGTCAATTGTTGTCAATTGAACTGCTCCATTTGCAAAAACATGTGTTATTTCATATGGCCCTAGCCATCTTGTTTACAACTTGCCTTATGTCTCTTGATACCTGGAATCAAGCAGTAGTGCCCAGTCACCTTCATGGAATCTTCTGCTCTTGTTGTGGGTGTCATGCCATTTCTTCCTCTATTTTTGGACTATTTCTATGCGCTCAAGGGCATATTTTCATATCTCATCCAAGGAGTTGAGATTTAGTAAGTGTTCATGCTGAGCTGCAGGAAGGTCCATGTTCAGCTTAAAAGTAGTCCTTAATGTTTTGTGTTCAAACTCAATTGGTAGCATTGTTATTTTTCCATAGAGTAATTCAAATGGATTCAACCCAATTATGGTTTTCCATGTGATTCTATATGGCCATACTGCTTCTGATAATCGGCTGCTCCAATCTCTTTTGTTGAGTTGAATTGTTTTGGTAATTATTTCTTTAATTTCCCTGTTGGTGAGTTCCACTTGACTATTGGCCTGAGGGTGGTATGGATTGGACTTCTGATATCTAAGACTATATTCTTTCATGAGTTATGTGATTAGATTTGATGTAAATTGGGCCCCTTGATCAGTCACTAGCTCTCTTGGTACTCCATAGAAAGTAAATATTTCTTCATACAGGAAGGCTTCCACTTTGTTGTCACATGGTGCTTCATTACTTTCACTTCTACCCACTTTGTTACATAATCCATGCATACCAAGATATATGATTTCCATTTGATGGAGGGTCTATGGGACCAATGAAATCCATTCCCCATTTATCAAATGGTGTGACAACTACTTGTGGGTTGAGTGGCATCTCATCTGATTTGGTTGGCCTGCCCATCCTTTGACATTTGTCACATTTTCTGGTGTAATTGGTTGCATCTTTGTGAAGTGTTGGCCAATAGTAGCATGTTGTTTGAACCTTCATTGATGTTATTTTTGCTGGAAAGTGTCCTCCACATGGTTCATTATGGCATGCATGTAGAATATCATAGGTCTCATCTTCTCAGACACATCTCATCATAACCTTATCTGGACCTATGTAGAATAATGTATTATCAATCCATGAGTACTTAAAGCTCTTTTCCACCAACAATTTTTTGTCCTTTGGAGAGAAGTGTTCACACATCTTATTTGCTACAAGATAATTTTCTATATTAGCATACCATGGAGTTTTAATACCAATATGAAATAGATGCTCATCTGCAAATATGCCATCTATCAATGAAGTATCTATGTTTGCATGTTGTAATCTGGATAAATAGTTTTCTACTACATTGGCTCTTCCTCATTTATCTATTATTGTGAGATCAAATTCCTATAACAAAAGTAGCCATGTAGCTAATCTGTCTGAAATGGTAGGTTTGTTCATGAGATATTTTATTGTAGCATGGTCAGCATGAACAAATATGGGGTATCCTATTACATAGTGCTGGAACTTGTTAGAGCATATACTACTACTAATAGTTCTTTTTATGTGACTGTGTAGTTTAACTCTGGGCCATGTAGACTTTTACTAATGTAGTAAATAGCATTTTCATGGTTTCTAGACTTCTAGCCTAAGACAACTCCTAGTGCATAATCAGATGCATCAATATGTATGTGAAATGGAAAAGTCTAAGCAAGTCCTTTTAATACTGGTGCTTTTGTAAGAAGGTTATTAAGCCATAGGAATGACTCTTCACAAGTTGGGGTCCATGTGAATTTGGCCTCTTTTGTAAGAAAAGTGTACAATGGACTTTCTATTTGACTAGAGTTTTGAATAAAACGTAGATAGTATCCAGCATGTTCTAGAAATGATCTAACCTCTTTTTTCTTAGTAGGAGTAGGAAATAATTGAATTACCTCTATCTTTGTTGGATCCACTTGTATGTTGGCTTCTAAAATGAAGTGTCCCAAAATGACTCCTTCCTACATCATCATAAAATACTTATCACTATTAAGTGACAAGTTATGCTCTTTACACCTTATTAGAAATTTCTCCAAATTATTCAATGCTTCTTCAAATGTGACTCTAAATGTAGTGAAGTCATCCATATAAATCTCCATACAGTCATGTAAGATGTCAGCAAAGATGCTGATCACGGCCCTCTGAAAGGTTGTAGGAGCATTACATAACCCAAATGGTAGAATAGAGTAAGAATAAGTTCCCCAAGGACATGTGAATGTTGTCTTTTCTTTTTCCTTAGGTGTAATGCTAATCTGATTATAGCCACTATAGCCATTAAGAAATGAGAAGTACTTTTTTCCTGCTAATGTATCTAGCACCCGATCAATGAATGGTAGTGGAAAATGGTCCTTCTTTGTTGCATTATTAAGCTCTCTATAATCTACAAATATTTTCCACTTACCCCCCTTCTTAAGTACTATCATAAGAGGTGAAACCCACTTACTATCTAAGATTGGATATATGAAACTAGCATTTAGCAGTTTTTGTAGTTTGATCTTCATAATCTCCCTAAGGTCTAGGTTGATCCTTTTCTGTGGCTATCATAGAGGTAGACTCCCTTCATTAATGTATATTCTATGGATACATAGTTTTGGACTTAATCCCTTCATGTCCCCATATTCCCAAGCAAAAGCCTTTTCATGTTTGCATAAGAGTTGTGTTAACAATTTTAATTGTTGCTGAGATAATTTATTGTTAACATGAAGGTTATGGTTAGGTGAGAGTTGCATAGTAGTGGATAGCTCTTGCATGGGGGCTTCTGATATAGGGTTGGTTGATATCTCACAAGGTAACAATTTTTGTATGGTTTTAGGCTTTGTTAGCAAGACACAATTTTCATAGGTGGTCAATTACAAAATTGAGCTTTGAGAAATGTCTCTTGCTGTAACACAGTAATTTGTGAGGATACTTTGGAGTATATCATCATCCTCTTTTAATTTCAAAAAAGATTGTCTATGCAACATCATTAGCTTGTTTATTTCTTCTTCCTCATCTCTGAAGTTTGGCCATATAGAATTGTTTAGATCTGCTTGTGGTTGGACTAGAGGACACAATGTTGATTTCTTGAAAATTTGGCCATTAGTGATGGTCATATTTGTTGATCTACAACTGATATTAGCATCTTCTATTGCTAACCAAGGCCTTCCAAGGATTACTAGATAACCAGCAAGGGTTACTTTAGGTGATCAAATCATAAAATCATCAGGGTATTCCCAAGATTCCAGTGTGACTACTATATCTTCAATCATACCATCTGGAGTAACTATAGAACTATCTGCAAGTTGTAAAACTGTTGGAGTTGTCCTTAGTTCCTCTATACTCAACCTATGCATAGTGTTCTTGTTCATGACATTTATAGCAACACCTAGGTCTATCAAAGCATTCTTTACTGACTGGCCATTAATTATTATGTCTACAACTGGGCTTCCTGGATCAGAGTACTTAGGAACCACAATCTTGCCCAACATTATATTAGCCAATTGACCTATTATATGCACTATTTGAGGATCCTTTTTCTTTCTTCCAGGTTTCTTAAGACATGTTTCTTTGATGGCTTTTCCATAGAGTGGAACATCTTTGATAGCCTAAAATAGTGGAATCTAGATGTGCATGTTCTTTAATTGGTCTAGGATATCAAATGGTGCTTCTTCTTGGAGTGTAGGTTTATCCATTTTAATCTTTTGAGGGAATGGAGGTCTAGTTTGACTTTTAGGATCATCCTAGTCTAGCATCTTAGTTGGTAGGGTTGGTTTTGGCAAGGTAACATTTGGTTGTTGTGTTGATACTATAGGAGTATCTAGTACTTCAGTTATAACAGGTGGTTCTGGTGTTGGTAGAGTAGTAACAAATCTCAGGTGGATATCAGTGATGTCCAATGCATAAGCAGGGTACTTCTAGGCTTTAGTGTTGTAGAATGGTTTCTATTTATTATTATTAGGATTTGGCTATGGTTGAGTCAGCAATTGTGTTGGTCATGTAGGAGAATTTATGGTTGCAGGAGGTGGCATAAGTGTTGGTTGTGGAATGGGAGGTGGTAATTTTTGATAGATAGGATTCTGATTAGGCCACTGTTGAGGTTGCCTTCATTGGTTATATGGATGCCAATTTCCCTGTGGTGGTTGCCATTGATTTTAAGGTAGTGGTTGTGGCCATTGTGATTTTTGGGATCTATACCATTGGTTTGGCTGGGTATTTTTCCATGCATTATTCCATATAGGCTAGAAAGACTGTGAAGGATATTGGGACTTCTAGGTCTACAGTTGACTATTATAATTATTGAAAGATTGTAGTGGGTCCTGAGGCATACCTTATCATGGATCCCATGGGAGACATTGAGAAACAAAGAATACTTGCTCGTCTTCCCCCTCTATCTACCTAAACTCAGTTGGAACATGATGTGTTTCCAGATTTTCTACTAGCTTGCATCTACAGTCCTTTTATTGTTGATAATGTAGGCAGTACTCTGCTAACTTAAACTCAGCTTCTTCATGCTTCTTTTTGGCTTTCATTGCATCCAAGTGGGTTGTAACATCATTGATTATGTCCTTGAAATCTGATAGCAAGTTTGAGATTTCCATCTTTGATATGCCAGAACTCCTCCCTTTTGCAAGTGTTGGATAGAATCCTCTGCCCTTCTTTACTGCTGATCTTGAATAGTTCAAACAAAATTTCTTGAGATCATCCTAAGAAGACTGGGATACATCTGCTCTAGCCATAAGGTCCAGTGCTTCCAGATAGTTATCATTCACTCCTCTCAAAAAGATGAGTTTTTGTGAATCCTCCTGCAATGCATGTTGAGGATTCTTCTGCAAACTGTATAAGAAACATGAGATGTAGTCTTCTAGAGTTTCATCTTCTTTTTGTGACATGTCGAAGATATCATCTCCTCTCGAATCACCTCCTTTTTAGTATTCTTTATATTTTTGTAGAAATAGGTCTCTCATCCCATCCCAATCAGTTGTTACATTATCCCCTAGTCCCATAAACCATCTTAATATTGACTCCTTTAATGTAGCTGAAAATAATTTGAGTTTATGGCTATCAGTGTTATAGTCAAATCTTTGACAAAGAATGTCGAACTCAAATAAGAAAGTATTAGGGTCTTTAGTTATTAGGCCATAAAACTTTGGTAACGTAGTAGTGGGGATATTTTTAAGATTAGCATTGTTGATAAGGCTAGGAAGTGGAAGTCAAAATGTAGGCTGATCCATTACTATTGGTACTTGCACTTGAAATTGTTGTTGAGGAATGTTTATACTCAGTGGTGCACTATTAGCATTTGGTGCACTCAGAGTGGTGTGTGCAAGAAAATTGGCCAAGATTTTAGTAAAAGTTCGAAGGTCAGATGGATCAAATGGGTCCTCTACTAATGAAGTGGATGGAGGAAATTTTGGACTTGCATCAACAAAAGGTAATTTGGTTTCTATAAATTATTCATTCAAATTTGGTGGTTCTCTTGGGAGAAATCTTCCATTGACATCTCTTCTTCTTCACTTTTGATGCATACAAGTGATTTGATGAACTTATGAAGCAAGTTCAAACTTTACAAACTACTCCTAGAAAACATGAAACTATCAAGAATGACTCAATGGGATTCTCAACTTGACACCATCCCTAACAATGGTGCCAAAAATGAAAAGCCTCATAATAGGTAATAATAAATACGCCAAAGCCTTCCCTAGGAATGGTATATTCAAACTAGGTATTATTTTTCCTATCAAAAAGTGCATTTAGCTTGTCAACCCAGGGACGTATACTTGAAATGGGATAGCACAGTTTGTGCACTAAGTTTCACATAGAGTCTTCTTACTTAAACTACTACAGGAAAGGAAAATGCATTTAAAGAACCAAACTATTGTTGCAAGAAAGGTAAAACACATAGCTGAACAAATAAACTAATATAAACAACCATAAATCTAACTCCAACTCATCCTGTCATTCTAATGCATGAACTATGGCTATCTCTGCATATGCTGTAGGAACTAACACATATATAATGTTGCAGGAATGAATAATGAACACTGCCTTAAATGTCGAAAACAATTAAACTACTCCTCTCTACTCTAGTATACTCCACCTCCCAAGTGGGCCCTCCTTGGTTGGTTTCAACTAACTACTAACACAGAAGATAAATAAAATTATTCCTTCATTTCATATATTTAGAAAACATGGATTATAGTTAGAACATAGACTTGAAGAACAACTTGCTTCAATACAACAGTAACATCATTATTTTACCTAACTAGATTTCCATTGATCATCTCCATATATATAGAGAATTACATTCAAACATTCAGATATACTTGACTGAGTCATCCATGAAAGAAGGAGAATGCGTCAATCAATAACAAAAGATCATAAAGATCAAACAACCATCTTAACAAAACATTAATTTTGGAGAAGATCTAGGATGATCATGCTCCCCTATATTCCCAGAAGCATTCATTCATTCCTTCAATTCTGCGGGCATATCCCATGACTGTCTTGATGGGTCTTCTGATGATCATGACTAAAACATTTCCACTGCTTCATTGATGTAACCAATTTTGTTTTCCATCTGCTCCTTCATTCCTGGCATGTTAGTATCATATGCATGCACATTCATATATTCAACTTAATCAATTTCATCCAAGTGTTAAAACACACATTAAAATAGCTATATGAAATACTACATTATGTGTGTGTGTGTGTCTATATATATATATATATATATATATATATATATATATATATATATATATATATATATATATATATATATATATATATATATATATATATATAGTATTGGCAAAGTGTGTATACTAACCCAAAAGTTTGATGATATAACTGTACTTATGGAGTCTATACAATCTTAAACACTTAAAAGTCACACAAATGTTTCAAGAATGTTTTAGGAACAAAGCATAAAATATCATAAAACATAGACCAACTTTGGTCTCATCAGTAACTATGGTCATATCTAAAAGGTATTCTAATCCAAAATCATAAGACACAAAGAATAGAATAGGAAAGGAAGGATTAAACATTGATTGCAAGCTTATTACAGAATGACAATGACATGTAGACAGTCTAAGTTGATAAAAAAATCTAATTTAGAGTGAGAAATTTTTTACATATTTCAAGAATGGCATAGAAGATACCTTGATAGGATATTGAAATGACCTTTATATGGACTGTACCCATTGAATTGTCAATTTTTTCTCAACATCTGTCAGATTTTTCAATATCAAACAAGTTGGTTTGCTTCCATGCAAAAGACATAGGTGTAATTCCCAATGGTGTGTTGTATTTTACTACTCACATCCAAGATAAGGACATCATACGATTAATCTTGATGGATCATTCTTGAAAAAAATCATTGTCTATCCTTGGTAGATGACATGTTGGATCAAATGGCACTCACACTCCTGAAGAATGTTCTGATTAAGGTAATAAGGATTTTCAATTATGAAGAATAAACTGCATCATTTAAATTTTGATCTTGTTCCACCAGCTCATTAAAGGGTTTCATGGCTTCAATTTTTCTACCATGTTTCAACAATCCCTTCATCAAATTTACATATAAGGTATCATAAAGATTGATACCATTATCCTATATCTTTAGGAAGTATCATACGAAATCATCAACGTTACCTTTGTTACACATCCCAACAATGAGAGCACTGTACATTATTGATCTAGGTGCAACACCTTTTTCTAAATTTTGTCAAAGAGTTTCCTTGGTTTTGGAACATTGCCTTCCTTGCAATATCCATCAATAAGTGCAGTGTATGTGATATCATTTGGGGTAAAACCTCAGTCATCCCTATCATTAAAAGCATTTGATCTTCCTTCACTAGACCATCCTTGCACATCTCATCCACTAGAGTAGTATATGTCCAAATGTCTAGATTAATACCTGGTACAAACTAGACCATTGTGTTAAGTTATAATAATTAAGGATAAGATATAAATTTTCATTGAACAATGAATATGAGATGTTTTTTGACATTATTTGCACATGTACTGATTTTTTAAACATCTAGCAATCTGATTTTCCAATAGCTAGATATTATGAACCAAAAGCAACATATATTAAGGAAAAGTAAATAAAATACAGTTATTTTTTTCAAAATCCAAAGATATTAGTACATTATCCATCCATAATATAGTTGAAAAGACAACATGAGGGATACATGTTATAAGAAATAATTTGGTATATAAATTGCTAATTAAAACTATGACAGGCAAATAATAATACCTTCCTCCAGCATTTCTTCATACAAATTATTTTTCATTTGCACATTCTTTTCTTTATATGGTCCGTACTTCAATGTATTGAATAGAACAACATCATCCCTTTGGCCTCTCCTCAATATTCTGTAGAAAGTATTTATAGCATCCTACACCCTATCAAGATTACAAAACCCCTTGATTATCATTCCAAAAGTGACAATACATTGAACACAACCAAGTTCATCCATAATATTATTGCTTGTACAAAGGCTCATAATATGATTGTGGAAATCAGATTGTTTTGGTGAAGGACTTGAATTTGTATAATTTTGAGAAGGATTTTTATGGTGGAAGAACCTGAGCAGCAAGATGGAGGAATGTGTGTCTGTCTTGAAATGGGATTTAATGAAAACCCTTCTTAGTGCCATATTGAGATGAGATTTAATGGATGATCCCATCCATTGATTTGTTTGACATTTGGTATTGTACAAATTGGGAGAAAGATTTTATCCTCAGTGTCGAATGCATTCGCTAATTTTTTAATACCCTAGGTTTTTTCTAGGGTCTCCTCTCTCTCTAACCATTTCATTGTATGATCCCCTCTATGATAAATCACACCCTTGAAAATATTTATAGAATAATAAACTAGTACTTTTGTATATTTTAGGAGCATAATTTATTTGTTCAATAAAATTATGTGTGTATTATATGTCATATTTTTATGATTTTTTTTGTTTATGTATGTAACTTAATTATTTAAAAATATTTTATGGTTTTGAGTAGTGACAATGTTTGTTATAGAATTCATTAAGTGACCTAGAATTTCATTACTATTGAATGGTCGTGGTCATTTGAAAGTGCCTTTTGATACCAAAATAACCATTCACTTGAAATTGTCAATAGTTATATACAAATGTTTTAATAATAGTGCACAAATGTCATAATAATCAACCAAAAAAGCTAAAAAAGAATTGCTATTGAAGTGAAATTTATTAGGGCAGAGGACCCAATACCTGGATGTGTTCCAATGCTTGTGATATAAGTTGTTAATTTAATACTTACACTTTTTGATTTAGTATCCATTGTTTTTTATAATAGTGTACCTATAGTTATGACTTTAAATTTGCTTTTGCTAATGATGACTACCCATAATGGATTATAGAGTGTGATCTAAAATATTGATGCAATAATATTGACACAAAAGGGAAACATCAAATCAACAAAGAATAGAAACACCCAAAAAGAGGATAATTTTTTTATAAGAGTGGCAATGTTAGCATATGCTACAATCACAAAAAAAAAACACAAAGCCTTCATGGGTTGAGCCAGATGATAAATATTTGCCCACAAAGGATCACAACTAAAAATTAAAAGGATTTACCTACAATGATCAAACATAAAGCTAGATAAATGAGCGATAAAGTTTTCCAATAGTGAACTGGTGAATAATACTGGCCTTCACCCACTTTATCTATGAAAAAAGTGGCCATGACGATAAATTCAGTCTTGATCTAGATTATGATCAAATTCAAAAGAAAAAATAATAGAGGAGTAACAGTCAATTATATTTTTTTGGCCACTTATTTAGTTGTGATTTTATTTGATGACCAAATTAGTCATTTATTTAGTCATTTATAATTGTGAATTGCAAAAAAATAGTAGAGTTTGATCATTTTTAGTCACGTGACTAAAAGTTTTATTCATGTAGTCATTTATTTGTCAAATTCTACTTGTACAAGGATTTTTTTGGCTGCCCCAAAATCCTTCATAGAAAAAGAATGTGCTAAGTGTTATTTCAACTCCTTAATGTGATCCATGTTAGTCCCTGCTACAAGCATATCATCAACATATAAACATAAAATAATGTAGTTTTCATCATCCAACCTCTTAAAATTAATACAATGGTCTGAATTACACTGATTATATCCCTACTCAACCATAAAGATATCAAATTTGATATACCATTGTCGAGGTGCACCTTGCTTCAATCCATATGAACTTTTCTTCAATCTACACACTGAGTTCTCCTTACCTTTAACATCAAAACCTTGTGGTTATTGCATATATATTTCTTCTTCCAAATCACCATGGAGAAAAGTTGTTTAAACATCAAGTTGTTCTAAATGAAAACCTTCACTAGCCATAATACTTAAAATAGTGCCTATAGAAGTCATTTTTACAATTGGAGAAAAGATCTCATCAAAATCAATGCCCTTTTTTGTGCAAAACCATTTACAACTAACCCAGCTTTAAATATTT
This sequence comes from Chamaecyparis obtusa, assembly GCA_027943335.1. Lineage (NCBI taxonomy): Eukaryota > Viridiplantae > Streptophyta > Pinopsida > Cupressales > Cupressaceae > Chamaecyparis > Chamaecyparis obtusa. Next base: position 209,652 of record BSBK01008326.1, on the reverse strand, counting down.
TCTTACCTCCATCCTCCTCTTTCAGGCTATAAACTCATTTATTTGGTAATGCCTTTTTACTTGCATGCAACTTACATAATTCCCAAGTCTAATTTTTTAGCAAGGACTCCATTTCTTCTTCCATGGAAAGCTCCCACTAAAACTTTGTATACACCTACACAACTTCATCATATCCTTTTAGTTCACCAGCATATGTTAATAAAATAGAATACAAAGAAGGAGAGAACCTTTCAGGAGATCTACTTAGTCTTGTTGACTGTCTAACATTTTCTAGAGTCTGTGGTATTTAGTGTTGGTGTTGTTACGGAGCATGAGGAACCACTGGAACATCATCTTTTGGAGTATCATCTAGAACTACATAATCATTTTCTTTTTTCTCATGCTATTGCAACTAATCTTTGTACAACACTTTCTAATTGAATATGACATTCCTTCTTCTTACATTTGTATGAGTTTCAACATCCCAAATTCCATAACCAAATTCATCAATGCCATATTCAACAAATATACATTTCTTTGACTTAGCTTCCATCTTGGTTCTATTTTTAGAATCTATATGTGTAAATTTTTCACAGTCGAAGGTTTTGAGAAAAGAATAACTCAACTTATTACATGTACATGCTTCCTCTAGAATACCACAAGCCAAAGGAGTAGAGGGACCTATATTGATTAAGTAAATAGTATCATTTATAGCCTCTTCCTACATGTTTAAGGGCAATCCATAATGCAACCTTACACTCCTTACATGCCCCATTATTGTCCTATTAATGTGTTTAGCCACTCCATTTTCGTATGGAGTCCTTGTAACCATTTTATTCCTATGAATACCATTAGAGGAATAATAATCTTCAAACTCTCTGATGCAATACTCTCCACCATTATCAAATCTAAGATATTTTATCCTTTTACTAGTCTCATTCTCAATCAAGCTTTTCCATATTTTAAAAGTTTCAAATACGTCATATTTATGCCTAAGGAAATAAATACATACTTTCCTAGTTGTATATCATCAATGAATGCAACATAATACACAGAGCCACCAAGGGAAGACACTTGAGTTGGTCCCCATACTTCATGTATGCACAAGCTCTAATTTCTCATCTTTCTTTTCCTTCCCACTCTTTAGAAAACTAACTATCTTTTGTCTTCCATACACACAACTTTCACATAAATCTATATTGACACATTTTAGACCCGATAAATTGTCTTTGAATGAATTGATTTCATACCTTTCTCACTCATGTGCCCAATTCTATTGTGCCATAGTGTTGTTTTATAATCCACAGGTTCTACCAGCTCAATTGCAACAATTATTCTTCAACATTGACTTTTTTATGTAACAACTAAAGTAGAAGGAACAATATGACATGTACAAAGGTATAAGGTTCCTACTTTCACACCTTTTGCTACTAGTAAGGAAACTTTTGACACCTTCCAATTTTTGTCATTAAAAGTAATTGTGGAACCTTCATCACCTAGCTACTCTATTGAAATTAAATTCCTACTCACCCTTGGAATGTGCCTTACCTCTTGTAGTAGCCAATGATTCCCATTCTGCAACTTAATCTTAATTCTCCCATTTCCAATAATCTAATAGGGTTCATTATCTCCCAAATAAACTAGCCCAAAATACCCTTAGACATAATCAAGAAAATAACTTTTATAAGGTGTAGCATGAAATGATCCCCCTAAATCTAGAACCAATGATTCATCAGCATTTTCAAGGGAAATAAGAAAAACATCCTCTTCAGATTTGTTACTTAGCACATTTTCTTCCTTATTACCTTCTTGTTTATCTCCTTCTTTGTTCTTCTGAGGCCAAAAATCTTTCTTCTTATGACCTGGTTTTGCATAGTACCAACAATCATTTGGTCCTCTAGATTGAGACCTCTTGCCCTTTGACTTTCCTCATGATTTCCCATGACTTCCAAAATTGTTTCCTTTGTCCCTTGATCTACCTATTCCTTATGCATTCAAAACACTACTTGATGTGGATCCACCTGATATTTCCATATGAATTTCCTCACTCAGAATAATACCAAAAACATCATCAAATTTTAGAGTATTTGAACTAGAAATAAAATTACTAACATCCATTACCAAGCCATTCCATCTTTTAGGCAAAGAGAATAGGATCAAAAGAGCCCTAATTTATTCATCAAAATTGACATTAAAAAACAATAATTAACTAGTAACTATATTAAACTCATTTAAATGATCAAAAACTAACCCACCTTCTACCATTTTCATATTAAATAAATGCTTCATGAGAAATACCTTATTTGAGGTGGAAGACTTTTCATATAGCTTCACTAGGGTTTCCATCAACACTTCAGTTGTCTTTTCTTGTATAATATTGAATGCCACCGATTGTGCTAGGCATAAACAAATACTGTCAAGTGCCTTCCTATCTAAAATATTCCAATCCTCATCAGACATTGTTGTCAGTTTCTTAGATTTTCCTTCCATTAGCCGCCATAAATCCTTATGATAGAGATAGTCATCTATTTTCATTTTCCATAACTGAAAGTTCTGCTCATTAAACTTCTCAACCTTCAACTTACCCCCATCTTTGATTACTCACACTCAATCGTGAGACTCTCACTCACCATGAGACCTTCCTATAGAGGATAATTGAAAAACAACAACACACTCTGATACCACTTGTTAAGATTAGTAGACATAAATTTAATAGTTACATGAAAATATAATCAATAATGCAAAGGAATAGCTTTAACAAGTATAACAAGAAGACACAAATATTTAACGTGGTTCACCCAATCTTGGGCTACATCCACCAAATAGAGAGTCCAATCTTATTATCCAGTTATTTTTTCTTGTTACAATCTAAAATCCCTTGCAACTAAAAAATGTTGTTGCAAGAAGCTATAAAATTCTTGTATATTGACAAAACCATAACCCTAAGACATTATAACAAGACTGGTGTCAGTTAACAAGTTAACACTAAAACTACTTGACAAGTCAACCTAGGGAAAATCTTGACGGGTCAACCTAGGGAAATGCTTGGCGTATCAACTCAAAAATGCTTGATGAGTTAACCATGAACCATACAATAAATGAAAAGTGTACGGTACTTTCCTAATTAGTCACCACAAACCAACAACTCAAGTGTTATTATTCCCAAAACCCTCACTCAAGGATTTCAAAGTTTCAACAAATTCTTTATCTTCTCGTGGTAGTCTCCTTGGAAAATTCCCATAACTCATTTCTATTTGGATCTTCCACTCTTTGACACCTTCCCACGACTCTCCTTAGATACTTTCTACTTATTTTCAATTCTTTACTTGTCTTTCTAATGAGTCGAGATTTCTTTATTTGAATGCTTACTATTATTGATGTAAGTACACATCGTGTGACATTACTATCTCTCTTGCATGATGTAGAACCCACACTCTCATATATTATCAATAGATTTTTCACTTGAATCATCCATCATTATTATCCTAGGAATCTTCATGATGGGCCAAAATTGCAAATTTCTCATCATTTCAACAAATAGTTGACATCTTCCTGTCACATTTAAATTCTAAAAAAAAAATCATATTTCTCACCATTACTCACCACACTTGGTCTTCCAACTGAAATTAAAATTGAATCATCTAAGGGATCTTGGACTCAACAACTAGACTATGAGGGTATCCCTTTTAGGTGAAAAAAATGTTTTAAGACGGGTCATACTGCTACTCATTGCAGCACTAATTTTAAAAAGAATAAATTCTCTCATACTTGGTGGAAGGGTATTTCCACCCAGCATTATACAGTTATGAAAAATTCCTCTCATGTTTTGAAGGAGTCTGCTCTTGTTTTGGGATCTTAGGTGCCTCTTGTAGAGGTATAAATTTTGTGCCCTCTTTTGCCTCTTGTTGATCCTATTGGGATTGTTGATGATGTTGGTTCTAATCATCTTGTCAATCATGGACCTACTCTTCCTTTGCTAGTTGATGTCAGGCTCTCTACTGGTAGTTCTATGGTTGTTTCTTCTATCATCTCTATTGGTGATTTGATTGCTAAGGTTTCTCAAGCTCCTGTCCCACTTGATGGGACCAATTCTAGCCATGTGCCAGAAGTCCTATTGGCAAGTCCAATACCTTTGTTGGGTGTTGGATCTTTTGTCTTGAACTCATTGTGCTGGTAGGATGAGGCTGCAAGAGTTGAAGATGGTTGGATCACTATTAAAGGTCAACAATTAAAGCTTGATCCTCCTCTTCTTTTGACATGACCCTTCGATCCCACAAGAAGGGGACTAATGGATAGTGTTTGTTTCTATCTCCATTGGACTGTTGATTCTCAATGTTTTATTTTCACAGTGTTCTTGGTTTGGATTAAGGGCTTCTTGCCTTTTGTTTGGCTGGTTTGTTTCATTTTGGGAGCTTTAATGATTCTATCTTAAGTGTTTTCTTTGTTAAAGGGTTTCGGGGTCCCTTCAAAATATATTGTTACCTTAATAAAAAACAAATAGTTATCATCTTCTTATCATGTTTAAATTATCAAAAAATAATTTCCAAATATAGTTAGTGCATCTTTGACAAGTATGCTTTGGAATATTATCAAGCATTGGTTTCAAAATATTAGTATCAATATCAATCAAATATTTTGGATTCCTATAAAAAAATTCTATGAGGTGTTCTCAAATATTGATTGGGCTCAACTTTAGGAACATCAACAACATTAGGGATGGATTGCATACCTTCAACTAAAAATGATGTGCCTTTAAATTGAGATGTGAAACATGAAACCTCACCAACATGAGATGTCAATGGTACACCTTCAACGTGATATGATGGTGTTCCTTGAACATGATATTATGGTGTGCATACACCTTGGGATGTGGAGAATGGTGTGTCATCACATTCAGATGTAGAGTATGGTGTGTATTCAACATGATACGATGGTGTGCCTTCACTATGAGATGTACAACATGACATGCCTCCAACATGGGATGATGGTGTCCCTTCAACTTGAGATCTCATAGATGATGTGTTTGCATCTTTATAATTCAATTCTCTTGTTGCATGCAATTTTCTCATATGTTGCCTTTGTGTTTCCAATTACAATTATGTCTTACTTTTCAATTCCTCTTCCAAAGACAAATCTTCTTGCATGGTATGCAATTTTATTTTTTCATGAAGTTGTCTAATTATTTCCATTTTCTTCTCTTTCTCTGCTTCTTTCTCTTCCAGTGCTATAATATTTTCTTGTTTCCTCGGCATGATGATGAATTCTACATGTTTTTATAAGTAAGAAAAAGATTACTCGACAACTTCTATTTATATCCAATACACCTTCCCAATTAAAATTGCTAATTATAATTTTTGAATTAGTTTGAAACTCTATAGAACTTAAAGCTTTCACACATCTTCCTTCTAATTCAAATTTGAATTTTCAAAAACTATATTATAGAAAGTAAATTATGAAAATAAAAAGTCCATATTATATCAATTGTGAACAAAAAAATCTTTATTCACATTTCACTTCTAAGAAAATGAAAAACTTACCTCAAATGATCAATTTTTCTCAAAAAACATTCTTTCCTACTTCTACTTTGAATTTTTTTAAGAAAAAGGTGGTGAAAAATTGATAGAATATGTTGATCGTGAGAGTCAACACATGAAAATCATTTATTTATTGGATGATGCACAAAAACTAGATAGAAAATAGAAAATGTGGGCATCAATCATGGGTTCCTTGGCATTTTTACCAGTTTTAGTATCCTGGTTATGATACATGTCATATATGGAGTACGCCATATATGGTGTGCACCATACACAAAAAAAAAATTGTAATACTTTCATCCACAAATGGTTGGTTACATATGGTTCATGCCACATATATGGCATGCACTATGTTCTCTCTCTCTCTCTCTCTCTCTCTCTCTCACACACACACACACACACACACACACCTTCTCTCTCCCTCTCATCTTCTCATCCTCTCTCTTTGTCTCCACTTCTCACCATCTCTCTCTCCTTCTCATCCACCCTCACTCTCACTCTTCACTTCTCATAAGAAGGGGATGAGAGAGAGAGAGAGGGAGTGTGTGTGTGTGTGTGTGTGAGAGAGAGAGAGAGAGAGATAGATAGAGACAAAGATAGAGACAGGCATAGATATAGACATATACATAGACACAAACATGGACATGAACAAAAACATAGACATGGATAGAGGCAGAGAGAAAGAGATAGAGAAACAAAGATACAAAGATTGGAGTAAGGAGAGGAAGAGGGAGAGAAGGGGAGAAGGGGAGAAAGAGGGAGATATTTAAAGAGAGGGTGGAGAGAGAGAGAGAGAGAGACATAATGGGTCCTAAGGGTTCATAAGGGGTTCTAAGGGGTCATAAGGGGTCTTAATGGGTCCTAGGATTCCTTAAGGCACCTTATGACCCCTTAAGACCCCTTAGGTCCCTTTATGACCTCATAGGATCCCTTACTATATATTAATGTATGCTAAGGGGTCTTAAGGGGTTATAAGGGGTCATAAGAGGTCTTAATGACTTCTAGTATACATTAATGTATCTCAGGACCCCTTATGACCCCTTACAACCCCTTAAGACCATTTATGACCCCTCATCATATATTAATGTATCCTAGGACACCTAGAATACATTAATGTATGGTAAGGGGTCATAAGGGGTCATAAGGGGTCATAAAGGGGTCATAAAGGGGTCATAAAGGGGTCATAAAGGGGTCATAAGGATTCGTAAGGGGTCATATATGCCTTAAGATCCATTATGACCCCTTACAAACCCTTAGATTACATTAATGTATGCTAAGGGCTCATAAGGGGTTTCAAGGCATCCTAGGATACATGTATATATCCTAGTACACCTTATGACCCCTTACAACCACTTTCAAACCCTTTGTCATACCTTATTTTATGCTAAGGGGTTGTAAGGTGTCATAAGGGATCTGAAGAGATGCCTTATGACCCCCCAACAACCCCTTACAATCCCTTAGCATACCTTATTGTATGTTAAGGGGTCCTATGGGGTCTTAAGGGGTTATAAAGGGTCTTAAGGCATCATATGATACATTAATGTATCTTGGGATCCCATGTGACCCCTTACAACCCCTTAGGACCCCTTACCATACATTAATGTATTATAAGTGGTCCTAAGAGGTTGCAAGGGGTGATAAGGGGTCTTAAGAAATTTTAGAATATATTAATGTATCCTAGTAATCCTTATGACCCTAGAAGACCACATATACCCCTTTGTGTCCCCTCAACATAAATTAATATATCCTAGAACTCCTAGGAGATGTTAATGTATGGTAAGGGGTACTAGGTGTAATAAGGGTTTGTAAAGGGTCATAAGAGGTCCAAGGTTACACTAATGTGTCCTAGGACACCTTAATACCTCTTATGACTCCTTATGACCCCTTACAACCCCTTAGCATAAATTAATGTATGCTAAGGGGTCCTAAGGGGATGTAAGGGGTCATAAGGGGTCTTTAGGTGTCCTAGGATGCATTAATGTATCCTTGGATGTCTTATAACCCCTTAGCATGCACTAATATATGCTAAGGAGATGTAAGGGGCTGTAAGGGGTCACAAAGGGTCTTAAGGTGTCCTAGGATACATTAATGTATCCTAGGACCTATTATAACCCCTTAGGACCTATTAGGACCCTCTACCATATATAAATGTATCCTAGGAGTCCTAAGATACATTAATGTATAATGAGAGGTAATAAGGATCATAAGGGGTCTTAAGGGGGCCTAGGATACATTAATGTATCGTAGGATGCCTTAAGACCCATTATGACCCCTTACAACTCCTTAGGGCCCCTTAGCATACATTAATGCATGGTAAGGGTTCCTAAGGGGTTGTAAGGTGTCTTAAGGGGTTTTAGGGGGTCATAAGAGGTCTTTAGGTGTCTTAGGATACATTAATGTGTCATAGAACCTCTTATGTCACCTTCAAACCCCTTAAGACCCCTTATGACCCTTTATGACCCCTCAACATACATTAATATACCCTAGGACTCCTAAGATACATTAATGTATTATAAGGGGTCATAAGGGTTCCTAAGGGGTTATAAGTGGTCATAAAGGTCATAAAGAATCCTAAGATACAATAATGTATCTTAGGATGCCTTAAGTCCCTTCATGACCCCTTAGGACCCCTTAGCGCACATTAATGTATGATAAAGGTTTGTAAGGGGTTGTAAGGCATCTTAAGGTGTCCTATGATACAATAATATATCCTACAACCCCTTACAACCTCTTACGACCCCTTAGGGCTTCTTACCATACATTAATGTATCCTAGGAGTTCAAAGATACATCAATGTATGTTGAGGGTCCATAAAGGGTCATAAGGGATCATAAGGGATCCTTAGATACATTAATGTGTCCTAGGATTCCTTTAGAACCATTATGGCCCCTTGAAACCCCTTAGGACCCCTTAACATACATAATGTATGGTAAGGGGTCCTAAGGGGTCCTACAAGGTTGTAAGGGTTCATAAGGGATATTAAGGTATCCTAAGCTACATTAATCTATCCTAGGACCCCTTATGACTCCTTACGACCCCTTATGAACCCTCAACAAATATTAATGTACCCTAGGACTCCTAGGATACATTAATGTGTGGAAAGGGGTCGTAAGGGGTCATAAGTCAACTTAGGATATATTAATGTATCCTAGGATTCCTTAAGACCCCTTACAAGACCTTATGAACCCTTAGGACCCCTTAGCATACATTAATATATGGTGAGAGGTCCTAAGGTTTCCTAAGGGGTCATAAGTGGTCCTAGGATACATTATTATATCTTAAGATTCCTTATGACTCTTTAGGACCCCTTACCATACATTAATGTATGTTAATGGGTCGTAATGGGTCTTAAGTTGTCATAAGATATATTAATGTATCCTAGGACCCCTTACAACCTCTTACAACCCCTTACGACCCATTATTATACATTAATGTATCCTAGAACTCCTAGGATACATTAATGTATGTTGAGGGGTCATAAGGGGTATTAGGGGGTCCTAAGATACATTAGTGTATCCTAGGGTTCCTTAAGACCCCTTATGACCCCTTACAACCCATCATGACTCTTAACATACATTAATGTATACTAAGGTAGAATACATTAATGTATGTTGAGGGGTCACAAGTGGTCTAAATGGGTACTAAGATATGTTAATGTATCTTAGGAACCATTAAGACCCCTCAGGATACATTAATATCTCTCTCTCTCTCATCATACATTAATATATCCTAGGACACCTTATGACCCTTTAGGACCCCTTACCATAGGATACATTAATGTATCCTAGGTAATCTTAAGACCCCTTACAACCCCTTAGGACCCCTTACCATACATTAATGTATACTAAGGTAGAATACATTAATGTATGTTGAGGTGTCATAAGGGGTCATAAGTGGTCTTAATGGGTCCTAGGATACAATAATGTATCATAGGAATCCTTAAGACCCCTTAGGATACATTAATCTCTCTCTCTCTCTCTCTCTCTCTCTCTCTCTCTCTCTCTCTCTCTCTCTCTCTCCACTTATTATAAGAAGGGGATGAGAGTGGAACATAGAGTGAGGGAGATAGAGGGGGAGATGGAGAGAGATAGAGGGAGAGGGGGGTGAGAAGGGGATATGCATATCCCCTTCTCTCTCTCTCTTTATATATATATAGAGAGAGAGGGGGGGAGAAGGGGATATATATAGATCTCTCTCTCTCTCTATATATATATATATATATATAGAGAGAGAGAGAGAGAGGAAATGATAAGGGGAGAGGGAGAGAGAGGAAATAATAAGGGGAGAGGGAGAGAGAGAGGGTGTGAAGAAGATAAAGAGAACTTGGCATTATATTATATTGTTGCATATTTCACATTTGGCATATGCTATATATGGTGTATGCCATATAAGGCACACACCATATGTCCAATATTTTTTACATATGACTAATGCCATATATGATGTGCACCTTTTTAACTACATTGGGAAACACCAAGCCTAAGGCTTGAATTTTCCTTGGGCATCCAACCCAAAGGCTTGGATGATTCAAACAAGATTGAGATGTGTTTTCCAAAAAATATACAAAACTTCACTTTTTTCATTAGTGTTCCCCATCAAGCTTGCACATGGCTCAACAACAACAAATCATACAAAAAGATATTATATAACTTTATGTTAGTTATATATCCATATATTTTTTAATTCTAACTATGTTAAGATTTTCATCTCTAATTTATTTTGTAGGCATGGTCGATTTTTGTCAAAAACCAATGAGTACTCTTTTAGGCATATATTTTGGCTCATTTATCAGATTTTGAAACAAGTTTTTTTTTTTGGAAACTAGACTCCATTCTACACACTTTAAAAAAAGTTTTGATTTTCAATTAGTTTTCATTGATTTCTAGGGGAAGCACACTTAAATTTTAGATTTTCAGGATGTCTCCACTTCGGAAATTCATAAAAAATATACATTCATTAAAAAAATAGTAGAAAAATCCAAGATAAACTATGTGGTGTTAGCTAACTTCTCACTGGAGAAATTAAAAAATTTTGAATAAAAAGTTAATATTTTAGGGGGGCATAGTAGATGCTATGTTATGTTTTTTCACAAAAAAAAAATAGGATGACTTTTTGTGCTCCCCCTTTTTGAGGGCCTTAATCTCCACCATTTTCAAAATAAATTTATAGTTTAAAAACTAGGTTTAGAGTCTTACAACTCTTGTTCTTGTTTCATCTTCAAATTTTGAGTCTAAGTATCTTCAATTTCTCATCGAAGTTCAGAATTTTCTAATTTCAGAAAAAAGTGGCATCTTATACCCCCTTTTTGGTCCCCCATCTTTGTGCACTTACCCTAAAATTATATTTAGGCACTTTTTGGTTTACCCTCTATACGAATTACATAAGTTAATATAATGGATTATAGAACTCTACCATGAAAGTGAATACATTGATAGATTAATACTCTCCCTTTGGGTTTCTTCAAACTTATTAGCCAAACATTTTTTTTAAAATTTTTTTTTAAATTAAATTATTTGTCCTAAGCTTCTTCTTGTTGCAACTTACCTATCACGAGAATCTGGTAGTGAGAAATTGGAAGATTGTCTTAGGATTTAATCTCCCAATTTTCTCTGCTCCTAATGTGTAATATTAGACTACCAATAAAGTTAAAGTTGGTAGGTGAATTTAAAATTTGAATTTGCAGGGGGATTTTTGTGTGGATAAAAAGAGACAAACATTTAGAGTGTTTTGTATTTTCGTTATGTAAGTCTTTTGGAATGTTTTTAACAAAAATCATAATCAAGAAAAACATTATAGAAGAAAATATGTTTGTAAGTTTATGTGCATAATAGTGATTTCTCTACGCATTATAACACTCCAGATGGCCATCACTTAGATATAGCTCTAAGAAGCTCCAAACATTTTATTAGGTGCAACTTAGATTGTTACAAAATTATTTGTAATTAGTAGTTTGCACTCAATGGTTTATTTTAGAGTTTTTAATTAGTTTATTTTATATTTTTTTCTATTTATGACTCAATGAAAACTAACAAGAAAATTTACATGTCTCCAGTTGTGTATTTGTGTCTCCATCTTATTTGGCATTCTATTTTTCATTCCTAGTAATTGGAAAACAAAGTTGTAATATTTGTATTTGTATTTTATTTTTGTATTGGAACTTTGTCTCTAACCTATTTAGGGATTTTAAAATCCTACAATCGGTATTAAAGCTCTTATATGAGCAGTTTTAGAATTATAACTTGTTATTAGAAAATCATTGTGAGTTTGGGCATTTATTTTTCTGGATGTTTATGTTTATTGTGTAGGAGATATATATGAATATAAAGGAAAGATCTAAAAGAAACCACCATCCTTTAATGGACACAAATAAGATTTTTGGGCAAAAATATGAATATCATCATGGTTATAAATGATCTGTAGGAGCTTGTGGTCAGTAGAATTGAGGATATAACTAACCCAACTCAATTTGCAGCCTTTACAAACAAGTAGAAGACCTAGTTGAATGAGCACAAGAGGAAAAATGTTAAAACATTAAGCTTGATTGAAGTTTCCTTGAAAACAAAAATATTTTCCAAAATAATAGTAGCTAACCATGCCAAAGAAGCTTTAGAAATTATCCAAACAAAATACAAAGTGGTCCTAAAAAAGTCATAGTGGTGAAGCTTTATATTCTTCGTAGATATTTTGAGACTCTTAAAATAAAATATAGTGAGTTCATTTCAAATTTTCACACAAGAGTTTAGTCTCTTGTTTTTTTGAACTAGTTGAGGACAAATGGTGAAACCATGGAGGAGAGGAGAAATGTGGAATATAATCATCAGAAACTTACTCTCAAAATTTTATGTAATAGTCATTTTCATTGAAGAGTAAAATGACCTCACCACGTTAATGGTAGAAGAGTTAATGGGTTATCTTTGAACTCATTAGTAGTGCCTAACCATGTCTACAAAATCTTCCCAATAAAAAGCTTTCAAAGTTCAATCCAATGCAAGAGGCAAGGTTAGAAGAAAAAAAGTTGGAAGGAGCTCAAGAGGAAGAGGTTATGAAAACTCTATACAAGGAAGTGTTCTCAAAAAAATCTCAAGATGATCATGTAACCATGAGGGAGTATGTGGCTCTTAGACCATCTACATAAAAGGAAAGAATGCTACTAGCTCAAATTAGAGGTATGATAAGAGAAATGTCAAGTGTGATTATTTTTATAAAATTGGTCATAATGAAAGTAATGTTGAAAAAGGCACAATACTCAGTAAAAGTAAAGTGAAAATGTGGCTGATGTGAATGTGACTAAATGAAATCAGTCCATGACTTTCATCATCTACAATGTCGATGAAGAAGGCGGCACTAGAATTGGGTATTTGGATAGTGGCCATAGAAACCACGTGAGTGTTTATCAAAATGCTTTCTTTTTCATTGATAAAAATGTAAATACTAAAATTATTATAGGAAACAATGGACTATTAATTTTATGAATAAATGATCTATTATTATAATTTATTGATACCATGAAAGGTGAGAAGAAGGAGATTCAACATGTTTAGTTTTCCCTATATATTAAGCACAACCTTTTAAGTGTTGGATAACTAACCCAAAATAATTATAAAGCATCAATGGAGAAGGATGAAAGATTCATTTTAATAAGGATGGGAACAAGAAAGAAGTTGTAGTAGCCCAAATGATGAAGAACAAAATGTTTCCTTTGAGGATAAAGATGTGATTCTCTTTATAGTCTGTAGCTGAACATCCCATAAAGTATGTGTTTGGTATGATATTTGTTGAGTAATTACCATGGAAAGGATAGATTCATACCTTTCTAAAGCTACATTAAATCTGAAGATAGGTAAGAGTAGAAAAAATTAGACAAGACGACAATGATAAGCCCTAGAGGCCAAAATAAGATTAAACTACTAAAGATAAGAAGGGAAGAAGGTCTTTGTCAAAAAAGTAGAGTGGATATCTATATTAAATAGGTGGCTATATAAAAATAAATACAGCTATAAATATCAAATAACCACAAGAACCAAAACAACAAGAAAGGAAATAAAATTAAAGATTAATATGAATAAACCTATCAATACACACACACACACACACACATATATATATATATATGCATATCTATTAGTGAATATATATATATACATATATATATACATATATGTATACATATGTGTATATACATACACACACACACACACACAGAGATATATATATATATATATACATATATATACATGTGTATATATATATATACACATGTGTATATATATATATACACATGTGTGTATATATATATACACATGTGTATATATATATATACACATGTGTATATATATATATATATATATATATATATATATATACACACACATGTATATATATACATGTATATATATATATATGTATGTATATATATATATGTATATAGATCTATATATATATATATATATACATGTGTATATATATATATACATGTATATATATATGTATGTATCTATATATGTATGTATGTATCTATATATATATATATATGTATGTATGTATGTATGTATGTATGATATATATATATATATATATATATATATATATATATATATGTATGTATGTATGTATGTATGTATGTATGTATGTATGTATGTATGTATGTACAAATATATATATATATATATATATATATATATATATATATATATATATATATATATATATGTATGTATGTATGTATGTATGTATGTATGTATGTATGTATGTATGTATGTATATATATATATATATATATATATATATATATATATGTATGTATATATATATATGTACATATGTATATATATATATATCTATATTTATGTATATATATATAAGAGTATATGTATATATATATACGTATGTGTATATATATATAAATGATAGAAAATATAATGGTATATATGAACATATATAAGTTTAAATTTATATAACTATGAATGAATGTATGACAAGCTAAATGAACAACTGAAAATGTGTAAATAAATACGTCCAGATCATACTTAAATTATCTATGGGAATACTTAAAACTCCTAGGAACCATCTATCCTATTGAAAGTAAGGGGAAGGAACTAAATCATACCTGAAAAATTAGAAGTCACCATATTACTCCTAAGGAGTTTTTGACAAGGCTTGATAGACTTACCTACCTAAGAGATTTCAAGTTAGGGCAGAGTATGGTAGCCTTAAACTCCACCTTTAAATGCTCTTCTATGAATATCTTCTTTGTCAAAATTACCAATGATAAACTGAAATTTTATTACTTAGACATCATAACAACAATCAGCATAGACTTAAGCTAAAGAAGCAATTTTGACTAGATTAAGGTCATTTTGACACCTACCATCATAAGGATATAGGGCAAAAACTTTGTGCTGGTAACTTAAAGGTGTGAACAAAATTGATTTTAGCATAAACTGACACCTATCATATTGCTCTCCTACCAAATCAATACTAATCCCTGTAATACCCCAAAAATGGGCTATAGGTTCATTAACCTCCTACATCTTCAAATTCGAATGAAATCGACATCAAAGTCCTAACCTAAGGCACATCTTCACATCAAAATCCTAATTGATTTTATCTTAATTCTGCATCGGGGAATATTCCTAGCAATATTCCTATTTATCCTAATTATCTTTAATTGAATATTATTTGGCGATAAATGTCATTATTTGTCCTAAAGTTTGATTAATTGAATATTCTGAATATTTAATTAATTAGATTTAATACTGCCACTTAATTATTTAATTAAATTTAAATGTATGTATTCCTAAATTGTATTATTTAATTTTGACAATAAATCAAAAATCTTTTGGCTAATTGATTAAATTCCTATTTAATTAATTCATGTCAATTGTTAATATTTAATAATATAGTTTTTGAATAAAAGTTTGATTTAATAATTGATTGACCCACAGATCAATTGTTTTAATTTCAAAAATCAGTTAAGTTGAGAATAAATCACTTTATTTTTAATTAATTTATAAATAAATCATGCACAATCAGAAAAGTAGGCAACTAGAAATTAACAATCAATTTTAAAATTAAAACTCAACATCTAATGATGAGTTGAAATTTGATTTAAACTCTATTTTGAGTAAAACTCTACTTTTGCATGATTTTTGTGAGTTAATTATCTCTAATTTCCTGATAATTCAAAAATCAACCTGAGTTTAACAAGAGTGATTTATGGCTTTTCTCCTGCATCCTCAAAGCCCTGGATTTCTATAAAAACAAGGCTCAGCTCTTCATAATTATCTCATCAACACTTGAATTTGCACAATTACTCTAGCGAATTGGCGATTGAAGGATTGAGCACTTGCGACAAGCGATTTGTGAGATCTTTCATAGTTGATCATAATCTTTGCATAGTTTCATATCATAGATTTCATACTCATTCATACCATTCTTAGATTAAATCTGCATTCCATTTCATTCATATTAGCTTAGATTCATACAGTTTCTCATATTATTGCATAGAAAACCCAAAAATATAGCTTAATCTGCATTCATAGTCTTTCATATTTTTGCATTCAAATCCTTCGTTTAGGTGTTGCATTGTCACTAATCTCGGTCTGATCTGAGAGTATCATACTCGCATCTACTAGAAGGCAGTAAATCAGCTGGTTAGTTTAGTTTCCATTTCATTGCAGATTTTTTTTTTTGGTAACCTCTAATGTTTTACTAAAGTGTTGTGTCTACAGCTAGGTACAAAATTCACACACACATTTATGGCGCCCACTGTGGGGCCCTGAAATGGGTTTCCATTCAATTTCTATCAATTTCTATCAATTTCTTGTCATTTTCTAGTTAAAACTACGATCTTTTATTTTATGTCCGTACATTTTTCATACAACTTTTGTCAGAAAGTCATACCAGGAGGTACACAATGTCGTACAATAGTTGATCTTATTGAGGCTCATATCAGAAGCTGCACACTATCATTTGGAATCTTGATTGATGTATGAGAAGATACCCACTGTCATACAAGTTTCCAAACTGTCATCTAGGAGGTAACCCACTGTCATACGAGTTTTGACTCCAGGATTCAATTGTCATTTGAAAAATTTTGGCAATTTTTTAGATTTGATTTTCAGATTTGGACTAACAACTAACCCTAACAATTGAAATCTTCTATTTTTTATTGATATTTGCTGAATCTGATTGGAAAAAGTGCAACTAAATTGCTAAAATAGGTAAAAATCTACTAAGCACATTGCAAGGAATTCAGGTATTCTTCTCAAGCTGATAACATTTTGATTTGGATTAAAACAAACTCTCATGTGTCAAGCTTGTGTGACTTTTCTTGCTTTCATATCACAGACTTCATTTTGGGCTATAAAATGAACATAGATTTGCTTTTTGCATATCTGTTACACATAGTAAATAGGCCCTATGAACACTATTTGTGGATGATCTTGAGAGAGTGGGCTTCTTCCGCTTGTTCATGCATGAGAAGCTTTTCTTGATGAAGGATCCCCTTGTAGGTAGGGAGGTTACTGAGAGAGTCTCAAGTTCTACTAGATTCATGTGTCTTCAACTTTTGATTGATACATTCTCTCTCCGGAGGGGTTGATAGATCATAAGCAGTTGATGTCATAGATCTTTGTGAGATAATTTTGGTCTTAGCGTGTCAAATTAATCTGTCTATTTTGTTTTGGTTAAAATTGAAAAGGCTAGAGGACTATGCTCTACTCCCTTTTTGGGTTGTATCAGAAACTCATATCCTTGAATCTAGAACCAGTCTCCATGTGGTATCTTTTGTGATTCACCTTTAGAGAGGGTTAACCATAGTGAACATTCCCTTAATTGGGTCAACCACATGGATGGAACCTCAAGTGGTAATAGCCATTTTCATCATGGTAGCATCATCTGCTATATAAATGTCCTTGTGGAGGAAATCTTCACAAGTGTGGTCTCTTGTTGGGTTGTCAGATCTCCCTAGCAACTCCTAATTGATTAATTTCTCAGACTGTGTCAAAACCCTAGTGCACCTGGATTGGATTTTGCCCTATTGAGATCACAAAAGTTGCAGAGTCAAACCATTACTAAAAACCCTAGTGAGGCCAAATTTTCATTTTTCTAGGAATATGTGCGTTATTGAAGAACTTTTTTGGAACATACACAATTATCACTCCTAGGGATTAGCACATTAAGTCACTTGATTGTTCATGCACAGGGTTGCTTTGTCCTCTGTTCATTTTTTTTAGACGTGCTTGGAATCACTTGCTTGTTGTTTTGTGTACTTGCTTATCTATCTAGTTACTGAAAACAAATGATCCCAGAATAATCTTCAAACCAGGATAGAAAAATTTGTGAACAATCTGAAACTAAAAACCAAAAATTTGCAAAATCTGAAGTAAAATTCCTTTCTGGAGTTGAAAGTCATCCCACAAGGTTAGAAAGTCATATGAGTTTTGGCAATTGTCATCTCAAAACCCCTGTATTGTCGTATGATAGCTTGTATAGTGTCGTACGAATTTTGCCACCAGTCAAAAGAAAAAAGTCAAAAACTTGCTATCAAATGTCGTGCAAGCTTTGCAATTGTCGTACAAGTTTTGTCAACTATCATTTTAGAGCATACCCACTGTCGTACGATCCTACAGAAAGTTGTTTGAGAAATTTTGAAAAATTGCTAGAAATTGGTCAAAATTGTCAGAGACTCAATTTTTACAGCCTATTTCCATAATTTGTCGAACAAATCACTATGTCAGGAACAGAGCAAAAACTAGAACAAATTCATTCATTTTCCTCAAGTGAGCCTTTGAGTCTAATTTTGCCTTCTGATTCATCAATTTGAGTCATTTTCATCTTGTGTCAAAACCTTGTCAAAATTATCTTCAAATTCAGTCTTCTTGCTAAAATGGCTAAGTGTTGTGAGCTCATGCCCACCATCTGTTGGGCATCTACCCACACTACTGTGGCATAGTATCCTCCATTTACGTCTGATCTAATCTTTAATCACTTCAATCTTGACAAGGTTGCATCATTCGATCTTCTTGAATCAAGTCATTCTTCAGTTGTCTTCACCTTGCTTTCTTGCTTCACCCAAGGTTAATGGTGGAAAATAGAGCTTCCTCACATAAGAAATCTGGAGAAGCACTTAACACTACAACTTTGTCTACTCGCATAGGTCCAACTCTTGAGCAACTCTACAATTCTGGTCTTCATGAAGATGACGGTCTTGGCAATTTTTGATTGAAAACTGGTTACATACCCCCTCCATCAACTCACAGAGGTAATAAAAAACTCCACCTCAATCTAATCTAGGGAGTCCTAAAACTCCTAACATGTCTCACAGAGGGACACATCATGGGTCTCAAGGACATCACTCTCAGCATGGTATGGATCAAGAGCCTACACCTTCTAAAATTGCCCAATATCAAAATGATGATAACTTCAAAAGAATGATGAAACATTTCTTGAAAGAAGATAGAGAAGCATACTTTCTAGAGTTAGCTCATCAAGGAGATAAAATGCCTCCAAAATTTAATGTTGAAGATATCATTACACATGAGGAAGAAACTCTTATCATGGCCATGATGAAATAGATGCATGCCATGCAAGTCAAACTTAACAAACTTGAGAAAGAAAAATAACCTAAGGAGTTCTCCATGGAAGCTCTATGTCCTTTTCCATTTGATAAAGACTTGTACATTCTACCATTCCCTAAGAGAGTGAGATGCCTAAATATGATAAGTATGATGGAAACTCTAATCCTTAAGATCATGTCAGAGAATTCTGTACTCAATCTATGGAGTTTATGCACGAACCAACTTAATGCATCTTTTCCCTCAATCTCTGGGAGGAGCAACCATTCATTGGTTCTCTAGAATGTCTCCTACTATCAAGACTTTTGAGGAGTTAATCAAACTATTCTATCAACAATACTCCTACAATATTCAACATCTAGTCACCATGATCGACATTTGCAATCTGAAACAATATCCAGGTGAACCATTCCTAACATTTCTCAAGAGATGGAGGAAGAAATTTTCTCTATATGCTATGTTAGCACTTGTAAAAAAATTTCATGGCTCTGGCACTTTTGTTCTGGTCTCTGCAATTTATTTTAGGTCTCTGGCACAAACCCTTGGTTCAAAAATTCAAAAAACTAGTCGTTGGTGTAAAAAACCTTTGTATTACCCTGGCCTTGTTATATTTTCAAGTTAACTTTTCAGGCCACTTAAAACCTTTTATCTGCATGTGCTTTTTAAATAGGTTCACTTTATGTCATGTGGTTAGGTTCTTCATGTGTTGGCGGGGTCCCCTTTATATTTCCTAAGCGCCCATGTTTTAATTTTTCCTAAGCCCTATAGTTCCCTGCCGAAATATTTTCCCTAAATCATGCTTTAATATTTTCCTATGTTTCAGCAGCCTTTATTTTTCCCTGGGCCCAGCTCTGACACCATCTCCATCTAACGGTGGGCATATCTTCTCAAGTGATGTGTCAGATGCATAAGATCTTGAGATGGTCATTGATTCTTTGTATGACGTAGCCTTTCTTTTCAAATGGGTCCACTTGCCAGGTGTGCATATTTGGCTATCTATCATTGGTCCACCTATTATGATTCAGAATGTTGTCATTAGGACCGGTCTTCTTGGCATTCAGGTAGATTAAATTTCATTTTAATCTTGTGGCTATTATTATACCATTGATATAACATGCTCAATTTTTAATGCAGTGGTATAGCGATAGCCGTTGATTCTCTTTAAGATGGCAGGTGGGTCCGTTGACACGTATGCATAGTTGGTAGCTTCTGGTTGGTCCATGTAGTAACATGTTAGCATGCTATTAGTGGGACCTAGTTTTTAGATGTGTCAAAGGGTCCTGATCCTATCAAAGAATTGATGAATAGCGTATGATCTCATCGAGTGTGTCAAAGGCTTAAGATATTCAGACGGCCGTTGATTTTCCTGGTGTGGGCCCAATAGATTTCTCTATCTTTTTAGTAGTTCTGATAAATGTTTTCTTGGTTCACTGATTCGTGTGATGATTTGGTGGAGGCTCTTAAGATTTAGCAATTTGGCATATAGTGTCTACAGAATCGCTAACTTTTCTAGTGGTGCCCTCAAAGTTCTCGCGAATGGGCGAGGATCCCTTTGGTTGCATGTTCACCAAATAGAAATAAGGGTAAAGGTTTTCCAGGAAGTGGGACCATCTGGTGATTCATTGTTGAGGTGTCAATTTTTGACTGGCCGAGCTTTATGGTGATAGGAATCAGTCAGTGGGACCTGCAGAGAAGGATTTTCGATCAACGGTCGGTGCATGATCTTAAGGAATATTCCTACCCTATGAGATCATGCACCATCCATTGATCTCACATTTTACTTGGACATGTCAGTGAGTCCTGTGTCAGTGGTGACTGGGTGGAGATAGCAAATGATATAATGACATGTGGCAGTTTGCAAGTGGGCCCAGGTGGGGTCAAAGGGTCTTGGCGGTTCTGACAAAGTGGTTAGCAGCCCAAAAAATTTTCAAAGGGCTTCGCTCATTCATGAGAAATATTGGTGGTTCTCTAAGTGTTTTAGCAGTTTAGCAAACAAGCATTCACGGAATCGCTAAACTTTCTGGCGGATAGATAAAGTGTTTCGCAAACTGGCGGTGACCTTTTGTCGCTAGTTTGCTAAATTTGGGACCGAGGTTAATTTTTTCCTGTGGTCACCAAGTCATGGAGTTAAAAGGTGGGTTAAGTTTTCTTTTCATGAATTGGAAATGTGTTGTTGCATGGTCGCTAGAGAGTAAACCCAGGGTGGCAGTTGAGTTAAGATCATAAAAGACCATGAAAGGGAGAGATCTGATGGTTGTGACTTAAAGTTGATCTGATTTTAAATGTTGACCCAATTTTCTGTTAAAGTCATAAAATGACTGTTGAAGTTCAAATTCAAATTTGCAGAGGGTTTCAAGCGACAGAAGGTACCAAAAGTTATGGTTTTAATGGCTAGTTTCGATTGATTTGGTGGCGCTGGTTGTTGCAGACTAGTTTGAGGGTCCTTGTGGTAGGTGGCATGATGTTTTTGTACTAGGAGAATTATGGTTTTGTGCTCGAGGTATGTTTGCAGGTGGCCAATTTGACTGGTTTTCATGGCAATTCCTTGTTGTTTTGTACTATCCTCATAGATTTTGATGATTGCAGATTTGTCTGAGATTCATTTTCTCTAGGTTGCTTATGTTTCTTCCCCTACAATAAATTCTGATGTAGTTTTTGGTTGGTTGAGTTGTTGAAACCCTAACCCTAGTCACTCGAAGCTTGATGCATCCTTTTTGAGGATTCCAAGGTGACTAGGGGTATAAGAAGTAAAATGTTTTATTTTGAAAGAGTTTTGATCTTGATTAGTTCCAGGGAGTTGTAGTAGGCAGTATCATATTGTATTAGACTAAATAGAATTTCCTTGTAGTCTTTTGTAGGTTATTGAAGTGGTTTTCTCTCTTCTCTATTTTGAACATGTACATGATTCATTATACTTAATACAATTATTTCAAGCTTTCAAGTCTCTCCTTGGTGTCAATCTTGTGAATTCTAGATTTTCTGATCCATTGCATAGGGTTACCTTTGTATATGTTCTAGTCTCCAGTTCTTGATCTAGGATCAAGTGAAATATACTCTGGATAGGACATAGATTCACTTTGATTTGTCTACAAAAGGATATTATAAGTAGTAGATGGGCTGAAATACTTATGTTTATGGCTATGAGTCTTTGATGATAGTTGGTTCATGTTTCAATGTCTATATTTGAGATTTGCCCAATGGATAATGGCACTGATCAGAGATTAGTATATTTAGTCAAGTTCAATACTAGATTGGCCCTTGCTTACTTCTTTCCATCTCTAGATATCAACACTTTTCAAGTTTTAATTATATTTGGTTGATAGTAGTAATACCCTATAGTGATGGAGAGTCAATGAATGTGAGGTTAGCATTTAGCACTTTCTTACTATTCAATCTATTGTTTAGACCCAATCTTTGGTGTGTGAAGTATATTTTTTACTGGGTTAGGTGCACCTGGCTTGGTTTTGTAGAGCCAGAAGTGAAGACGGCAGTCTTGTCCCTATAGTTGGTCCAGTTGCCCTAAGATCCTTATACATTTTGGAACTAACCAATCCTAAAATCAACCTGAGGGTATATTGGTAGCCTAAGAGCATAAGCATCCATTTTGAACACCAACATGCTAGACCCATTCCAGAAACTGAGAAGCTGGAAATCTTCATCAATAATCTTGTTCCAGAAATCAATTACCCTTTTAAAATGCAAAATCATACATCTTTTGATAAGATGGTAGATAATGTGATCAAAATTGAGAAAGTACTTGTGAAAAAAGGAGACATCACACTTCAAAAGGACAAGTATGAATCTGGATCTGGTTCTAAGGACAAGAACAAAAATTGGAACAAGAATAAAGGTGTTGTCATAGATGGCATTGTTGATACTATCCATGCCCCATCCAAGGCACTCACTTTCAATCTCACTGTTGGCACCCAAGTCATCAAAGCTTCTGAAGCTAAAGCAACAGAGTCCAACAAAAATTCATTTGATTATAAACCTTGGGCTACAGATCCTAATCACAAATTCACTCCTCTTGGAGAATCCTTGGAATCTACCATGAAAACTCTATTAGCAAACAAAATCATCTACTTTCCTAAGATAAAATTCTTTGATCTTGAACCTAAACTGAAATGGTGGAGAGAGAACAATTTCTATGAATTCCATTGCAATAAAGGTCATAATACTAATAACTGCATTCACTTGAAGCACATCATACAAGACAAAATTGATAATGGAGAAATCACGATTGACAATCATAAAAGCAATAATGATCATACAGCATTCACAGAGCCATTTTTGAAACATGGTAAAGAAGATTCTTCTTCTCAACATAATATGGGTACTAAAGTCAATTATGCATACTCTGGAAATAATGTTGTCATTAATATGGTTGAACCATGTCTATCTGAGCGCTGCAATGTCATCACAATTGTAAGAAAAGATAGAGAAAATCAATCAGCTAATGTCATTACTCGATCACAAGCTCAGGCACATCTGCAAGGACAAATACCAGATTCATCAAATGTCCCTAAGGTGCCTTTCAATCTTTCATCTACTTCTAAATAGAAGGCTACATCTAAATCTTCAAATCCTAAGGACACGAGGCCTACATCATACAATATTGTCCAACAACTCTAGCACACAAATGCAAAAATCTCCATGTTTGAGCTACTTCAAATATCTCCAGCTCATAGAACCATTCTAGACAAAGCTCTACTTAGATCCAATGTTCCTGATAACCTTGATTTAGATAGATTCCAGACTATGGTTGGTCATCTTATGTCTCCACAGTATATTTCCTTTTCAGAGGAAGATGATAATTCCTTGAGTCATCCACATAACCAGCCCTTGCATATTGAAGTCTTGATCCAAAACCATCATGTCAAACATGTGTTGATAGATGGGGGTGCTAGTTTAAACATTTGTTCTTTTAGCTTGATTACACAATTGGGATTTTTAGAAATGGCCATTGATCCTAGAAAGAAGATAACTATCAAAGCATATGATGAGCAAGAAAGATCTTCCAAAGGAACAATTGTCTTACCTATTAGAACAGGTCTTGTCATCAGAGATATTATATGTCAAGTTCTTGATCTACCTTTGGCTTACAATATCCTTCTAGGGAGACCCTAAATACATGAGATGAAAGCTATTCCCTCTACATATCATTAATGTTTGAAATTTCCTTATGAAGGAGTAGAGGTGATGATTCCAGCTGATCTATACATAGCTTGTAATACATCAAAAGAGAGTGTTGATAAACTTGTTCCTAATAATAGAGAATCTTCCACTAAGTAGCTAGACGTTGCTTCAACATCCAAGATGGAAGACATTGCTAAAGAGGTTAAGATCAAAGAAAATGGTATGGGAGAATATACTATAGAGGTAGTCTTATCTTTGACGTCTCTCCCTATCTCACCTAAGTCCTATGGACAAACTTTGAAATAGTCTAAAATTGAGTCTAAAGAACCTCTCAAGGCATATAAAGGTAATTTTGTTGCAGAACAAGTGTCTAAGCAAGAGTTTGAAGAAGATGAAGCTATGCTTGCATGGCTATACAAAGATAAACCTAAATCTCAAGTTGTTCAAAAATGTGATTCTAAAATACTGAGTATCCCTTCTAAGTCATATGGCCTAGGAGGCAAATTGATCACTAAAATGGGATATACTGGAAAAGGACCTCTAAGACTATAGGGTAAGGGTCTTATGTCACCTCTTGATCATCGTGGCTGAGAAAACAATAATACAAGAAGTCTAGGATATAAGAAGAATCCTTTTTTTCTTAGTAAGAACTCCCCACATGTCTTAGAACAGATTGAGCCATCCATAGCAAATCAACTAAAGGAAGAAACAACAGAAAAATATGATAGTGATGATTCAGAAACCACTAAAGATCTCATTCCTTATGAGCATTTGCCTAAAGAAATAAATGACCTCCTTGAAGTTGAAGATGAGCCAATAAAAAAAATTAATGTAGTACAAACACAAGAACCTACTATAGAGCAAGAGATAGTTGCAACACAAGAACCAACTAATCTCAAAGATAATCAAATAGATAAAGAGGAAGGTGGCAGCTATTCTGAGACAGATTCCCATGAGTATGAATTCAAATTAGAATTTGAGGGTAACCCTTCTTGGGGTATTCATCCTGACTTTACTCATGTTCTTAGATTTCCTAGAGGCATAGATGAGGAATCTAATGACTATGAATGGGGAGACATTCTAGAAGAAGATGAGCTTATTATAGAGAAACATGTTGATGTTATTCACCAATATGCATCTAAACCCAATGTAAGTCTAGAGCGAAATGATGAACTTGTTGAGTCGGATCCACCAATGGCTGAAGCAGACTTCCACAATGACATTGAGCCTATTCATGAATTGAATGTCTTAAGTTGTAATATCACCTTTGAACTTGAGCATCGGGTTAGGACCAATGATGATAGATCCATATCTGTAAACACTATCTCCCAATTTTTCACCACTTTGACTATCCAACATCCTGAACTTCTTGACCAAACCTCTACAAATCTGAGCCAAGGTATGTATACCTTTCCCAATGACTATGCCCTTGCTTGCCATATCGATGCAATTGAGCCTATGAGAACTTCCATCAGTGAACTGAGCATTAGAATGATAGAGTTGGACATCAAGTATCTTAGTCAGAAAAATAAGAATAAAAATAAAAATAAAAGGAGTTCTGAGGGTGAAAACCACTTTGTGGCAGTCTCAGAACCTACAAAAGTAAAAATAAAAGATGTATCCAAAGGTGAAAACCTCTTTGAGGCACCTAAGGATGAGATATTTGATGTCCTTCCGAGTCATTTATAGGATAGATCTCTAGTTCTAATTGAGCCCATTCAATCTATCTTCTTGGGAATAATAGAGGAACCATAGTTGACCCATGTAGCACAATCTTTATCAGAAGAAAAGAAGAAAAAATTTACTACATTCCTAATAGAAAAGAAGATCAAATTTGCATAGAAATATTTAGATATGCTAGGGTTGGATCCTGATCTTATAATGCACCATTTATCTATAGCTCCCAACGTTAAACCTGTTAAGCAAAAATTAAGAAAGATACATCCACACATTGCACTCTTGGTAAAAGCTGAATTAGAGAAACTACTAAAAGTTAGATTCATCTATGTTATTGATTATGTTGAATGGATCTCTAATATTGTACCTGTTTCAAAACTAGACAAATTAATAAGAGTATGCATAGATTTTAGAGATGTAAACAAGGCATGCCCTAAGGATGATTTTTCACTACCTAACATTGATATGATAGTGGACATGACTACAAGCTTCAAGATGTATTCTTTAATGGATGGTTTTTCTAGATATAATCAAATCAAAATTGCTCCAGAAGATCAAGAGAAAACTTATTTCACATGTGTGTGGGGTACCTTCTATTGGAATGTCATGCCATTTGGGCTTAAGAATGCTAGTGCTACATATCAGAGAGCCATGGCATCTATTTTTCATGACATGATGTACCAAACTATGGAGGATTATGTTGATGATACTTTACAAAAATCTATGATTAGAGCTGAACATGTAAATGACTTGAGCAAGATACTAGACAGAATGGAAAAATTTAGTCTCAGACTAAATCCTAAGAAGTGTGCTTTTGGTGTCACTTCTAGAAAGCTCTTAGGATACATAGTTTCAAAGAAGGGCATTGAAGTTGATCTAGCTAAAGTAAAGGCTATAATGGAGATGCAACCCTCAAAGAATATTAGTCAAATGAGAACATTACTAGGGAGAGTACAATCTATCAGAGACTTCATATCTCAGCTAGCAGACATATCACAGCCTTTTACAAAGACATTACATAAAGGTGTGACCTTTGCATGGAGTGAGGAATGTGAAAAGAATTTTAATCATATCAAGAAATATATATCAAATCCTCCTATCTTGATGCCTCCCATTCAAGGGAAGCCTTTGATCTTATATGTCTCTGCTATAGATACATCACTGGGGGCATTACTTGCACAGCATGATGAGAACAAAAAGGAAAGAGCTATATACTATATCAGTAGAACATTGGTGGCATACAAAAAGAATTATTCTATGATTGAAAAGGCTTCTCTAGTTGTGATCTTTGCATCACAAAAACTGAGACATTATATGTTGGCTCATACCATGCATTTAGTAGCTAAGATTGATCCACTAAAGTACCTACTAAGAAAAGCTGCCCTCACAAGTAGATTAGCCAAATGGGTCATGCTCTTAAGTGAATTTGACATTGAATATTTTGAAAGAAAAGCTATTAAAGGCCAAGTTATTGTTGATCAGTTAGAAAATGCACCTTTGTTTGATGACACACCAATGCAAACAGAATTTCTAGACTCCTCTATCATGAATATTTCTTCTAGAGAATGGCAACTGTTCTTTGATGGATCCTATACACAAAATAGATCTGGAGCAGGCATCTTGTTTATCACTCCTCAAAGATTATCCATTCATAAGGTATTTAGAATCAAATTTCCTTGTACAAACAATATTGTTGAATATGAAGCCCTTTTAAATGGTATGAAAATAGCAATTGAGTGGAGAGTAACAGAATTACACATTCATGGAGACTCACAACTTGTAATCCATCAAGTCAATGATTTGTATCAAATGAAGGATGAAAAGCCCATTCCATACAAGAGGATGGTAGATGATTTAAAGAAATATTTCATATCTATCACATTTGAGAAAATACCTAGAATAGAGAATAAGGTTGCCGATGCAATGGCAATATTATCTACTTTATTACAACAGCCTGAACATGACCTACACTATGAGTTCTTGGTGGAAGCACTATCTTATCCTGCATTTGATTCCCCTGATACCTGTATGATCTACATTGTTGTAGGTCATGATTCCTCCCGCTATAAAAACCTATTCTCCTATCTCAAAGACCAAATCATTCCTGATACCTTTAACCACCATGAAAAGAGATACCTTATCTGTAATGCCTCTCGATATGTCATTATTGGTCATGATCTGTACAAATGAGGTCTAGATGGTACACTACTTAGATGTTTAGAATGGGAAGAGTCTCAATGTGTGTTAGAGGAATTCCATGATGGTATTTGTGGGTCACACTCGAACGGTTTAACACTAGCCCAAAAACTTATTAGGGCTGGGTACTATTGGCCAGAAATGGAGAAAGAGTCTATCAAGTTTGCTAAGAACTATCAAAAGTGCCAAGTGCATGGTAATTTAATTCATGCTCCAAGGAGAGATCTAATTCCCTTCACTACACAATGTCCTTTTCATCAATGGGCATTTGATCTTATAGGATCCATACATACTCATTCTTCTAATGGGCATACCCATATAATCACAGCAATAGATTATTTCACAAAATGGGTAGAAGCAGTCCCTTTGACATAAGCAATTGGAAAACAAATATCTATGTTCATCTTGAACTACATCATATGTTGGTATGGTATCCCACATTCTATAGTCACAAATAATGGTGGACAATTCAAGAACAAAGACTTAGATGATCTATGTGCCAAATTCAAAATTACACAACATTGGTCATCTATTTACTAACCTCAAGGGAATGGACAAGCAGAGGCTTCCAACAAGAATCTATTGAAAATCTTGCACTGTACAATTAATAAAATAGGAAGAGAATGGCATCTTATGATCAATCTAGCTCTCTAGACCTATAGAACCAGTATCAAAACACCTACTGGGGCTGCACCATTCGCTTTAGTTTATGGGTCTGAAGTGGTACTACCTATTGAGGTTGAAATCCCATCACTAAGAATCAGAATGCATGGTCTAGTAACTGATGATGACTACAAAGTGTCTAGGTTGCAAGAACTTGAACTAATAGATGAGCATAAACAAGCAATGTATGATAATCTCAGAGTATATCAGAAGAGAATGTCTAGAGGCTACAACAAGAAAGTCAGACATAGAGAATTTCAAATTGGTGATCTAGTCTTGAGAGAGAATCCTAAAAATCAATCACATAGAGGGCGCAAGGGGAAGTTTGAACCCAAATGGCTAGGTCCCTTTGTTATTACTGCTACTTTTGGCTCTAGTGCCTATCAACTCTCAATGACTAAAGGAGAACAGCTCCAAGAACCAATCAATGTTCTCCATCTAAAGAAATTCTATGCCTAACGCATTCAGTCTATGGTAAAATGTCTTGAAAAAACTTTAAAATCTGAAAACGTCCTGAAAAAATGAACATCTTGGTGAAAACCTAGCAATAGGCACCTTGATGATTCACAAAAAAATCAAAAAATATCAAAAGTACAAAAAAATTAAAAAGATGAAAAATACAAAAAAATGAGAAAAAGAAAAAGTGCCTTGGTGAAAACCTGAAAAGAGGCACCTTGGTAGCAAAAATAGAATCTCTGCCAAGATGGTGAAAACCTGGCAAATGGGTGCCACTTGTTTCAAAATGCTCCATCTATCAGCACAATCTTGGTCTTTTCCAGCTTTCAGTCTTGCTTTAGTTTGTACATATTTCCTGATTTGTTTCTGCCTTCCTATTTTCAATAAGTCGGTCTGTACACCAATCAGCTCAAGCATTTGTATCCTATCAATGTTTCACACTTGGGGGCAATCAATGTCATATCCTATGGCTTCCAATGTATCTTAGACGTCTCATATCTAGTCAGATTCCTTTGAAGCTTCATTTGAGTCAATCAATCTATCTCATCTCCAAAATGGATTTTGCATCTACAACAACGCAATCAAACAACAAACTGAAAACAATCTATGCTTTTACATGATTTTATCTCCTTGTATGCTTACTAATTCACATTGAGATTTTGCATATTGTGTCCCTTCAAGCTCTTCGATGATGTCCTTTATAAGATTTAGAGAGTGATGACTGGGGGCATGATCTTTTCTTTTTTTTTTGCTTGTATGTGAAAATCTAACAACTTTGGAAATTTTGGATTGAAATGGTGTCCATCTGTAAGAGCCTCTATCTTGAATTGGATGGCCATGCATACCTCAACCATTGATACCTGAAAAATTCAAACAAGTTTGATCTAACTATTGTCTTTTTGAGTGAGTTCTTTCTCCTACTTTGAAATGTGATCTTGCCTAAGGATGTGAGTGATAAAGGGTCACTACGGGTAATTCACATTGGATTTAGGATGATCTCTTGACTACTTGATGTTTTTGTTAAGAAAGGTGTATTCTGGTCATCACAACATTTATATTTTGATGCTTATACAAATTGCTATATCAAAATGGACATGATATTCAGGTCATCCTTGCATTTATGCCTTGGTGCTTATATCTAATCTGACATTCTGAAAACAAAATCAATATTCATATGTCCGTGGTTGTCTAGCCAGTGGGTGTTGTATTGATTCCTGTACATACAAATCGATATTCATATGTCTATGGTTTCATAAGTAGTGGGGATTGTATTGATTTATCCAGTTACCTAAAAACTCAATGATGACAAATGACCGACACATGATCAGTGACTAGGTCCTAGGTCTTAGGTTGCATGTCATTTTACACTTTTCACTTTGCATGATCTCACAAATTGCTTGAAAATCTTCAACAATTCTTCTAAAAACTATACTTAAACTAAAAATGAAGAGTTGAATCTCATACGAAGGTCTCCTCACAGAATCGCAAGTAGTCACAATCCTGGGTTAAACATCCTTTTTGACATAAGACTAAGTACTTGTCTTCATCAATACCTGCAAAACATATCATGTGTATCATTGCATTTGCACTTACATTACATATTCATAATCGTTCATTCCATCTATTGCATTACATACATTTCCATACATATACTTTCCATAATCAATCACATTTGCATAACATTCATACATTTGAAAGAAACCATTGCATTGCATAAATCCATACATACATTCTACTCTACTCATGGCATTTACATCACATGATATCATCTTAAATAAAAAACATGACAAGTACACATAAAGTCACAACCAAAAATCTTGATCTCATATCATAAAACTCGAACTAGTCAGGGGTGTACTACTGGCATAGTGTACAAAATAATGAGCTCATGAGAGCTATCAGAAGTTAGAATAGTATCAAAATCAAAAGAGAAAAAATATCAGAATATCTCATAACAAATCAGCTGTCTGCATGCTCCTCTACATCTGGTGGAGGTGGTGGTAGTGCATCTGGCACTGCCTCAGCTCTAGTGCCCTAGCTCCCTCTGATGCTAACATATACTGAGAATATGAAGGAACTCTTTGTGAAAATGGGATAGTAGTATAGTAAGCAGACACATAATATGCGGCCTGAGAGGTCTGATGAATAACCTCTGCCTGTAATCTCTAAACCTCACCATGAAGCTTAGCACGCTATCTATCTGCCTCAAGAAACCTCTCCTCCCAGCAAGCACTACGCACCTTCAAGTCCCTGACCTATAATCTGAGTCTCCTCACAACCTCCTATGGAGTAAGTCATACACTAGGATTAGTATCTGCCACCGGCATATCAGTATCAGCAGTTGACTACTCTATGGTCTTGGCTCTTTGTGCCTTTCAACATCTCACCTCAGCACCTAAATCAAAAGAAGTATCACCTTGTAATGGATCTAGATCACCACCACCTACACACTACTCTACTACAAGTACCTCCTCAGCAATACCAACACTACCTAAAGTACCGCCCTCTCCCCTAGTCCATATCTATGAACCTATAGGCCTCTCTATTGTAGAACTAGTGGGATGAGGGGGCCTCATCTGTCCTGCTAGTCTCTAGGGAGGAGCCATCGCTCTTGGCCTTGGAGGTGTGGGGTGCAAAATTGGAGCCTGTGCGGGCCTCAAGCCCTGTCTCATTGGAGCTCCAGTAACATCCATAGCCTCCTCCATGGAAGGTATCAACTTTGTGGGATCAGAGAACCTATAGATCAGGTGATCTGCAAGCCATGATATAAAGTCATCTATCACTCTAGCATCAACAACTTGTGGTCTGTACTCCCAGTCCCTGCCAATAATACCATTGTATTCTTATGAACACAAGGCATAAGAAAGCCTCGCGCTCCATCCAAGTCTGAGCTCACGGGCTATCTAAGCATAAGTGGCATAATCCTAAGGTGTATCCTGCACTTGTCCATACTATTGCCACACCCTGGTAATAATAAATCACTCAAGTATAGAGGATGATTGTCCAATCAACACACAACTCTGGAAGAAGAAACTGAACTGGTCTCGTGCAGTAGGCCAAGGCTCAATATCTACATAAGGCCTCCATAGTAAAAATGTCATGTCATCAAGGCACTGTCTCCAATACTCTACATGACCCATGCAAACTTGTGTGACATAACCAACATAAATATAAATAACGGGCTCATGTGGCTGTCACTGTGACTGGCACACTGGTCTCAAAATTGGGATATGCTCCCATGCCCAGATTTGTAGAACTAAAGCACCAGCAGAAAAAGACTTGCTCTCCTGATACACTACCTTGTGCATCTCAAAGAACATGTGGGCTAATAAACACTAACCCTAGGCTAACTCAGAATGAGTCACCATCAACTGTGCCACCATAGGGGCCCAGCCCATCAATAGACCATTATGCTAATGGTTGGACATGATAATACCTCCTATCATCCCGGCAAGGATGCACTCTAATCTATGAGTCTGACCATAGCGATGTACCAAGGTCTCCCAGGAAATAGAACTAGTCAACTATGTATTATCTCCAAAAAGACGTCTGAATGCTAGTAAACCAGAGTTCCCTGAACTTACATACTCTAAACATTGACCTGAATGTAAGGGAATGCACAGTATACGGTATACATCCTCTGGTGTAACAGTGATCTCCCCAATCAATAACTTCTAGGTCTCAAAATGAAATCTCTCTATCAAAGTAGTCAATAGCCCATGATTTACCCTAATCTCAGGTAAATGAATCAGATACTCAAATCCACATGAAGCAAGATGAACTCTCATAAGATCAGGCAATGAAACACAGAGTCTCTGCATAGCTGGATGTGAGATGCGGACATGAACATCAGGATATGTGACCTACATAGCATAGAAATAGGGAACCCTATCAGTAATTTGGTTGAAATACAAGATACCAATGCAGGAATTGAATAGTTTACTATTTCAGAAGGTAGATCAAAGACTCAATAATCAAGCTAAAAGATTAAAAAATTCAAAAATTTGACCTAGAAATGAGTTTTGGGCTCACTGTTTTTCAAATGACAAAGCAGACTGGCATTAAAACTCATACGAGTTTTCCTAAGTTACCATACGACAAACAATGATGATACGACACTGTATATCTCCTCATACAAGTTATGAAGGACCCAACGAAACATCGTATGACTCTTGGGTCCCTCTCATACGAGTCTTGGGGGATAGTGATACGACAACCTAACTAGAATTGAAAAGTCGTACTAACCCAGAGGGATACTCGTACGAGTTTCCATCCATGCAAAAATTCAAAATTGAAAATGTACGAAAAATATGATAAAAATGCTATAAACAAAGAAAAATTGACTTTTCAGTGAGGCACAGAGGTCCAGATATCGGATGTCCATACTATCGAGATCTCCGATGCCTCCGGCTGCACTCAAAATGGTGAGAAGACACAAGTACCTTCATTTCTGTCATTTTCTCACTCAGAGGGCTCCATAAGGTTTTCAAAAGTCAATGATGAAAATGAATTGAAAATGACCCTTCTGGCCTTTATATAGCTTTTGACCTAATTTTCAAAAGTGCTTTGTTTTTCATGAAAATTGCACCCCTGGCTAATTTCGACGTTTTGAACCCATTTTTGGGATCAAAATCAAAATCTGAGATCGTTTACTATGTCAAAATTGTGATTTAAAAATTTTGGACCCAGGACGATTTACTGCTTGCATAATCAACCTTCACTCATCAAAGAAATCTAGAATTCAACATAACTAATTATCTTACATCAAACTTTTAAAATTTCAACTTGGTCAACCATGGTCAACTCATGGTCAAACCTAGTCAAACTTGGTCTCCAGGACCTCTAAACAATGCAGAACACGTTCTCAGACGTGCACAACCACTTCTCAAATCAATTAACATGCTTCT
Source organism: Chamaecyparis obtusa (assembly GCA_027943335.1). Lineage (NCBI taxonomy): Eukaryota > Viridiplantae > Streptophyta > Pinopsida > Cupressales > Cupressaceae > Chamaecyparis > Chamaecyparis obtusa. The sequence continues at coordinate 175,527 of BSBK01008326.1, read as the reverse complement.
AAACCATTCAATGCTGACTTTTCTTGTCAGATTTCAATTTTTATCCCGAAGGGGGCATGGTATTGCACATCATTCAAAGTCTGTAAATCTAAATCTGTAATCAAATCCTTCTTTCAGTAATCAAGACAACAACCACATCTAGTTATTGATTCATCAAAAGACCTCGTCGCTTGGGGTAAATCTATCATCGGTTGGGGCATATCAGATTCATCGAGATCCATATCAATCTAGTATCCTAAATCTATCTTGTAAATTGTATTAGATTTTTGTAACCATCATCTCATTAGTGTTATTTTCTTGGTTCTTCATAACTGATGCGTTCAGGATGTGAAACAAATATGATTCATACAAAGACATTCAGGTCTGGAATCAGTCACTCACTTCTTCACAATCATAAGGTTCAGAATCGAGTGTTTTGACACTTTTTTGTAATCATCGGTTCATTGTTGATATAGCTAGCATCATCTCGATTCCTGTTCATTCTAGGCTTGGGTTGGTATCTCTTTTTCAAATCTTTCAATCAGTTTCTATCTCAGAATCAATTCATCTTTCAAATCAATTTCAATCTCAACCATCTTTATCATACACAAACTATTCTTTGAACCACTACGCTTTGCACAATGATTCAAAGAGGGGCAAAATGTAATACCCCAAAAATGGGCTAAAGGTTCATTAACCTCCTACATCTTCAAATCTGAACGAAATCGACATCAAAGTCCTAACCTAAGGCACATCTTCACATCGAAATCCTAATTAATTTTATCTTAATTCTGCATCGAGGAATATTCCTAGCAATATTCCTGTTTATCCTAATTATCTTTAATTGAATATTATTTGGCGATAAATGTCATTATTTGTCCTAAAGTTTGATTAATTGAATATTTTGAATATTTAATTAATCAGATTTAATACTGTCACTTAATTATTTAATTAAATTTAAATGTATTTATTCCTAAATTGTAGTATTTAATTTTGACAATAAATAAAAAATCTTATGACTAATTGATTAAATTCCTATTTAATTAATTCATGTCAATTGTCAATATTTAATAATATAGTTTTTGAATAAAAGTTTGATTTAATAATTGATTGACCCATAAATCAATTGTTTCAATTTCAAAAATTAGTTAAGTTGAGAATAAATCACTTTATTTTTAATTAATTTATAATTAAGTCATCCACAATCAGAAAAGCAGGCAACTAGAAATTAACAATCAATTTTAAAATTGAAACTCAAGATCTGATGATGAGTTGAAATTTGATCTAAACTCTACTTTTGCATGATCTTTATGAGTTAATTATCTCTAATTTCTTGATAACTCAAAAATCAACCTGAGTTTATCAAGAGTAATTTATGGCTTTTCTCCTGCATCCTCAAAGCTCTGAATTTCTATAAAAACAAGGCTCAACTCTTCATAATTATCTCATCAACATTCGAATTTGCACAATTACTCTGGTGAATTGGCGATTGAAGGATTGAGCACTTGCAATAGACAATTTGTGAGATCTTTCATAGTTGATCATAATCTTTGCATAGTTTCATATCATAGATTTCATACTCATTCATAGCATTCTTAGATTAAATCTGCATTCCATTTCATTCATATTAGCTTAGATTCATATAGTTTCTCATATTATTGCATAGAAAATCCAAAAATATAGCTTAATCTACATTCATAGTCTTTCATATTTTTGCATTCAAATCCTTTGTTTAGGTGTTGCATTGTCACTGATCTCAGTCTAATCTAAGAGTATCATACTCGCATCTACTAGAAGGCAATAAATCACCTAATTAGTTTAGTTTCTATTTCATTGCAGATTTTTATTTTTGCTAACCTCTAATGTTTTACTGAAGTGTTGTGTCTACAGCTAGGTACAAAATTCATAGAGGGGCAAAATGTAATACCCCAAAAATAGGCTATAGGTTCATTAACCTCATACATCTTCAAATTCGAATGAAATCGACATCAAAGCCCTAACCTAAGGCACATCTTCACATCGAAATCCTAATTGATTTTATCTTAATTCTGCATCGGGGAATATTCCTAGCAATATTTCTATTTATCCTAATTATCTTTAATTGAATATTATTTGGCAATAAATGTACTGACACATATCATATTGCTCTCCTACCAAATCAATACTAATCCCAAGCTTCACTCAAATGCTCGAAGAGCCAAACTAATTATTTAATTAAAAGAGAGGCATAGAGACCCATTCCACCCAACATATGAAGTTATCAAAAACATAAGAATATATACAAATTTGAGTATATATATTTACAAATGAAACTATAAAACAACAGGAGCTGTATATAAATTTATGAATGAAATTTTTACAAAGGAAAATATGAGTGGTACTATTTAAGAACAAAAATGAAAAGGGAAAAAACCTTAAAAGAATAGAGTGAAACCATATAACTATATTATATATATATATATATATATATATATATATATATATATATATATATATATATATATATATATATATATATATATATATATATATGCGTATATATGTATATATATGAGTGCGAAGATACATGACAAGAGGGTTGTTTGAAACATATCTATGAACATATAAAACCATATGAATGAAGAATGTAGTCTGGCACCTCAGAGAATTCAACCATAGTTTCTCAGATATAAGACTTTATTACTTAATATTGATAATATGTCATCTTACTGAAGTTCGCAATTAGGAAATTACCTACATATGATGTGTTGGAAACTACAATTGAAACAATTGTTGTATTGTCATTGATGCCAAACCTTAACTGGTAAGAATGTTGCTACTTAGGAAAGTACTATATCTATTTGAGTGTTGCTAAGGGGCTAGGCAAGGTTGGTAACAATAGCACCTAAGCAAAGGTTGAGTTATCTTGATACTACAAAGTGTACTTGACTATGTTGTACAATGATGAGACAATGTATTATTTATCTTAGTAAGATTGAAGACTAAACTGGTAGGCTTGACTGAGAAAAGAATGGAGAAATCATGTTTAAGCCGAGTAATGTTAGTGTCGACCGAACAACAGTTAATTGATGAGGAAGACAGTGTAAGCCGAGGAAACATTTTTAGTAATGACCGAGCTTTCTACATGAAGACCGAGTAGTTGATCACAGTATTGACCAAGAATCAACAATTTTATATTTGAAGAGAATTTAATTATGGAGCCAACATTTTTGAATTCTTAGATTATGTAAAACATGTTGAATTTATTTATTGATTGTTTGAAAGCAATAAATGCACTATAAAACATTTTATTGTAAATCTTTAAGAGATTTGAGATGATTCTAGAAAAGGAGCCGAAGAACATGAAGCGGGTAGATTCAATGAATCTGACCTAACCCTAAGATCTATGAATGAGATTGAGCGGCATAAGATGAGTTAACCTAATTGAGGAAAGTATTTAGGGAACCTGAGCATTTGGATATGTAAGTGCATGGGTAAACAAAGAATGCTGGAAGATCAGAAAAGTTTTATTGACTGTATAAGCAAAAAAGGCTGAAGGAGAATTGTGGTGATTGCTTGAAGAAAAGTTCTGAGCAGATCAGAGATGGAGATGGAAAAGTTTCAAAGTCAGCAAACCAGCATTAGTGTACGAAATCAGATCTGATATTTGCAAAGTGAGTTGTATATTTTTTAGATAAATATTGCTGCTACTTTCTAACCATTGTAACAGTCAAAATCCTTTTAACAAAGGTTGACCTAATAGTCATATGTTAAATCCTTTGAACAAGGTTGCATTCTAATGGAGTGTATGTAAGTCCTATGACAAGGCTCACTTTTAACAGGGTGATTGAAATCCTTTAACTGGGTCACACGTGACGGTGTGTATTGTAACCTTTGATAGGGTTGGCTTTTAACTGATCTCACTTCAGAAGAGTGAAAATAAAAGTAGCATGTTACAAAGTGGTTTTTCCCAAATTGGGTTTCCACTATAAATCCTGGTGTTAATACTTGTGTGAATGTTTTGGTTTGAACATTTCTCTGTTTTACAAGTTAAGTTACAGCTAGGTAGTGGATTGCATTGTTATATGTTTCTATTGTTGAATCAGTGATGACCGAGTTTGTTTTGGTTATTGGATCTGATTTAAAGAAAAGTTTTAAGTTTGTTTTATACATCAAGACCTGAGAACAACTGATTCACCCCCCCCTCTCTATTGTTCTAAATCATATTAGCAATTGGTATCAGAGCTTTGTTGCTTATTATTAGTGTTGACAGAAATCAAGTTTAAAGGGGCTTGAAGCAAATGATCAAGATGTATAAGAAGGAGGTACCGAAACTGAATAAGGAAAACTTCCATGCATGGAAAAGCTTGATGAAGCTATATCTAGCTGGTATTGGTGACTCTGCAAAGTACTACATTGAGAATATCTATGTCTCACCTGTCGCACCTTTAACTGCCAAAGAAATGAGAGCTAAGCAAGAACATAATCAGGCAATGCTAGAAATTGCATCTACCCTAAGCTATTCAGAATTTGAGAAAATTAAGGATTGCACAACTACTAAGGATATGTGGGACACTCTTGCAAGGATCTATGGTGGTGACTTGAATGTGCTAAAAGCAAAGGCCAAGAGTCTTAGAGGTAAGTTTGATGAAATGAGAATGCAAGAAGGTGAAAACTTTGCACAATATTGTGGTAGAATAAAAGAAGTTGTGAATGCTATTAGAGGAGCAAATGGGGTTATTGATGATGAAACTATAATTGGGAAAGTTCTAAGAACCCTACGTCCTATATATGCTATTAAGATCTCAGCTATTCAAGAATCTAGATGTAACTCTGCTAATGTGCTTACTTTGGAAAGTTTGGTTGGTAAGCTGACTACTTTTGAACTCTCTAACTATGATAATTTCACTGTTGGAAGCATTGGTAATGTTGAATCTTCTTTTAAGTCACAACTAGTTCTGAACAAGCTAAAGAAAGAAAAAGAAAGATGCATAAGTGAAAGTGAAAGTGAAAGTGAAAGTGACAGTGACACTTCTGATGAAGAATTGGAAGATCTAGAATCTCTTATGGCTAGAAGACTGAGAAGGGGAAAAGGAAAGTATAAAGGTAAACTTCCTATTATATGTTTTGCATGTAATAAAGTTGGTCATATAGCTACTAGATGTCCTGATAGGAAGGATAAAGATGATGAAAGGAAAAGAAAACACAAAGACAAAAGAGATGACAAAAGCTACCGATGGAATAAAGACTACAAGGGAAAAGGTAAGAAATCTTGTTACATTGCTAAAAAAGAAACTGACACTGATAGTGATGATTTTGAAATTGAGGTAGTCTACGTTGCAATGAAAGCTGAATCTGATGAGGATGAGAAAATTGTATTGATATCCTATGTGAACAAAAATGATAAATGGATTATTGACAGTGGTTGTTCACATCACATGACTGGTGACAAAAATAAGTTTGATACCTTACATCATTATAGAGGTAAAAGTGTAAAATTTGGTAATGATGCATCATGTCTTGTTAGAGGAAAAGGTTTGATTAAACTGAATAATAAGATATCTTGTGAAAATGCATATTGGGTTGAAGGTCTTAATTATAATTTGTTAAGTGTTGCTCAGCTTAACAAAACTAGTTACCGAGTGGAATTTCATCACAAGCAAGCTAAAATATTTAATGCTACTGGAGAACTAATTGGAAGTGGAGATCAGACTAGAGGTAATTTGTTCTATCTTGACCTATCTGAAGAAACATGTTTAATTGCACAACTTGATGATATTTGGTTATGGCATAAAAGGATGTGTCATGTTAACTTTGACAATCTAGTAGAGATAAGTAAGAAGAAAGAGGTAAGAGGTCTACCTAGATTGAAGAAACCTAAGAATGTGATGTGCAAGGAATGCCAGTTAGGAAAAATGACAAAGTCAAGTTTTAAGAGAAAATATTTTACTTCTGAAAACATTTTAGATTTGGTTCATATTGACCTTTGTGGACCTATGGGTGTACAAAGTTAATGTGGTGCTAGATACTTTATCTTATTTGTTGATGATCATACTAGGATGATGCATGTAATGTTTCTAAAAGAAAAATATGAAGCTTTTCAATCTTTTAAGTGGTATTTGGCTAAGGTTGAGAAGGAGACAGGTAGGAACCTGAAATGTCCTAGATCTGACCGAGGTGGAGAATTTACATCAAATGAATTTAATCTATTTTGTAATGATAGAGGAATTAAAAGATAGATGTCTGCACCTAGAACACCTCCACAGAATGGTATAGTAGAAAGGAGAAACAGATCTATCTTGGATTGTGCAAGGAAATTGTTGATTGAAAAGAATGTGGCATAGAAATACTGGAAAGAAGCTATAAGCACTACTGTCTACACTTTTAACCAGGTACAGATCAAGAAAGGTACAAATCTGACACCCTATGAATTATGGTATGGGCATGCACCGAGTGTTAAATACTTTAGAATCTTTGGAAGTAAGTGCTATCTATTAAAAGACACTAGGAATGGAAAGTTTGATGCTAAGAGTGATGAAGGCGTATTCCTAGGGTATTCCACAAAAAGTAAAGCTTATAAGTGTTTAAACTCTAACACTAACAAAATTGTGGAAAGTGTGAATGTCAAAATTGATGAGTATGCAGAAAGGAATGAAGCTGACAACAAAAGAGAACTAGAAGATTATAGATCTTTTGTGTACATTGAGGAAGAAGAAGAGGCAAGTAATAGACTTGCACCTAATGTCGAGTCTCGGGTAAGCAATGCCAAGAAACAGATAGATGCTGCCAAGCATCAGGAAAATAGTGCCGAGAGAGAACAAGAACATGTCAAGCTACAAGAAAATGTTGTCGAGTATCAGGATGAGGTTGCCGAGCATTTAGAAGTTGAATCTGACAATCTTGTTGGGGAACATGATGAAATAGAGGAGAGAATAGCTGAACCTATTTTGGCAAAATATGTAAGAAGACATCACAAGCCTAAACAGATAATTGGAGACAAAAATATTGGAATTCAAACCAAAAGTAAGACTAAGGATCCAACATGCCTACTATGTAAATTTGAACCTAAGTCAACTAGAGAGGCATTAGAGAATGAAGACTGGATACAAGCAATGAATGAAGAGATTGACCAGATTGAGAAGAATGATACTTGGACTCTAGTGCCGAGACCTGAAAAAAATAATGTTATCAGAACAAAGTGGGTGTTTCGGAATAAGATGAATGAAAATGGTGAAATAACTAGGAACAAAGCTAGGCTGGTATGCAAAGGCTATGCACAAGAAGAAGGAATAGATTATGGGGAGACATTTGCCCCTATAGCTAGATTGGAAGGAGTAAGAACTATACTTGCATATGCTACTTACAAAGACTTCAAGGTATATCAAATGGATGTCAAATCTACATTTTTGAATGGTATACTAGAAGAAGAAGTTTGCATAGAACAGCCAGAAGGTTTTATTGATCCAAATAGAAGACACATGGTCTGCAAACTAAACAAAGCACTATATGGATTGAAACAAGCTCCCAGAGCATGGTATGAGAGGTTGCACAACTACTTGATACAGATTGGATTTTCAAGAACAAATGACACATGTAATCTGTACATGAAGGATGAAGAAGGTAAAGGTATCCTGTTGGCAAAAATTTTTGTGGATGACATTATTTTTGGTGGACAAGATACATTGTGTAAAAGATTCTCAAATGAAATGCAAACTGAATTTGAAATGAGTATGTTTGGTGAAATCAAATTCTTTGTTGGTTTACAAGTATATCAGAGGAAGAATGGAATTTTCATTACATAGTCTAATTATGTTAATGAAATACTAAATTTTTTTGGGATGGAAGATAATAAACTAGTGAATACTCCTATGGTTACTGGACAAAAGTTATCTAAGAATGATGATGATGCTGCAAAAGTGAATTAGACTTTGTACAGATCCATGATTGGAAAATTACAGTATGCTATACATAGTAGACCAGATATTGCATTAGCTGTTGAGATTGTGGCAAGATTCTCTACCAATCCTAAGGAAACACACATGATGGCTATGAAAAGAATTATGAGATACATCAAAGGAACTGCAGACTATGGTCTATATTATAAGAAGGATGAAAAATTTGAACTCAGAGTTTATACTAATGCTGATTAGGCAGGAAATGTAGATGACAGAAAGAGTACTAGTGGTGGAGCTTTCTTTCTTGGATAGAGATTAGTCTCCTGGATGAGCAAGAAACAAAATTGCATTTCCCAATCTACTACCAAGGCCGAGTATGTTGTTGCTGCAGTAAAATGTTCAAATTTGGTATGGATAAAACAATTGTTAATAGGCATGAAAGAAGAAATCACTGAACCTGTTGTTATTTTCTGTGACAACACAAGTGCTATTAACATTTCTAAGAATCTAGTGATGCACACTAAGACCAAGCACATAGCAATCAAGTATCACTACTTGAGAGGATTAGTACAAGATAAAGAAGTGTGAATGGAATATGTAAATACAAAAGAACAATTAGCAGACATATTCACTAAAGCTTTACCCAAAGAAGCTCATGAGTATTTGAGAAGTCAATTAGGGGTCCTTCCCCTAACTAAGGCTACCTAGACAAGCTAGGAGCACTGCATCAAATGTGCTACAACAAAATATTTAACAAATTGATGCAGAAGATTATCACACTTTAGGGCTGGCCTAGAGTTGTGAGAAGGAGCAAAGACAAGGAATTGGTCATAAGCAAGATGATAGAGGGAGAAAACACTGAGCTGCAAAAATATTATCTACATCTATTAGATGTATGTTTTAGTTGTTGCTTTGGCATTTTTGTCAAAGAGGGAGATGAACTGATATCACAACACATGACACTGAAAAGTAAGGGTGATGAATTGAAATGAAGGATCATGATAGAGGGAGATCTAAATACTTTTGACGGTCACAGGAGTGAGGCTTATATGATTCTGAATCAGAATGAAGCTAAGGATATTATAAATAATTCTCTGATGAACAGATAAGTTTTTGGATTGGTTGGTAATCCATGTGTTATTCAGGTGATATCATATGGTGTTGCCATCAATTCCAAAGAGGGAGATTGTTGGAAACTGCAATTGAAACAATTGTTGTATTGCCATTGATGTCAAACCTTAATTGGTAAGATTGTTGCTACTTAGGAAAGTACTATATCTATTTGAGTGTTGCTAAGGGGCTAGGTAAGGTTGGTAACAATAGCACCTAAGGAAAGGTTGAGTTATCTTGATACTACAAAGTGTACTTGACTATGTTGTACAATGATGAGACAATGTATTATTTATCTTAGTAAGACTAAAGACTAAACTGGTAGGCTTGACTGAGCAAAGAATGGAGAAATCATGTTTAAGCCGAGTAATGTTAGTGTTGACCGAGTTAGTATATGTCAAGCAAAATTCTAGTGTTGACCGAACAATAGTTAATTGCCAAGGAAGACAATGTAAGCCGAGGAAACACTTTTAGTAATGACCGAGCTTTCTACATGAAGACCTTGTAGTTGATCATAGTATTGACCGAGCATCAGCAATTTTTTATTTGAAGAGAATTTAATTTTGGAGCTGACATTGTTGAATTCTTGGATTATGTAAAATGTGTTGACTTCATTTATTGATTGTTTGAAAGCATTAAATGCACTATAAAACATTTTATTGTAAATCTTTAAGAGATTTGAGATGATTCTAGAAAAGGATCCAAAGAACATGAAGTGGGTAGATTCAATGAATATGACCTAACCCTAAGATCTATGAATGAGATTGAGCGGCATAAGATGAGTTAACCTAATTGAGGAAAGTATTTAGGGAACCTGAGCATTTGGATATGTAAGTGCATGGGTGAACAAAGAATGCTAGAAGATCAGAAAAGTTTTATTGACTATATAAGAAGAAAAGGCTGAAGGAGAATTATGGTGATTGCTTGAAGAAAAGTTTCAAGCAGATCAGAGATGGAGATGGAAATGTTTCAAAGTTAGTAAACCATCATTAGTGTATGGAATCGAATCTGATATTTGCAAAGTGAGTTGTATATTTTTCAGATAAATATTGTTGCTACTTTCTAACCATTGTAATAGTCAAAATCCTTTTAACAGAGGTTGACCTAACAGTCATATGTTAAATCCTTTGAACAAGGTTGCATTCTAATGGAGTGTATGTAAGTCCTATGACAAGGCTCACTTTTAACAGGGTGACTAAAATCCTTTAATCAGGTCACACCTGACAGTGTGTATTGTAACCTTTGACAGGGTTGGCTTTTAACTGAGCTCACTTCAGAAGAGTGAAAATAATAGTAGCATGTTACAAAGTTGTTTTTCCCAAATTGGGTTTCCACTATAAATCTTGGTATTAATACTTGTGTGAATGTTTTGGTTTGAACATTTCTGTGTTTTACAAGTTAAGTTATAGCTGGGTAGTGGACTACATTGTTATATGTTTCTATTGTTGAATTAGTGATGACCGAGTTTTTTTTGGTTATTGGATCTGATTTAAAGAAAAGTTTTAAGTTTGTTTTATACATCAGGACCTGAGAACAACTGATTCACCCCCCCCCCTCTCTATTTTTCTAAATCATATTAACATGATGGTTGGCGTAACAACCTGGACTAAAATAAAGCTTTCCCAATGCATAGGGCTAATGAAGTATGTTAATATTTAGATAAAACCTATTCTAACTAATAACAGTCTTACTATGAAAAAACATATTCGAAGAATAGTTTATGGACCTTAACAATGTCTGAGTTAAACCATATGCTTTTGTCCAAAATATAACCAAAAATCATCTAAAAATTCTATTTCTTAATTCATTCTATGGCTCCTTCTGGAGCTCATGACAACTCTAGCTTTTGTCCTTCTTCTTTATGATGATGATGGTCTCTACTTCCTGCATCATAGGTTTGACATGGCAGGAACACTTTTTGACATCTAGGGAGATGATGTGTAGATTCTCCTTCTCTATTACATCCCAGGAATTTGGAATGTCGAAGCCCTCCACTCTCCAATAATCCAGCATCCATTTTGTCTCCACCTCCTCCTTTAGAAGTACTTTGTAGAGGAAATCCAGGTTTCTTTCCATAACTGGCCAATGCTCATCAAATTTATGTTCATCCTTGAAGTTCATCATCGGGATCCTTTTAGAATTTTGTATTGCACTTAAGTTCTCAATCTCTGTGCTCATAGTTATCTCTAGGTAAGGAATAGATAGTTTTTGGTCTATGCTATAGACCATTCGCTCCAATCCTCCAAGAAGACTCTCCTCAAAGAGAATCCTAGCAGCTTCAATGACTTCCTCCTGCCCTTGCCCAACAAAGGTGGAAAGGGCTATGAAGATACTAATTATACTACCATTGGTGCGGAAAGTAAATTCATTATCAAAGTTGTTATCACCCAACCCTTTTTCTAGCACCCTTCTTACTGATACAGAGATCGGATTAAGTAGCTAGTTCCATCTTTCCGGTTTAATAGCACCCCTAAATGCCATTCCTTTGTTATCGGGGAAAGCATAGGTGATAACCTTGGTTTCCATTCTCAAAAAAACTTCTCTAAATCTCAATTTGAGCTCTATTTGGAAAGATAATTCTTCTCAAGGTACTACCCTCTAAACCCGTTAAAACCTATAAGCTAAGTAGGCTCAACAGTTCTTGATTATGGCTTCAATTCACATCTTTTCATCATTAACTCTCCTAATGTATCCTAGCCTAGTTACCATATTGTGTTAGTAGTGATGTATATCCCTCAAATCTAGTAATGATTGGAAAGGGCGGAGATAAATCCTCCACTATATTTGGGCCTTGTAAAAATCATTGGAATATAGAAAGTTCATAAAGGATGAAAGCTCTCTAAATGATGTTAGTGTCTATTTGAGTAATTAAAAAGTACACCCCACTTAATTCATGAGAGGGATCTAGGAATTTGGATTGTGGTAAGAGGATGATAGTTAACATGTTTAATCCTACTTGTGCGGGGCTACTTGAGGAAAGATGGTTTTAATAATTTTCATACTTTGTGACCTTTTAGTTTGATGTTTCACTTAAAGGTGAATTATTCCAGGAATGATAAGTTTCAAAATTTTATGAGTACCATGGCTTGTCTATGTTCTTGTTATATGTCTAACATTACTAGTCTTAATGAAATTATAACTTGAGCTATATGTTATCAATCTAGTGAGAGGGATCATCAAAAGTTTGTGTCTAGTTTTTGAATAAAAATGCTTATCCCATATCTTAGTCTATCCCAGGTATTCTATGTTCATAAGTCAGCTCCGCAGACTAGGATAGGGTGTGTGAGTCTTGATATTGATGGTTCTTTTGTGAAAGTAGAACCCCATCTACACCTAAATTGGCTAGTTCATCTTCTCTCTTGTTCCCTTGCCTATAAATGTGGTTGATAGAGATTTTTTTAAAGGATTCGCATAGGTTTAATGCTTGGGATAAGAGGGAATTCAATCTCTAGTTAGGAATTGTTCCTATCTTGAGCGCATTAATTATGATTGTCAAATCTCCTTCTATTTCAAGGTATTGTAATCCCATAGAGGCACATATGCGGAGTCCTCTGACTAGAGCAGAAAGTTCTGCCCAATTGTTGGTTTCAATCCCTATAGGGGCAGCTAAGGAGGAAATTTCTTCCCCATCTTGGTCATGAATACTGCACCCTATTCCTGCTATCCCTAGATTCCCTCTTGAAGCACTATCAAATTTAAGTTTGAACCAACCCTCTTTTGGAGGGCTCCATTTATAGTTGATTCTCTTGGATGCCTTGTTTTGATTTCCTAAGCCAATAAAAGGAGGAAGGGAGAGACCTATCCATTTTCCTCGCATTTTGTCATCCTAGTGACTCATATAAAGACCCATTTTTTGGATTTTAGAGATTCTACAATTCATGTTCTCTATGATGATAGCCTCAATCAGTTGCATAGTTGTCTCCAATCTAGTTTCTCCTCTTTAAATATTCTTCTAATTTATTCTTTCCATAACTCCCAAACCAAAATTGAGGGGGAAGAAGTCCATAGGTTGGCATAAATACTATTTTTTTTAATGACTAGCCAGGCTTGTAGCATCGCAAGGAGAGAATGAGGAAAGGCTTATGACCATCCCAAATTCCCTGCAAGCCACTTCCAACATTGATTTGAGAAAGGAAAATTTAGAAATAAATGGTCAACATCCTCTTTGGAGCCCTCACAAAGGAAGCATTTACTGGGTCCAGAGAAGCCTAGCTTCTTGAATCTATCCACAGTTAAAAGTCTATAATTAAGGACTAGCCGGGTACAAAATCCTGCTTTAGGGAGACTATCTTTATTCTAGCATAGGTTAATAGGTATTGTAGTTTTGGGTCTTTTGTAATTTTGGGAGATGAGATTGTACCTATCTTTTGTGTTATATTCACCTATTTTAGATCCATCCCATACTAATGTATCTTTAGAGGTTTTTAATGAGATCTTCCTTTTGCTAAGAATTCTTGCAACCACCTCTTCTTCTTCTAATGATAACCTAGATCCTTTCAGAGATCTCCATACCCATTCTGCTCCATTAAAAAAATATAGTCCTTGAGGAGGGTTCCAATATTACCCTTCAAGAAATTTATGAGGGAGGGGTTATCTAAACAATTGGATATTGCTTCATAACCCTTGCCCCCCCATGAATCATCCCATAAGAGAACCTTCTCAATAGTGCTAGGACTCCAAGTTAATTTTTCCATTATAATGTGTCTACATTCCATCATAAAATTCCATATTCTCGATCCTTTGGGAGGGTTAGTTTCTCTAAAGATACTAATGTGAGCCTTGTCTTCTAGGTATTTGTGAATGAGGAGTTTGGCCCATTTAGCCTTCGGGTTTCTAAATAGTCTCCATATCAATTTAGCACCAAGGGCCTTACCTTGATCCCCTAGAGTTTTTAGTCCCACTCCCCCTCTTCTTTTGGTTTGCATATGTTTTCCCATGAGATTAAGGGGATTTTATTATTCTCATCACACCCTTGCCAAAAAAAGGTTCTTAAATACTTGATTATTTCTGATTTTTTGTTAGAGGGGAGATGTATACATGATAATTGATAAGTTGGCATAGCTGCCAAGATTGATCTTACCATAGTTTCTCACCCCATAGAGGAGAGCTATCTTCATTTCCACAAGTTCATTTTGTTCTTAATTTTTCCTATAATGGGGTCCCAGATGTTTGTAGTTCTATGGTCCTTAACTAGGGGAAGGCCCAGTGATCTACAAGGAAGCTTACCTTGCTTAAAATTTAGGATCTGACAGATATCTTTCTCAACCTCTTTATCAGAATTAAAGAAAAAGATTTTTTATTTGTCCAGGTTAATTTCTTTTCCTGACGCTTTTGTATATGTTTCCAAAATATTTTTAAAGGGACTTGCCTCCTTTCTTTTGCTAGCCCCATATAACAAATTGTCATCAACAAAATGTTGATGTGTTGTAGGGTCTAATTGGCTGGTAATGGTTATTCCTTCAATAGTACCCTTCTCTTGTTCTCTTGAGATAGCCCTACCTAATGCTTCTACCATAATGATGAATAAAAAGGGAGAGATAGGGTCTCCCTATCTTAACCCTCTAGAGATGCTGAAAAAACCTTCTAGGGTTCCGTTCACTAGCACAGAGATCATGGGGGTGGAAATGCATTCAAAGATTAGATTAATCCATCTCCTGGACAATCCAAAGGCTTCTAAGCACTTACATAAGAATCTCCAGTCTACTTTTTCATATGCTTTCTTTATGTCTAGTTTGATGAGCATACTAGGATTCTTGTTTTTTTGGACTAAGTGGATGGCTTCTTGAGCAATGATGACACCATCAAGGATAGATCTACCTAGAACAAACCTTGTTTGTTCCTCGCTTATGATTAAAGGAAGGAGTTTTTGTAATTTGAGTGAGAGGGTTTTCGTGAGAAGATTATATAATGTGTTGCATAGTGCAATTGGTCTAAAATCATGGTTTGTTGGATTTTCTTTTTTGGGGATAAGGGCAATCAAAGTGTTATTTACTTCCTTAAGAATTTTCCCCGAGTTCCTGACACCTTCTAGTGCTTCCATTACTTCCTTTCCTATAAAGTGCCAGCATTTCTAGAAGAAAATAATAGAGAAGCCATCTGGCCCCAGTGATTTATCTAGATTCATTTTCATTAGAGGATTTTTAATTTTTTCTATCGTAAATTTATCTGTTAATACTCTATTGTGTTGTTTAGTAATAACTTTAGGTATATTTTTAAAAATTTCCATTTGACTATCTAAGTTAGAACTTTCCAAATTGTTCAAAATGTTGCTGAAGAAATTCACTGTTTCGATTGTAATTTCTTTTGAGTCACTTATGGTGTTGCCTTTTTCATTTGTAATGTTTGATATTTTGTTGGTATTTCTCCTCTATTTATTATTGTTATGAAAGAATTTAATATTTATGTCTCTTGCTTCTAGCCAGGTTTCTCTAGACTTTTGTTTCCAAAATAATTCTTCTCTTGCCTGAATCTCTTCGTATTCCTTGAGTAGATTTTTTTCTTTATAGAAGAGATCTTCATTCATTCCTATCTAAATGACTTGAGAATTGACCTCATTCAGATCTTTCTCTAGGGACAATTTTCTCTCGAAGATATTTACAAACTTGGTTGAGTTCCATTCCAATAATTTTCTTTTAATCCACTTTAGTTTGTTGACTACTATGAACATCTTGGATCCTGATATGTTGGGTTCTGACCACCAAGTCTCAATTACATTCAAGATTTCTGGATCTCTAAGCCAGGCTTGTTCAAATTTGAAGGCACATTTTTTTGGTTTCATTTGTGTTAAAATGTTAAGAAGTATTGGGTAATTATCTAATCTTGATACCGATAAGATCTTAGCCTCAAGGGAGAAATCATAACTGGTCAGGCTTCCTTTGAGTAAGAATCTATCTAGCTTCTCTGAAATGTTGTAGAAACCTTGTCTCCTATTGTTCCATGTGAAGGAATTGTCCCGTGTTGAAATTTCAAGAAGGGAGTTTCTCTCCTTCCAAAGGTTAAAGTCTTTGGCTGCCAAAGGAAGAGTCTTTGAGCCTCCTCTTTTTTTAGAAAGATTTGTTATCACATTAAAGTTTCCTTCGATACATAGTGTGTCATCCCTCTGACTAAGAAAAGATTCTATTTCCTACCAGACTAAAAGTTTCTCTCTATTCTGAATAGGGTCGTAGACATTTATTATGTTAAAGGTTAGATTATTTATGAAGTCCTTAACCAATCCACTCATCCAAAATTGCTTTCTTTAGATGATGTCTATTGAAATGTAACTAGGATTCCAAATGATGACTAGGCCTCTCGAGGCACCTGTAGTCGATGATGCTTCAATTTCTCTAAGTCCCAATTTCTTTTTAAAATTTTCCATTTCTATGTTATCTAGCTTAGTTTCTTGTATTAGTATTATCTATGGGTTGTGGATTTTATTGAAACATTTAATTAATCACTACTTGTTAGGGGAATTCATACCCCTAACATTCCAAGAAAGGATGTTCATGACTCCTTGGGAAGGCTCTTCTCCTTCCCTGCATTCAAAATTGATGTGATTTTAACCTAGCCTATTGCCTCTCCTGCTAATTATCTTAATTCCGCATTTGGCTTCCTCCCTCTTTTTCTTTCTTTTTTTGCACAATCTGAAGAGTTCCTACCATCTTTTAGGAAAGCAATGCCTAGAGTTTCCTGGTCTTGTGTTTCCCTATTTTTAAGATCAATCATCAATTCTTCCACTGATCCACCTAAAGTTGCAACATTCATGTTGATACCATTGATAAGTAATTCTTTTTGAAGTTCTAATTCTTATTTTTCATAGATTTCATCCATGAATTGATCCATAAGTTCTTTTGTCAGTGATTCCCCTATAAATTTTGCTATTCTGTTGACTTCCTCTTGAATTTTGTCACTGTTAAATATTGTTATTTCCTTAGGGAAAGGTTCCTTAATCGGGATTTGATCCATATAGCCTTTAGATGTTTCCATCAAGGAGCAAATTTTTGCTCCCTTAGACTGAATATCTATATCCTCCCTCAACTTTGTTAGAATGTCTCCACTCTCCCCCATATCCTTCTCATTACTTTGCATATTTGACTGGTTTAAGACTTCGAGAGCTAAGGATGTGTCTTCAGCCTGACCATCTATGGTTGATTTTTACCATTTGAGAGCTCTTCATTGGTTGGATTACATTATTCTTATCGATCCTAGCTTCTTCTGTCATAAGTATGTCTGGCTTCACTAGGGTGACCTGTTAGGAGTTAAACTCTGCCATCTTTTTAGATCTGAGGGGATTTTTGAAAAAATTGGGCTTCTTTGCCTCTCCAATGTCACTGAAGGGGATCCACCTAAGAAATTAATCTAAAAGCCACCTCCTACATCATTAAGATGGATGGCTACTCCTTCAGGAGGAACAATTCCTATCCGAATAGGGTTATTATTGCCCAATTCCTCCTTGAAGTATGTTATTATTTCCTTCATAATAATAGGGTAGAGATAATACTTATTTGAAAGACTCTGAATTAGAATAGGGGGACAGGATCTCATCGAGATGTCCATTTCAACTATGATCAACTTTTCTGATTGAGGATACTTCATTTTCACAGATCTAACAAATTTACCTAATTTATTACCAATGTTTTTAAGAATTATTTTGTTAAAACATTCTATGGGTAAATTGGTTAATTTAATCACTCTGGAAACTATGATGTCCTTCAAATTATAAGGGTTAAAGGATGGTCTCCAATCTAGTATTGTGAAATCATACCCCATAAATTTAGGGCATCTATTATCTAAATTTTTTTCCTTAGTTTCGACATTAAAATGAAAAATAAACAAAAATTCATCTGGAAGAAGTGATATACTTACCTGGTTGCCGAGATTTTTTGAGAGCCAGTCTGCTATCCTAGTTGTCAGAACTCTGTACCTATTCCATCTCAAGAAAAATCCTTTACTGTGCATAATTTCTTTAGATTTTTCTATGAAATCATCCTCAATTTTAATTATTATCAATGGTGAATGTGGAGTGTTTTTGCTGTGGGGGGTGAGTAAGGAGGAATTTTACGGTTTTGGGATGAATGTTGATCTGGTTTAAGTTTGCAGGGTGTGTTCCTTTTATGCGAAGGAGTATAAAATTTGGTCAGTGATTGAGGATGTTTGTGGGTTGAAATTTTATGGTGTTTCACAGGGGCTCAAAGATGATATGAGGGTTCCATTTGATTTCTGAGAGAGTCAAAGCTATTGTTAAGATGCAAGGGTTTGGCTAAAAACATAGGGGTAGAACATCATTTCCTATTTTTAGAATGATCTACTTTAATCCATCCTTCATCGTTAATTTCCACCTTCAAAGGCACACAGGAGCATGATTGTTCTCCAGACAATCAGCCTCTACTCACAGCAGAGCGAGTGTCTTCGGTTCTAAATGTTTTTTTCAGATTGTGGAGCTCTTCGCTCCCCTGCTGCTTGCGAATTGATCCTTCTTTCCATGCTATGAAAAATTTGTGGGAAGGGATGCATAGATGCATGGGCATATTTAGTTTTTTCAAATATCAAAAGCTGACACTCCAAAGACTCAATGCTGCATATGGGCAGACTTCTGCGAAAAGGTAGGGGTAGAGTCATTTTTTCTTTTTCTTTTTTTATTAAACTTATCAAATTTTCACAATCCATGAATAATAGCTTAAATATTTCTGAATTTAATTGTGTGTAAATTTTTTTGAATCAATGTTTTAGATTACACTCTATGATCCATCATCAGAATGAAAGTGAGCAGCTACAAGAGAAAAATGAAAGTATACAAACCTAGCTTAGATAAATACAAGAGAAAATAAGAAAAGAGGCACAAAGTACAAGATAACTTATAAAAGAACAAAATAAATAAATAAACAAAAACTAAAATAGAGAAATCAAGCTACAAACAAGAACTGAAAATAATAAAAAATTAAAAGAAAGAAAAATTAAAATTAGAAAACTAAAATTAAAAGAAAATATTATAGTAATAAAATTATTTTATATAAACTATTATAATATGTTAGATATAGTATAATAGATTTATATATTAAGGAAATTAGTAAAAAAGACTATATAACAAAAATAATAATAGAAAAGACAATTATTAGTAAAAGATAAAAAAAATATTTAATATATAATAATATATTATTAGCATAATGTAATAAATATATTATACTAATAAATATGTATTTATTATATTTTCATTTAATTATTTATTACTTAACACAAGATTTGACATAAAGGTCTTGAATTACACACATAAGAAAATAGAAAAAAAAATCAAAAAATATGATCCCCTTTGTATTGATTGTCTACTTCAAAAAAATAATAATAATTTGGATATCTATACATTAATATCATGGGCTATGGATAAATACATCTTACTTCTAATTTAAATTAAATCTAAAAAATTTAATAAATAAAATATACAAGCATTAGATGTCAATGTTTTATTTATGTTTGATAAATTATGAATTGATTTTATTTATCATAAATTACATGATATGAAAGAAAATATGCGTTAAAAATAAAAAAATTCAAAACAAATAAGGCACTAAATATCCCTTTCCTTTTGGTTGATAGGTCTTCCGTTAAATATCTTGGTAGTCACTCATAAGAAAATGCAAAAAGATACTCTTTTTATTGAGGAGCTTATTGCTGATGGAAATGACCTTGCCTCATTCTATCGAGGAGTTTATTGATGATGGAAAGGACTCCACCTAGTAGAGGTTATGGTCATCTCTTTAGTAGGGACCCTTATTTACCTTTGAGTTTGATAATTCTTGTAGTTGAGTTTTTTTTATTATCATGAACTATTATGATATTTGTGACGATGTGATTGATTGTTTCATTTTACATGTTAAGGATTTGTTTTCTTATTTGAGATAGTGTGATTTATTTTTCATGACACTAAAAGTTGAATCTTGGATTTGTATGGGAAGAACCCAAAGCTTTAACACAACCTTTCTAATTGTTCAAGCTAGGGGCAAACCCACGTATGACTTATTTTTTATGTGTAACATTAAGAGATGATTTTACTTTATGAATTATTTTTAAAGATAAATTTATTTTATTATTTTTAAAGTAATATTATAGTATTCTTTGAAAAATGATGTCATTTCTTATTTTAGGTTTATGCCCCCCTTTTGAAGAAATATCTTGATATATTTACATATAAACAATCTATATGAAAATTTTAAATCATCCCCAATTTTTATAGCAACTTATTTGGCAAGTCCCCTTCTTATAACTAAGGTTTCATGGCCATGCCATCAAATATGATGCCACATCATCATATATTTTGCTAAAATGTCTAAAACAACCCAAAAAAAAGTGAGACCAATGGTTGTGCAAAAGAAACACCCATACTTGAGCTATTGATGTAGTATCACATGATTGCTTGCTATTTAGAACAAGTGCCATGTAGTGCCTAGTAGTTGACTTTATTTATGTAATTAATTGTAGTTTTAAATTATATAATTAGTTGTAGTTTTAATTATATTATATATAAAATTAAATTTTATTTTATTTTTTTTGGGAAAAAGTGGACAAGCCACTGAATATATATTTATTTATAAAACTGATTCAAAAGCTCAATTGGGAAAGAATCAGCAAGAAAACCCAGAATCATCGCAAAATACAAAAGTTTAGTACATCAAGATTTACATATAGTATCCTATATGAGGATAGAGAAACAACCTATTTACAATTTGGACCATACACATTCAATATTCTATGTCCAAAAATCAAAAATATTCTAACATTTAAATATCATGTTGGATTTTATGAAAAACAAACCACAGCTCCCAAGAACACCTGCACACAAACCTATCACAGAAAGAGAGAGAGAGAAGCAAACAGCTATGGAGGCCTGAATGCATTGATCTACGAGAGAGGAGAAATACTTGATGTGCAAAAACAAAAGTTGCAATCAATAATGAAATGTCAGAAAAGGTTACAAAGTATTATGAGATCAATCCTTATAAAAGGAGATTAGAAAACCTAAAAAGGTAAAACCCTAGGTTGCACAATAATAATTAATAAAGATAATTAATTATTATATACCTAAATTTTAGCTTAAGTAGAAAGAGGTAATAATTGACTGAATAATTAAATCAATATGATTCAATTAATCTAAAAACACTTTATTACTCTAACACCCCCCCCTTAAGATAAACTTTGGGAGAAGCTAAAAACCTAGAAAGAACTATTGAAAGGAAATGGGTCCCAGCAACAAAGGCCTGATCAGGTACCCAATTACAAAAGAGAGTCTCTACAAAGTGGAGAAATAGAGAAAACCACATGGGAAGAACTCTACTCCAAAAAGAGAAAAAGGCTAGTCTGAAGCACTGAAGAAGCCTCCAAAACTAGGAATGTTCCAGAAAATAGGAACAAAGATGAACATGTACAACATCACTGAAGCATGAAATTGCAAACTCTGTCAAGAAGAAACTGATGATCTGAAGATCCTCTAGAGAAATATGACCAGGTAGAGAAGACTATAATATGCACGAGTGCCCTCAAATAACACTACTCGAATCAGGAGGCAAACAAAGGCAAACAACTGAGCTTGAAGATACAGATGGAATAAACACCAAAAGCTTGAAGAGCTGATCAATCAAAGATAGAAGAGTGCATACAAAAATAGGAAAGAAAAGAGTGTCCATATGGTAAATGATCCATCTCACCGGAATGCATAGGTACCCAGCCACTGCAACCGCCTAGTACATAGGATCAAATACTGAATACATAGCTCACACAATCAAACCAAGGAGGTAGTAGAACCAACAGTAAAAACCCCCCCATACTGCTGACAAGGGAGTAATGACATGTACACTAAAAAGATCATCCAATATGAACTGCATGATGAAGATGAATCTGGAACATCAAATGTGTAGAGAGAGTACAAACACAAATAAAGATACTTGAGGCTAATGTTGTTGGAGGAATGCTCACATGAAAAAAGAAGATGGCAAACAAAGCCAAACATCAAACCCCCTCGGAACTTTATAATGGAGTGCGAGTACAAAGAGCATGAACATGTGCAAGATCCCATCAAAGCAATAGAATGGCACTTTATCTCAATGCGTGTGCATAAAAAAATGCTACAAAAGTGAAGTATACACTACTCAAGGAAGGTCAAAGGCTATTGAAACAAAAGAACAGCCTAAGATGAGCCATCCCTCAAAGGGAAGAGATCCCAGGACCTAAAACAACCAAGATATCCACCAGACTATAAAAAAGAAAGAATTTGAATAAAATGAACCTGGAGAAGAATCTATAAAAATGACTCATAGCACTAAAAAGCTCTCTGAACAATCTTTCCAATGATATATCATTTTCCAAAAATGGAGACAGGATGTGCAAGATAGAGCTCCCAGAGTGCAGAACTGAAGATCTGGATTTGACAAAGAAAAATGCCATCAAAAAAATAAAACTAAAAAAGATAACTTCCAAATATAGAAAGATCTCAGAATCAGCTTTTCGACGATATCTCGTTTACCAAATTTTGACACCGTATGCTCAAGATATGAACAAAAAACCAACAGCTGCATTGGAGGGCCCAAAGAAGGTGTCTATAAGGATCTGAGGATGGGTGACATAAAAAAAAAGGATAAAAAACCACATGAAACCATTATATCTAATAAAAGCATAGAAATAGCTTTTCGAAAATATCTCGCTTGCCGAAAATAGAGCCCGGATGTGAGAGAAATGGATCCCGGAAGGTAGGAGGTCTGAAACACCAAGATTGCAGAGAACATCTAACTTTGACAACAAAAAAAGAGCATCAAAATGGAAAAATAAAAAAATCATACCAAAAAATTTGGATCGGGCTCGGAACCAGCTTTCTGATGATATATTGCATGACTAATTACGTTCCCAAATGCCCGGGATATTCACAAAAATGACCAGGTACCTCCAAAAAAGTTCTAAAAGCAACAAATCTCTGCTGACATCAGTAGATACCAAACCTAAAATTGACATCCAAATGGCTGTCATGGTTCAAAAGCACCAGGGGCTAAATAGGAAAGACCTTGGTCATGTGGGTGACTAGGGGGCTAGAAGTCCATAGGGGCTAGCAGGTTGTCACGTGGGTGATCGGGTGCTCAGTGAAGTTGGGCGGCCGCGGAGCTGGCAGTGGAGCTGGTGCGGGCATGGAGTGTAGTGGGGTGGTAGTGCTTACAGTGATCGGTGGCCCTTGGGCAGCACCCAAGTGGCCACCCCTACAATTTTTTTTTAAAAAATTCATCGTACATGTAGCCTCGGGCTGCGTGCCAGGGCCGTACGGCCCTGGTATGGCAAAAAAATTGTCTCAGATGGCAACTTGTCCAAAAATAACAAGATTTATATGGATTTTGACTATCTTAGGCCATCCAGATGCAACTGTGAGGTCTGTTTGGGAAAAAAGTGCTCCAAAAAATACTGATCACCTCGAGATTCATGCCGGGGTTGATTACAAAAAATTTTTCTCACAGATTCCAACTGTGTCCAAATTGGACAAATTTTATATGGCTTTTAGGGTTCTTGGATGCTCTAAATGCAACCGTGAGGTTCGTTTGAAGCCAAGATGACTAGAAAAATAGGTCCCCCCCAGATTTGATAGAAACCTTTGTAAAATGCAGATCTGATGAACACGGTCGAATCTCTCAGAAAGAGGACAGGGGCAAGCAGATCTGAAGCTCTAATACCATGTTGGAACTGATGAAAAAAAACCCACAACTCCCAAGAACACCTGTACGCAAACACCTATCATAGAAAGATAGAGAAGCAAATAGCTATGGAGGCCTGAACGCATTGATCTACGAGAGAGGAGAAATACTTGATGTGCAAAACAAAAAGTTGCAATCAATAATGAAATGTCAGAAAAGGTTACAAAGTATTATGAGATCAATCCTTATAAAAGGAGATTAGAAAACCTAAAAAGGTAAAACCCTAGGTTGCACAATAATAATTAATAAAGATAATTAATTATTATATGCCTAAAGTTTAGCTTAAGTAGAAAGAGGTAATAAGTGACTGAATAATTAAATCAATATGATTCAATTAATCTAAAAACACTTTATTACTCTAACACCCCCCCTTAAGATAAACTTTGGGAGAAGCTAAAAACCTAGAAAGAACCACTGAAAGCAAATGGGTCTTGGTAACAAAGGCCTGATCAGGTACCCAATTACAAAAGAGAGTCTCTACAAAGTGGAGAAATAGAGAAAACCACATGGGAAGAACTCTACTCCAAAAAGAGAAAAAGGCTAGTCTGAAGCACTGAAGAAGCCTCCAAAACTAGGAATGTTCCAGAAAATAGGAACTAAGATGAACATGTACAACATCATTGAAGCATGAAACTGCAAACTCTATCAAGAAGAAATTGATGATCTGAAGATCCTCTAGAGAAATATGACCAGGTAGAGAAGGTTGTAATCTGCATGAGTGCCCTCAAATAACACTACTTGAATCAGGAGGCAAACAAAGGAAAACAACTAAACTCAAAGATACAGATGACATAAACACCAAAAGCCTGAAGAGCTGATCAATCAAAGCTGGAAGAGTGCATCCAAAAATAGGAAAGAAAAGAGTGTCCATATGGTAAATGATCCATCTCACCAGAATGCATAGGTACCCAGCCACTGCAACCTCCTAGTACATAGGATCAAATATTGAATACATAGCTCACACAATCGAACCAAGGAGGTAGTAGAAGCAACAATAGAAACCCCCCCATACTGCCGACAAGAGAGTAATGACAGGTACACTGAAAAGACCATCCAATATGAACTACATGATGAAGATGAATCTGGAACATTGAATGTGCAGAGAGAGTACAAACACAAATAAAGATACCTGAGGCTAATGTCATTGGAGGAATGCTCACATGACAAAAGAAGATGGAAAATAAAGGAAAACATCAAACCCCCCCGACACTTTATAATGGAGTGCGAGTACAAAGATCATGAACATGTGTAAGATCCCATCAAAGCAATAGAATAGCACTTTATCTCAGTGTGTGTGCATAAAAGAATGCTACAAAAGTGAACTATGAACTGCTCAAGGAAGATCAAAGGCTACTGAAACAAAAGAATAGCCTAAGACGAGCCATCCCTCAAAGGGAAGAGATCCCAGGACCTGAAACAACCAAGATATCCACTAGACTGCAAAAAGGCAAGAATCTAAATAAAATGAACCTAGAGAAGAATCTATAAAAATTACTCATAGCACTGAAAAACTCTCTGAACAAGCTTTCCAATGATATATCATTTTCTAAAAATGGAGACCGAATGTGCAAGATAGAGCTCTTAGAGTGCAAAACTGAAGATCTGGCTTTGAGAAAGAAAAACACCATCAAAAAAATAAAACTAGAAAAGATAACCTCTAAATCTGGAAAGAGCTCACAATCAGCTTTTCGACGATATCTCATTTGCCAAATTTTGACACCGTATGCTCAAGATATGAGCAAGAAACCAACAGCAGCATTGGAGAGCCTAAAGAAAGTGTCTATAAGGATTTGAGGATGGGTGACATCAGCAAAAGGACAAAAAACCACATGAAACCATTAGATCTGATAAAAGCTCAGCAAGAGATTTCTGACAATATCTCGTTTGTCAAATATAAAGCCCGAATGCAAGAGAAATAGATCCTGGAAGGCAGGAGGTCTAAAACGCCAAGATCGCAGAGAACATCTAACTTTGACAGCAAAAAAGAGCATCAAAATGGAAAAATCACAAAATCATACTAGCAAATTTGGATCAGGCTCGAAACTATCTTTTTGACGATATATCGCATGCCTAATTATGATCCCAGATGCTCGAGATATTCGCAAAAATGCCCAAGTACCTCCAATAAAGTTCTAAAAGGAACAAATCTCTGCTGACATCAGCAAATACCAAGCCTAAAATTGACGGCCAAATGGCTGTCACAGCTCAAAAGCACCAGGGGCTAAACAGGAAAGACCTTGGTCACGTGGGTGACCATGGGGCTAGAAGTCCACAGGGGCTGGTGGGTGGTCATGTGGGTGACTGAGTGCTCGGTGAAGCTGGGCGGCGCGGGCGCGGGTGGCCGCGGAGCGGGCCGCAAAGCTGGCAGCAGAGCTAGCGCGAGTGCGGAGCGCAGCGTGGTGGCAATGCCTATGGTGACCGGTGGCCGCTGGGCGGTGCTCAAGTGGCCACCCCTCCAAATATTTATTTTATATATTTTAAAAAAAAATTGTCGTACTTGCAAACGCGGGCGCGTGCCAGGGTCATACAACCCTGGTATGGCAATTTTTTTTGCCTTAGATGGCAACTTGTCCAAAAATGACAAGCTTTATATGGATTTTGACTATCTCAGGCCTTCCAGATGCAACTATGAGGTCCATTTGGGCTAGAAGTGCTCCAAAAAATACTAATCACCTCGGGATTCATGCCAAGGCCGATTGCAAAAAAAAATTTCACAGATTCCAACTGTGTCCAAATTGGACAAATTTTATATAGATTTTTGGGTTCTTGGATGCTCTAAACACAACCGTGAGGTCCGTTTGAAGCCAAGATGACCAGAAAAATAGGTCCCCCTCAAATCTGACAGAAACCTCTATAAAACATAGATTTGACGAACACAGCTAAATCTCTCAAAAAGAGGACAGAGGCAAGTAGATCTGAAGCTCTGATACCATGTTGGAGCTGATGAAAAACAACCCAAAACTCCCAAAAACACTTACAAGAAAACACCTGTCACAGAAAGAGAGAGAAACAAACAACTATGGAGGCCTGAACGCATTGATCCACGAGAGAGGAGAAATCCTTGAGTGCAAAAACAAAAGTTGCAATCAATAATGAAATGTCAGAAAAGGTTACAAAGTATTATGAGATCAATCCTTATAAAAGGAGATCAGAAAACCTAAAAAGGTAAAACCCTAGGTTGCACAATAATAATTAATAAAGATAATTAATTATTATATGCCTAAAGTTTAGCTTAAGTTGAAAGAGGTAATAAGTGACTAAATAATTATATCAATATGATTCAATTAATCAGTAAACACTTTATTACTCTAACATATCATTCCTCCATCACTAGACAATCGGGCTCTGAAGGAAGACCTTGTTCATTCAGCTTTCGAGGAGTGTCCTCTGAGCCACAATTGGGATGAGCCACTGTTGGCGAACACCAACCCACCCCGACCAACCCACCACCCAAAATCCAACTTACTATGTTGACCATACCTACAGGCACATCCCACCCATAATTTTGCAGAGGAGGAGACCATCCTGAGTTAGAAGCAATTTCTGTGTCAAGGGAAGAATGTGTTTCCCGCACCCCATGTTCATGTCAAGCATGCAATTATTCACACGGAGCCAAGGGCGACCAATCTGAAGCCCTTTGTGGAAGCTAAACTAAGTTAAGTTTATTTGGTAACCCCAGTAGGTCCAACAGGGCATGCCCAGTTCTCCACACTCTGTCTTCATGCTGATATCCAAGGGTCCGAGCAGTTACTTGTAGGGAAGATTTCATAAAATGGGGACTTTGCTTCTCAAAGGATCTTTTTAGCGCTTCAAAAGTAACCATAATCTCAAATTTTATCTAATATAATATTATAATTAAGTTTATTGTTCAATTGAAATTTATCTAACATATAATTATAATTAAGTTTATAGTTCAATTAGAGATAAAATTATGGTAAAGTTAGACATATGTTTAAAATTAAAATTTTCAATATTTTCATTTAACATTAATTTTTTAAAGTAGAAGTTGTGAAAAAAATGATTTTTCATAATATCTTTTTTTACATAAATAGTTTTTAATATATAATTAAGATATAATAAAATTTAAAATAAGTAATTGTGAAATATGAATAAATATATAAATTTATAATAATATAGTATTTATAAATATATAATACTGTTATATTATATATAATATATTTTTATTTATATTATAATATTTTGAAAAGAAAAATGTGACACTTTTGAACTAAAATAAGTACATAGAATATAATTTTTAATTTAAAAATTATATTAATATATAACGAATATAAAATAAAAAATTTTAATCAAAACTCTAAGGAAAATATTTTAAAAAACAAAATAATATTAACTCAAATAAACATTCAAAAACTTGAAACATTAATATGGCCTAAATATTAATAAGGCTCAAATGAATTTAACCAATCATATGCTTGAAAAATAATTTTTAAAATTTATAAATTTTATAAAATAGCATTTATATTATAGAAAATATATAACTTATAACTAAAATGTAAGTTTACTATAAAAACTAATATAAAGTCTGATCATGACTATGTGCATGGTTTTTAAAATAAATTTCCACAAAAAGAGCTTATATTGGTCTAATTTTTCTAGCCAATCAAATTATAGATAATTAATATTGAAAATGTGTTTGGTTAAGAAAATTGCATGTCTACTTTAGTTAACATAAAAAAAATTGAAACATAAAAAAATATGACTTTGATTGGTTGCAATTGAAATATTTAATCACGAGCCAGGAACTAAAAAAAACAACTTTCAAGTATTAGATACTCTCATCGACTATATATATTATTCCTATATATAACACAAATATTATATTTATAGATAGCCTCTCTATATTAATCTTATCCACAAATTTATTAGTTCCTCCTAAAGGCAGGAATACTTATGCATTCATGTATTTTTTTTGGCTATTAGTTTAACCAATCATAGTGCTGAATTTAAAAAATTGAACCAAAAAGTCTATAGTTTTCATTTTTACACATTTTTCAATAATTTGGAAAAGATCATTTTCCTCTTTTTCTATTGGCTTATATTCTAAACAGTCAGTGCAAATTTTATAATAAAAATGTATTTTAATTAAAAAAACAATATTTTTCCTACAACCAAAGCTTCTAACATGACATAAAGCTTTATTTCTTCTTTGTCATAATGAGTTGTCATCTTCAACATAATGCATATTTTGACATTTTGGTTCATAAGTCTTTCTCAAATTAATGAAGATTTTTAGAGTGCATACAAATGTAGAAAAATCCTCATTATATTAGATAGTGAATGATAACCAAAAAGCTTTTAATTTATTATCCTATTCAATATGCATTTTAAAAGTGCATACAAATATTGCAAAATCTAGGTAGAATTTTTCTACTCTTCTTCAAAATAATTGATCTTTTTCTATTAGTTAAATCAATTATATTGGAGAATTTTTTCATTTCAAAACTTAGAATTTTTGTACAAATTTTTTAAAATTATGAAATGTTATTTATCTGCAATTCTATTGGCTTTGGATGTGAATAGTCATTGCAAAAAAAGACTCATTTGAAAATTTTTAAATCTAAAAACTTTCAATTTGAACAACAGTGACAACAAGTCTTTGAAGTGACAACAAATTTTTTTTTTAATTACAAAATTGATAAGAAATCTTCCAAAGATTGGTCCATGCCCGACCACAAGACAAATCTCATTATTAATTTTGACTTTTTAATCTCAAATATTAAAAGCACAAAAAGTATCCAACCTTCCAAAATTTATTTGTGCTTATCTTTTTATTGTGGTTGAACAATTATTCATCTACAATGTAAATTATTTATGTGAAGGAATTATTTTTTGTGTAGATTTTTATTTATTGTTGGTAGCTTATGGTTCATATATTCAATGCATATTTAATGCAGAACATCTTTCTTCCTCTATATGTGCTCAGAGCTTCTTTCTCTTTTTTATAACCAAAACATAAGAAATTTAGAAAATTAGTTATTATGGTGCCATTGCCATAGTCATTGTGATTGCTAATATTTTTGCAATGCTATACTACTCTTTATATCTTTTTATTTTGCATGTTTAACAACTTTATTGTTTGTGTAAGCTTCTATTATGACTCACTGTGAATATCTTTTATTTGAGTGATTTTACTTTTATAACTTTCATCTTCTCATGTTCTGATTTTATTGGTTTTCATCTTGATCAATGGTTGTGTTCTGCATCATGATGATAGAGGGCCGATCCTATTTTTTGAAGAAGAAACACTTTCAATGAGAGATTTATCTGTCTCTATTTGATTTATTCCCTTCCTGTCTCTGCACCACATTCTGGCTGGCTCCCTGAGGAATGTACACACATGTTCCAAAGCTTCCATTCTATTAGGGGTGATGAGGATGGTAGCATATAATTTGACTTACATCTGATAATTTCTTTCTCTTAATAGTTTGCAAATAATTTTCTAAAATCATGTATCCAGTACATATTCGACGAGCATGGGCATTCCATGACATCACTTTGCTTTCAGTTCTTTTTCTACAAACAAATCATCTACCTTGTAAAAGCCATTACTCTATTTTATTTGGATGCTTACATTCTTGACATCATGAATCAGATGTAATTTATAAATGGTCTAAGCTAAGTTTGTAGCATTTTTATTTTCAGGTATATGCTTAAGAATCATAGTGGACATTGTGTTTGTAGTGTAAGTGTTCTATTGGATACCACAACCTTTGTGTCATAGTTTTTTTTTTGGTTTATAGTTATACGTATGGTAGTTTGCTAGTTGTAGGGTGTGTTATTATTATTTTTAATTTCGAGATTACTAGTTGTGCTCATGAGTCTTCAATAGTCAAGGAAACATATTAGAGTCTTCTTCGTTGTAAGTCATTTATTTTTGAGGTGTCTAATTTTTTTGCAACATGTTTCAATACACGGATTCTCATGTGTTATCATTTCTATATTCTCGTGTTTTGCCTATTATATCTTTGTTAATATTTTCCTATTTAAAAGAGGGTAAAGAGGCTTGCCATTTTTTAAAATTTGTAGATTGCTACTATCTAGTTTCCACAGACAAAATTAAATTTCCAATTATATTCTTTCTAGTCAAAGAAGTGTGTCAACAAAGAGCATTAATTTTTATTTCTTCTTATGTATTTTATAGATGGTATCCCAAATAAGGAACATTGATTATATATGTATTTTGAGCTTTCAATTTCTGAAAATTTAGTTGTTTTTTATTTTCTAACTTTATTATTTCATACTAGATTATTATTATTCTCATGTTTCTATTACAACATTAAATTAGACAAGGTTCTCATTAAAATTTAAGCTAACACTAATTTCATCTTATTTTTGTCTTAATATATGGCTAATTATAATCTCAAATCATTGTTAATTGATTGAGCATACCTTGATTTTTATATTTTCTTGGGTTTAAATTAAAACTTAATTTTATTTACGATATATTTTTGGGGTTTGTTAATGCTAAAAAAAAAATATATATAATCAAGTTGTATTTAGAATTTTGAGAATACTTAAAATTTATATATTAAATTTCATCAAAATATATTTCTTGCTCACAAGTTACACTTCAATTGTTATAGCTTCCTACTAATTAGCTTTCAACACATTACATTTAACTTTGGCAGGAACTTTGACGCTTTGCATCCTTGTTATATACTGACATCTTATCATGTTGAAACATTGCAAGTAGGTCTGTTGAAAGATGATCACCAAACTATTCTTCTACTGCTCGCCTGTGCGGTGGCAACCTGTTTCTCCAAACCCCCAACCCATTTTCGATCTAATTTATCAATTCTTGTTGATAGTAATGTTTCCGACAACAATGTCCCTTCACAAAATCTCTTCCTACACTTCATTACCAACAGATTTAACATATCTTCAGTCGATACCACAAAAAATGTTTAAAAAATAAGCCCTCATTGGGATGACTCAAAACACTAGATAATGTTGAATAGCTCGCAACCATGCTCAATAGGACATGGGTTTGTACCGAAGATCAACTGGCAAGTATAATCAGATCTCAACCCTCACTTATGGTTGACAAGTGTGGACATCATGTTGGAGCCCAAGACACAACTGCTAAAAGATTTTGGCATGGAGGTAGAATTAATAATGAGGTTTCCTAGTGTCTTGACCTATAAGCTGGAGAATCTCCGCTCCAACCTTGAGATTCTCAAGATTGTATTCCCTACACAAGATTTACTGATCAAATCAATTAGCAGTGGATACTATATTCTTGGAAAGGACTTGCACAAGACCCTAAAACCCTCGGTTGCCTTTTGGGGAGGATTTTGGGTTTTTCGTGGAAGGGTAAGTGCACAAAGATGGGGGGACCAAAAAGGGGGGGTATATAAGATTCCACTTTTTTTCCTAAAATCAGAAAACTCTGAACTTCAACAAGAAATTGAAGATAGTTAGACTCAAATTTTGAGATGTGACAAAAACAAGAGTTGTAATACTCTGAATCTAGTTCCTAAACTACTAACTTATTTTGAAAATGGTGCAGATTAAGGCCATCAAAAAGGGGGAGCACAAAAAGTGGTCCCTATTTTTTGTCCAAAAAACATAACAGAGCATCTGGTTGTGCTCCCTCTAGAATGTTAACTTTTTTTTTGAATTTTTTTAATCACTCCAGTTGAAGGAAGTTAGCTAACACCATGTAGTTTTATCCCGGAGTTTTTTTTTTGGTAATTTTTTTTATGAACGTATAATTTTTATGAATTTACGAAGTGCACACATCCTGAAAACATGAAATTTTCTATGTCCCCCCTAGAAAATCATTTAAAACTAATCGAAAATTAAATTTTCTTTTTTTTTTAACTGTGTAGAATGGAGTCTAGTTTCTAAAATGTAACTTATTGCAAAATTTCAATGAACGAGCCAAAATCTATGCCCAAAATACTGCATGTTGGTTTTTTACCAAAAAATGGAATGGACATACACACAAAGAAATTAGAGTTGAAAAACTTAACATAATCAGAATTCAAAAAAATTATATGGTTAGATAGCTAACAGAGAGATCTACAATATCATGTCATCTGATTTTTTATGTTCTTGAGCCATGAGTAAACCTGACAAGGAGCACACAAAAAATATGTCATTTTTTTTGTATGTCTGCTGGAAAACACGTCTCAGCCTATTTCAATCGTCCAAGCCTTTGGGTTGGATCTCCAAGGAAAATCCAAGCCTTAGGATTGGTAAATTCAAAAACTTTACAAAGCACACATGCCCTATAGGGCGTGCACCCTATGTAAATTTATGAGATTCACATAGTGATGAGAAATATTCTGAGAGAAGAGAGAGAGAGAGAGAGAGAGAGAGAGAGAGAGAGAGAGAGAGAGATCTCCCTCCCCCATACTCTCTCTCTCTCCCTTTCACTCTCTCTCTCCCACTTATCACGCTCACTCTAACCTTCTATATCTCTCTCTCTTCTCTCTCTCATCACCCTTCTCTCACCTCTCTCCCCATACTCCTCTCTCTCTCTCTCTCTCTCTCTCTCTCCCTTCTCCTCTCTCTCTCCTCTCTCTCTCTCTCTCTCTCTCTCTCTCTCTCTCTCTCTCCTCTCTCTCTCTCTCTCCATACTCTCTCTCTCTCTCTCTCACACACACACACACCCACACACACACACACACCTTCTCTCTCTGAATCTCTCTCTCTCACTCTCTCCCTTATCTCCTCTCTCTCATCACCCTCTCTCTCTCTCTCACACACACACACACATCACCCTATCTTTATCTCTCTCTGCCTTCTCTCTCTCTCTCTCTCTCTCTCTCTCTCTCTCTCTCTCTCTCTCTCCTCTCTCTCTCTCTCTCTCTCTCTCCTCTCTTCTCTCTCTCTCTCTCTCTCTCTCCCTCCCTCCCTCCTCTCTCTCCCTCCTCTCTCTCTCTCCCTGTCCCTCTCTCTCTCCCACACACACACCTCACCTCCTTCTCTCCTCTCCTACTCTCTCCCTTTCCCCTTCTCTCCTACTCTCTCTCTCCTTACCCTTCTCTCCCTATCTCTATTCTCTCTCCCTCTCCCTTCTGTTCTTACCCTTCTCTCATATCTCTATTCTCTCTCCCTCTCCCTCTTCCCTTCTTTCTATCCTTACCCTTCTCTCCTACTCTCTCAATTCTCTCTCTCTCCATCTCTCTCTTTTTCTCCCTTTTTCTTGTTTTACATAGGGCGTATGCCCTATAGGGCATGCGCCCTATGTTTAAGACTAGATGCACATGACATAGTTTTTGTTTTGTATAGGGTGCATGCCCTATAGGGCGTACGCCCTATAGCGCACTCACGCTATGTAAAACTAGAAGAAACAGTCTTATTTGGCAAGGATCTCGTGAAAGAGGCCCACTTTCTATTTACTGTCTGAATTCTACATTTTTCTCCGACAAGCTTTTCACTTTTCATGGTGTTGATAGTGACAAATCAACATCGTTTTGCACCATAGTGACAAATTTTTTCTTTGCATCATCGTGAAAGTTAATTATTGTAATAAAAAAGACAAAAAGAGATTGAGGTAAGTTTTTTTATTTTTTACATGTCAAATCTTAATAGTGTTTTGGTTTATAATTTGTATGATATAGACTTGTTCTTCTTACATAATTTGATATAAGTGTAATAAATTTATATTATAATTTTTCATATTATAAGAGGTTTATATTATAATTTGACTTATTTATATTATATTTTTAAAATTGTAATCAATTGATATGTAGAAATCATCATCATGCCAAGGAAACGAGCAAAGAATTTAACACCGGAAGAGCATGAAAGAGACAGAGAAGAAAAGGGAAAGAATGAGACAACTTCGTGAACAAAAAAAATTAGATACTATAGAAGAAGATTTTCCTTTGGATGAGGAACATGAAACATCAATACAAAGTAAGAGAGAATTGAAATTGGAACAAAAAAGACAATGAATGAGAAACTTGTGTGCAATGATATAATTGAATTATGAAGATGCGGGGACATCATCTATGAGTTCCCAAGTTCAAGAGACATCATCATCCAATGTTCAAGGCACACCATTGTCTACTTCTGAAGGTGGAGGCACACCATTGTCTACTTCCAAAGGTGGAGGCACACCATTGTCTACTTCCGAAGGTGGAAGCACACCAATGTTTCATGTTGAAGGCACACCATTGTCTACTTCCAAAGGTGGAGGCACACCAATAACTACTTCTGAAGGTGTGGACACACTCTTCTATCATGTTGAAGGCACATCATTGTCTACTTCTGAAGGTGTGGGCACAACATTGTCTTATGTTGAAGGCACTCAAGATGGTACGCAATTCACACATAATGTTTTTGATCCTCCTAGAATTATTAAATATAGAAAACCAAAATATTTGATTGATATTGATACTAACATTTTTGCAAGCAATGCCTAACAAGATTCCCAAGTGTACTTGTCAAAGAAATGTTAATCGTATTTGGAGATCATTTTTTGAGAATTTAAAACATGACAGGAAGATGTCAACTATTTGTTGAAATGATGAGAAATCTGAAATTTAGGCCCATCATGAAGATTCTTGGGCTAAGATCGACAGACGAGTCAAGTGAAAAATCTATTGTAAAGAATCTAATGACTTCGTATGAGAGTGTGGGTTCTACATCACGCATGAAAGATAGTAATGTCACACGATGTGTACTTACATCAATGACAGTATGCACTCAAATGAAGAAAGCTTGACTCATTAGAAAGACAAGAAAAACATTGAAAATAAGTAGAAAGTCTCTAATGAGAGCCCTGGGAAGGCGTTCAAAGAGTGGAAGATCCAAATAGCAATGAGTTATGGGCATTTTCCGGTAGACTACCGTGAAAAGATAAAGCAATTGTTGAAGCTTTGAAATCCTTGATTGAAGAATTTTGGAAGAATAATACATGGGTATCTCCTAATCAAAGAGATGTTGTAAGGAGGATTGGTAGTCGAATTCATGTTCCACATCCAAAACATTTTTTGGATTCAACTCAGACACAATTCTTTGCAAAATTTATGCATACATATCCTCAAACTAAAATTAGTCAGAGATATTTTGAAATGTGTAAACCTTTTTATGTCAAGATAAATCACACCATGCACAACTTGTTGTTGTAGGATACATATTGAATTTTCTAACCATTCTGAAGTTTATAGGAGTATATGTGTAGCTTTGCACTCTAACAATGTTTTGCAGGATTGTAACATAAATGTCCCACCTAGATCTTCAAGGAATTAATATCTACCATTTTATCTGAAAGAGTGGATGGTCAACACATTTTTACAAGCTCTCATGCTTGAATGGTACATGCATAGATTGTGGAGGTTTGGCGATGTTTGCCAATTTGTCAACATATGGAGAGTACGCATGCAATCGGTAATGAAATAGTGGAATTTGGAAAATATAAGACCGTGACATACAATCTAAAAGATGGAAAGAGGCTAAAAGATGTGATTTAGTAATTGAAAAAATTCCAGTGTATCAATTCATGGACATTTTTTGTAAAAAAATTATTTATGAGTATGCAAGGCATACACATAGAGCGTGATGGTTAGATATGCAATTCAAGTTACATGCAAGGACACATTCCCACTTGATACCATTGTTTCAGTTGTGGACTTTGTAGAGAACTACACAACTACAACCACAGAATGAGGTGCAAGCAAAGTATTACAGCTCTCAACAGGTTGCTATATTTGTTTCATATAGCATTCATGCATGCACCAAACAATATAGAGGAGAACAGGAAGATATTGAGCGAGTATCATTTTTATATTAGCAATGATCGCTCACATTCTACAGAGTTTGTACATGTTGCTTTCAACTATTTTATGGTCATTGGAAAATAGGGGCATAAAATATCATCGACATATCATTTGGTCAGATAATTGTGCATCCCAATTCAAGAATTCACAGATGTTTTATTAGTT
Source organism: Chamaecyparis obtusa (assembly GCA_027943335.1). NCBI lineage: Eukaryota > Viridiplantae > Streptophyta > Pinopsida > Cupressales > Cupressaceae > Chamaecyparis > Chamaecyparis obtusa. The sequence goes on along the minus strand of BSBK01008326.1, from coordinate 138,948 downwards.
GTGCAGGATGCATAAGATTACTAGAATTCAATATATGTGGAATTTCATAGAGGCCGGTCATGGAAAGGGAGAACACGATGGCGTAGGTGCATGTATTAAAAGAGCCTTAGCACGTGAAGACTTAAAGTACAAAGAGAAAGCAACATTGTTAGATGCGGGATGTATTGTCCAGTGGTGTAACACTACAATGGGTCCAGATAATGAGGGTGAGACTACGGTTCATAGATTTTTTTGGTTGATGAATGAAACTAACATTGCACCATATGAGGATTGTTGTACATTGACAGGATCAAGTGAGCTACACTCTTTTTGAAGTTGTAATGCAAGCTCATGGAGTATCCACACATGACATATGGCATGCTTTTTTTCATCATGTGTAGATGAAGATTGGGATGGGTGTGAGTCAAAGGAATGGGTTGACGAATGATATACATGTATTTTGAGTCCACTTGCCTCCTATCATCCCCATGAATCACTACAACCGACAGAAATGGAATCATTCCATTGACTTTGATCGCTTATCTGATCTAGTACAACCAAGTCGGTATTTTCCAAATACAAATAATCTCAAATTTAGTACTTTATCATAAATATTTAGTAAACTAATATCCTCATTATGTTTATATCATTACATGCCATGTTTTTGCTATTATTGAACCTGAAGACGATGAAGAAGGGGACATATTATTATTTGTGTCATTATGTAGAGGCAAAAATTTATCGATGGTGAAGAATTAAAATACCCTATAGGAGAAGTGGTTGTAACTGGTACATGGCTTAGACGGTATGCTATGAAGAACCCTAGGTTGTGGTTGTTCGAGGATTGGGAGACACACAGAAAGATTCTTCATTATTCAAACCTCGTCGTTGCATCAAATGTCCACTTAATCAGATATGGGGGAAGACCGCAAAAAAAAAATCTTTGGAAGGTTCATGAGTCAGACCATGAGGAAATACTTGAGAGAATCAAGGGTAGGGAAGACCCAATTGATTCATTGGACTAAATGGAGATACAAAATATCGTAACATGTCAAATTTATATAGCACTGTAAATTGGGTGGATTGTAAATTGCTCATGCATTACCCTGTATGTATAACAGGAAGTTTTTAACTTTTTAATTCACTTCCACAACCACACTAATGAGTTCACTATCACTTTTCTTTGTTCCAATCTTATTAAGCACTAGTACCCTCCTAGGCCACTTAGTGCACCTAATGCCTCCAACACACCAAAAACCAAACCAGATTTCTTACCTTGATCCCAATGTTATGGATCATCTTAACATGGTACATTAGACATGTTCAAACTCCTCTTTCACTCCTATCCACTCATCTTTCACCATTCTTCCACTATAGCCTTCCAAGATTGCCTAATAGCCCTGCCAAAACTGAAATCAGCATTTTTCTCCCAAACTTCCCAAACAACCTATCAATGTTTTTACATTTTTGAGTACCCTTTTCAGAGTTCCTAAGTTGATATCAATCTTAGACTTTAACTCTTTGACTGGTGTAGACTTCTTTTTTTAAGTGCTCTTCTCCCAGGCCTAATTAGCCCCTCTTAACAAAGCAACCTTATCACCCACTTACTTCCAGGGTTCCATGACCAAAAATAGTCTTTTATTATGATCCTAAACCAAGGATTTTCCACTTTTCAAGAATAGACAACAAGTTTTAAACACCCGACTACAAAACCCTCTATTTAAGGCCTTCACACCTGTGGCTTCTCCAATCTAACACCTCCACACACTTTCCAATCAAAATAAGGGTTTAAAGATCATGTAAAAAAACACCACATACAAAAAACCTAAAATATTCCAACAAAACCTAACCCAGAGCAGTAGGAAACTTGGTAACAGCCTTACTTCCTTCAGAAGCAACATGCCTAGCCAGCTCTCCAGGCATAACAAACTTGACAGCAATCTGAATTTCTCTAGAGGAAAGTGTCATGATCTTGTTATATTTCAGTAAAGAATCAGCCTCAAGAGTAATCTTATCAAAAATATCAATCATGAAGCTCTCCTTTCACATCATCTTCTTTAAGACTCCACACCTTAGGTTTCCTTCAGCAACTCCATATCCACCATATCAAACAAGTTATTGGTTTATGCGTGTTTAAGCTTGCCAATTGGTTGGACCATAAAAAAATACTTGATGACTCTAATTAGAGGATTCTACCATCAATTTGAATATTTGACACTTCTAGATGTAAAAACCCCAAATTGGTCCCAAAACCCCCTAGAAACTAGGGCTCGTCCAATGTCTTGTCTCCCAACACCATAGAAATTGAACTAAAGTTGATTCACCATCATTTGACCATCCTATGATGGATTCATGTATAAAATACCCCCTCCAAAGGCTAGAACATCTACTATTGTACCCTTGTAGAACAAACTTGACAGCAATCTCAAATTATCTGGAGGAAAGTGTCATGATCTTGTTATATTTCAGTAGAGAAGCAGCCTTGGGAGTAATCTTATCAAAAATATCAATCATGAAGCTCTCCATGATATCCATGGCAGCACTAGATATTCCCTTGGAGGGATGCACTTGTTTCAACACCTTGTATATTAACCTTTTGTAACTTCCTACACTTCTCTTCCTCTTCTTTTTCTTATTCTCTTCCTTTTGAACATCACTTTCTTTGCTTTTCTTAGCTTTGGAGAATCCTTTACTTCATTCTCTCCTTTCATACCATCTGCTTTAAGACCCAAAATAATGCAGAGGTTGCAGCAAGGAAATGGAGTGCCCTTCTCTTAGCTCCCACAACTCACCAATCAACTACAAAGGCTTAAGGGTATTCCCAAACTCCTATGATGGTGTAACACAACCAATTAAATGGACTTCTATCCCAATAAACTCCCTTTGCAAAGTTATACACTCAATCAAACTTCAATGCCTTTTTGGCTTTAGGGACACTAGGCCTAAAACTAACTTATTGTTAGAACTCTTCACCAGTGGACTTCCTGACCACTCCCAAGCATGTAGATGGTCCTCATATGAGCTAAGGCCTTTGAAATAACCCTTGGTTTACTCCCATCACAACCGTACCATAGCAAACTAGTCTTGCACACCAATTTCCTTGTAGCCTTCTCAACATAGGTTTTCTATTCTAACTTTTTCACAACTGAGTATCTTGACACAATTAGGGAATTTTCAAACACCTATTTGGAAGCTATTTAAGATCCCAAAGCCTTGCCTTCCAACTCCACTCCAGCACCACCTAACACCCACCTTGGACACAAACCTAATTGGCCTAGTTAGGCTTGGTTTACAAAGCAAGTATGAGGTATAGAGTTTTTGGAACTGATATAGGGCTTTAGATACTCTTCTCCAAATCCAAATGACTCAAAACCACCATTTCTTCACTCACTTATCTACTCTATACACTTCTTTACAACTTTCTCCTACTTTCTAGACTGAATCCTCACAAAAATTTAGTCTAGGGCCTGATGCATGAGGGCCTTTCCCTTCAAGCCAATGCATGAGCCTTTGGAATCCATTTGAATATAGACCTAGCTTGTATTTTCCAAATTCTTAGGTAAAACCTACAGTTTGAATGCAAGTTAGGCCACCATTAGTGTTCAGGACCCTAGAAAAGTTTGTTTCCTAAACTGTTTTGAGAAAAACTGAGATAACTTTAACCAATGAATCTAAATCTCTACCAAATCAATAGTAAGGTGAAATAACATGCAATGTAATATTGTCACATGCAAATCTCAGCTCTGCAAGCCCGTACATGCCTGTACAACTCTGAGAAATGGCTCAAAAATGGTTTGCATTCCTCATTTATGGCATCAGTTTACAAAAATCAACTTCTTACCATTATGGTTCGAAGTGAAAAGCATATATAACCTTCAAAATGAAGGTATATCGATTGGAGAACCTATTTGACTCTTGGGTTTCCAGTTCCAATCTCTCGAGCAACTTTTAGAAAGTTGCAACATCTACTTTTATTGCATTTTTGCAATTTTTTGAACTCGATAGAGTTTATGATTTCTCTTTGAGATCAAAACCTATCAACATGATTTTTAAAGTAAATATAATCTAAAATTAACCTTTAAAACTCCATAAGCCTAACCTAGCAAATCATCACTAACTAGGTAAACCCTATGACCTAAGGTATCTTAGGCTTATAACATTGCCAAAAGATCCTTGATCATACATCAAGGTTTTCAAACCAAAATTAGGATGATCTATTTAGATCCATCCTATTTATTACAAACACAAAGCAATTCAAATTCCTACTAGTGGAGGGTGCCCTACACCACAAAACCCCCTAGAAACTAGGGCTTGCCCAATGTCTCATCTCCCAGCACCATAGAAACTGAACCAAAGTTCATTCGTCATCATTTGACCATCCTTTGATGGATTCACTGCTCATTTTACAACAAAGGGAAGCCATCTATGGTCCAAGGTTTTAATTCAGCTGACAAGTGGAGAGCTTCTCAAGGTGCTAATCTCTTTCATAGAGAAGTTCCTACTTCATCTCAAGGTTCTCGTTTAGGTGACCAACTCCTTTGAGGTCCACAAATAGACCCATTAATTTCCCAAATTGGTTCGTTAGTAGGCAAAGAATTTGGTCATGCACTTCATTCTAGTACCACAAATATTTCTATTAGAAATGCCTATCCGTTAATGGCCTTGCATTTACGGGACTTGGGCATTATCCTTGAAATGCCAGTTCATTGCCACCTTTGGCAAGGCAGTCTCACTCCTCATTTTACAAAAAAGGGCAGCCATCTATGGTCCAAGGTTTTAATTCAGCTGACAAGTGGAGAGCTTCTCAAGCTACTAATCTCTTTCGTAGAGAAGTTCCTACTTCATCTCAAGGTTCTTGTTTAGGTGACCAACTCCTTTGAGGTCCACAAAGGGTAGATGCAATTTTGGAAAGAGTATCCCAATTGAAGAGTAATGGAAATTCTAGCGAGCATGAAGTTATTGCAGATACAATGGGTGTATCTCCTCCACTAAAAAATATAAGTACTTCTAGAGACTTGAGTTTAAATGGAGACTGTCTATTCCCAAACATGCCCCAGTCGAACAGATGAACCAGATGTTGCTTGAGTAAAGAAGATAGTGGTTTATTAAAGCATCTGCATTATCCCACTTGCTATCAGTTACTACTTTTTGAGTGGCTTGCTAGCTGCTTCTGTACAAGATTTTTGTAATATATAATGTCCTCATGCAAGTACATGCCATGCACAATCGTTCCAACCCCGTCGACGACTTTGTGCTTAAGTGTCCCTCAAGGTCCCTTAAGCATGGAATCGACAATCTTTGCGGGGTCATATCTCAGAGCTCATGCAGGGTAGAATCGATTTGTTAGGTCCTACAAGACCGTGTTGCCAAGGCCTAAAAAAGCCTGTCTCATTTTTCAGAGATTCAACTTATTTTAAATTCGGCAACACATTCTCGGTCGGTGTCAAAACTCAAGGTGTTCCTCAGCTGAAACGGTCAATGTTGCGTATCTTTCAAACCATTAGTCATAGCATCAAACCGTCAATTCCAAAAGCTCCAAATGGCCAGGTAAATGCTAGTGGAAACCTCATTCACCACGCACAGTCATCTGGACCCCACTGATGGCTCCGTGCTAAAGTGTCCCTCAAGGTCCCTTAAGCATGAAATTGGTGATCTTTGCGGGGTCATATCTTAGAGCTCATGTGAGGTAGAATCAATCTGTCAAGTGCTATAGGACCATGTTGCCTAGGCCTAAAAAAGCCTATCTCAGTTTTTAGAGAGTCAACTTATTTTAAATTTGGCAACACATTCTCGGTCAGTGTCAGATCTCAAGGTGTTCCTCAGCTGAAACGGTCAACGTTGCGTATCTTTCGAACCATCGGTCATAGCATCAAACTATCAGTTCCAACAGCTCTAGATGGTTGGGAAAATGCTAGTGGCAATCTTGTTCACCATGCACAGTCGTTCAAACCCCGCCGAGGGCTCCGTGCTGAATTGTCCCTCAAGGTCCCTTAAGCATGAAATCGATGATCTTTGTCAGGTCATATCTCAAAGCTCATGCGAGGTAGAATCAATCTATTAGGTGCTACAAGACCGTGTTGCCAAGGCCTACAAAAGCCTATATCAATTTTTAGAGATTCAACTTATTTTAAATTCGGCAACACATTCTCGGTTGGTGTCAGAACTCAAGGTGTTCCTCAATTGAAATGGTCAACGTTGCATATCCTTCGAACAGTCAATCATAGCATCAAACCATCAGTTCCAATAGCTTCAGATGGCTAGGTAAATGCTAGTGACCACCTCGTTAGCCATGCATAGTCGTTCGAACCCCGCCGACGGCTCTGTGCTGAAGTGTCCCTCAAGGTCCCTTAAGCATGAAATCGGTGATCTTTCCAGGGTCATATATCAGAGCTCGTACGAGGTAGAATCGATCTGTTAGGTGCTAGAGGACTATGTTGCCAAAGCCTACAAAAGCCTATCTCATTTTTTAGAGATTCAACTTATTTTAAATTCGGCAACACATTCTCGATCGGTGTCAAAACTCAAGGTGTTCCTCAGCTGAAATGGTCAACGTTGCGTATCTTTCGAACAGTCGGTCATAGCATCCAACCATTAGTTCCAATAGCTCTAGATGGCTAGGTAAATGCTAGTGGCAACCTCATTCACCATGCACAGTCATTCAAACCCCACCGACGGCTCTGTGCTGAAGTGTCCCTCAAGGTCCCTTAAGCATGAAATCAGTGATCTTTGTAGGGTCATGTCTTGGAGCTCGTGCGAGGTAGAATCAATCTCTTAGGTGCTACAAGATCATGTTGCCAAGGCCTACAAAAGCTTGTCTCAATTTTCAGAGATTCAACTTATTTTAAATTTGGCAACACATTCTCGATCGGTGTCAAAACTCAAGGTGTTCCTCAACTGAAATGGTCAACGTTGCGTATCTTTCAAACTATCGGTCATAGCATCAAACTGTCAATTCCAACAGCTCCAGATGGCTGGGTAAACACTAGTGGCAACCTCGTTCACCATGCACAGTCATTCAAACCCCGCCGATGACTCCGTGCTGAAGTGTCCCTCAAGGTCCTTTAAGCATGAAATCGACGATATTTGCGGGGTCATATCTTAGAGTTCGTGCAAGGTAGAATATTTTTGTTAGGTACTACAGGACTGTGTTGTCGGGGCCTACAAAAGCCTGTCTCAGTTTTTAGAGATTCAACTTATTTTAAATTTGGCAACACATTCTTGGTCGGTGTCAGAACTCAAGGTGTTCCTCAGCTGAAATGGTCAATGTTATGTATCTTTTGAATCGTCAATCGTAGCATCGAACCGTCAATTCCAACAGCTCCAGATGGATGGGTAAACGCTAGTGGCAACCTCATTCACCATGCACAATTGTTCAAACCCCACCGATGGCTCCATGCTAAAGTGTCCCTAAAGGTCCTTTAAGCATGAAATCGGCGATCTTTGTAGGGTCATATCTCAGAGCTCATGGAAGGTAGAATCAATCTATCAGGTGCTACAAGACCATGCTGCCAAGGCCTACAAAAGCCTGTCTCAGTTTTCAAAGATTCAACTTATTTTAAATTCGGCAACACATTCTCGGTCGGTGTCAAAACTCAAGGTGTTCCTCAGCTGAAATGGTCAATGTTGCGTACATTTTGAATAGTCAGTCAGAGCATCAAATCATCAGTTCTAGTAGCTCTAGATGGCCAGGTAAACTCTAGTGGCAACCTCATTCACCATGCACAGTCATTCGAACCCCGCTGATGGCTCCGTGCTGAAGTGTCCCTCAAAGTCCCTTAAGCATAAAATCGACCATCTTTGTGGGGTCATATCTCAGAGCTCATGTGAGGTAGAATCGATCTGATAGGTGCTATAGGCTCGTGTTGCCAAGGCTTACAAAAGCATGTCTCAGTTTTTAGAGATTCAACTTATTTTAAATTCGGCAACACATTCTCGGTCGGTGTTAGAACTCAAGGTGTTCCTCAGCTGAAATGGTCAACGTTGCATATCTTTTGAACAGTCAGTCGTAGCATCGAACCGTCAATTCCAACAGCTCTAGATGGCCAGGTAAATGCTAGTGGCAACCTCTTTCACCATGCATAGTCATTTGAACCCCACCGATGACTCCGTGTTGAAGTGTCCCTCAAGGTCCCTTAAGCATGAAATGGGTGATCTTTGCAGGGTCATATCTCAGAGCTTGTGCAAGGTAGAATCAATCTATCAAGTGCTAAAGGACCATGTTGCCTAGGCCTACAAAAGCCTATCTCAGTTTTCAAAGATTCAACTTATTTTAAATTCGGCAACACATTCTTAGTCGATGTCAGAACTCAAGGTGTTCCTTACCTAAAACGGTCAATGTTGCGTATCTTTCAAATAGACAGTCATAGCATCAAACCGTCAGTTCCAACAGCTCCAAATGGCTAGGTAAATTCTAGTGGCAACCTTGTTCACCACACATAGTTGTTTGAACCCCGCCGACAGTTCCATGCTGAAGTGTCCCTTAAGGTCCCTTAAGCATGAAATCGACGCTCTTTGCGAGGTCATATCTCAGAGCTCATGTGAGGTAGAATCAATCTATTAGGTGATACAGGACCATGGTGCCTAAGTCTACAAAAGCCTATGTTAGTTTTTAGAGTTTCAACTTATTTTAAATTCGGCAACACATTCTCAATCAGTGTCAGAACTCAAGGTGTTCCTCAACTGAAATGGTCAATGTTGCGTATCTTTTGAACCGTTGGACGTAGCATCGAACCATCAGTTCTAACAGCTCCAGATGGCTGGGTAAATGCTAGTGGCAACCTCATTCACTACGCACAGTCATTCAAACCCCGACGACGGCTCCATGCTGAAGTGTCCCTCAAGGTCCCTTAAGCATGAAATCAGTGATCTTTGCGGGGTCATATCCAGAGCTCATGCAAGGTAGAATCGATCTGTCAGGTGCTATAGGACCGTGTTACCGGGGCCTACGAAAGCCTATCTTTGTTTTCGGAGATTCAACTTATTTTAAATTCACAACACATTCTCAGTCGGTGTCAGAACTCAAGGTGTTCCTCAACTAAAATGGTCAACGTTGCATATCTTTTGAATAGTCATTCGTAGCATCAAACCATCAGTTCCAACAATTCCAGATGGATGGGTAAATGCTAGTGGCAACCTTTTTCACCATGCACAGTTGTTCAAACCCCACCGACGACTCCGTGCTGAAGTGTCCCTCAAGGTCCCTTAAGCATGAAATTGGTGATCTTTGCGGGGTCATATCTCAGAGCTCGTGTGAGGTCGAATCGATCTGTTAGGTGCTATAGGACCATGTTGCCTAGGCCTACAAAAGCCTATCTCAATTTTCAGAGATTCAACTTATTTTAAATTTGTAAACACATTCTCGGTCAGTGTCAAAACTCAAGGTGTTCCTCAGCTGAAACGGTCAACGTTGCGTATCTTTCGAACAGTCAATCATAGCATCAAACTGTCAGTTCCAATAGCTCCAGATGGCTGGGTAAACACTAGTGGCAACCTCATTCACCACACACAGTTGTTTGAACCCCGTCGACGGCTTCGTGCTGAAGTGTCCCTCAAGGTCCCTTAAGCATGAAATCGGCGATCTTTGTGGGGTCATATCTCGGAGATCGTATGAGTTAGAATTGATCTATTAGGTGCTACAAGACCGTGTTGCCCAGGCCTTCAAAAGCCTATCTCAATTTTTAGAGATTCAACTTATTTTAAATTTGGCAACACATTCTTGATTGGTGTCAAAACTCAAGGTGTTCGTCAGCTGAAATGGTCAACGTTGCGTATCTTTCGAACTGTCGATCGTAGCATCGAACCGTCAGTTCCAATAGCTCCAGATGGCCAGGTAAACACTAGTGGAAACCTCATTTGCCAGGCACAGTTGTTCGAACCCCGCCGATGGCTTCATGCTGAAGTGTCCCTCGAGGTCCCTTAAGCATGAAATCGGTGATCTTTGCGGGGTCATATCTTAGAGCTCATGCGAGGTAGAATCAACCTATCAGGTGCTACAGGACTGTGCTGCCAAGGCCTACAAAAGCCTGTCTTAGTTTTCAGAGATTCAACTTATTTTAAATTCGGCAACACATTCTCGGTCGATGTCAGAACTCATAGTGTTCCTCAGCTGAAACAGCCAATGTTGCATATCTTTCAAACCATCGGTCATAGCATCGAACCATTTGTTCCAACAAATTTGAATGGTCGGATAAATACTACTGACAACCATTTTTGGCACACACATTCGTTCAAACGACACTGACGACTCCGGGGTGAGTAATAGGATGAGTGCAAATATGTATTCTAATATTTGTCATTAACAATCAGTTAATTAGGGGACAATTAGAAGTTAGTTTGTAAAAGCATAAGGTTGCACATCCACATCTGTCATAGTAATCTTATTAATAAAAGAACTCTTTCCAACATTAGGGTACCCCAAGAATCCTTATATTATGTAATGTCCCCAATTTAGCAAGTACTTGTGCTTGCTATTGTCAGTTCATTAATGTGATTCCCATCAGCTGATGGAATGTTTCAAAAGTGGTGGGTGGCTAGCAAATCTAGGTGCATTTCTGGTAGTGCTGTGAATTAACTTCAAGAGGTTTGTTGTTTGAAGGTTTTAATATAGAGACTGCGGTGACCAGACTTAATTATCATAACCGCAGGGTCTTTCAATTCTCTGTCAGGCGTAAGTCTTCTACAAACGGTTCTTCCCAGCAGGAGTGGGTTTGATAACATTATCGGGTGTGTGAGTTGATGCTTTTCTATTACATTCCAGTAGCCATAAATTCAATAACAGAAGTTGTGTGAGCAATTTCAGCTGGAGATTATACTTTCAATCATAGCAAATGAAATAACAGGTGCATGAATGTTATTTTAATTTGAGGAGATTATGAAATATTAGAAATTATAATAATGAACATGGAGTTTCAATTTATCGAATGTCTTGAAATTTAAATGAAGAATTTTCAACCAAGCTATAAATAAATTGTTGAAGCATTAGTATTCAGATTTGTCAGAATTTCTTTAAAAAATTATCATTGCAAGAACAAGAGCCACTTCAGCTTCTTACATATTATATTTATACATTTATGCATTCATTTCATTACTTTTGTTATTATTACAGTTAAGGAATTGACTGTTATTGAGGACAGTGACTGGCATTTGTAGCACAGTCAACAAGTTAAACATACAAGCATAACTATAAGGTATGGGAAATTTACAAAGCAAAGACATGAACATAAAAATAATTTAGTATACATAAATACACCAAACACATGAATTGCATACCTAAAACATAAAAAATATATATTCGTAGGGCATGAAGTCAAATACATATATCCAATAATGTCATACATTGAATATATTCAATACAGTAAAATTGGCTTCCTCAAAGCCAAATGGATGTACAATGTATCACTGATACAATATAAAAAAAATATTTCCACTAATGCCATATAGGCATATAATCCATATCCCTAATCTAGTCCTTTCCCACTAGGGGAAGAAAACAAATCCCAAGCTGTCTTCAATCATCGCGTCGATGGAGATGTAGTGGATACCATAGTCTTCTGAGTGTGCTCACTCATCCTCCTATCTAGACTCTTCTGTAGCTCAACCTGATAAAAAAAAAATTAGATAGAGATAACTAATATACATCAAAATTGAATTATACAATGACATAAAATTGAATATTGGCTTACCACTAGCAAATAGTCACTATGTTCATCCACCGAAGGCGCATGCTGGCGATCTGGAGTCATAAGTCCCTACAACAATGATCAAAATAATAATTAAAATACATACATGGATATCATTATAAAATTCAATACAAACTATTAAAATAACAATTAAAGTTAAGTGATCTCTTTCATACCTCAATCAGTGCTTCAGAACTAGCTACTGCTACAGCTACTCCACGATCCAAAGTATCACGGACAGAAGGAGGAGTCTCTGATGTCAAAAGCTGAAAATGAAACAAAAAAAGTAAATTATGCAATTATCAAGATTACATATATTTTTTACAACCCTACTAATGAGTAAATGATACCTCCGTGAAGGTTCCACTGCGTCCTCTAGTGTGCGGTGTCGAAGTCCAAGCTCCAACATTCAACTAGTGCACATGTACATGGAAAATTATAAGATAACCATTCATATAAGAACGTACTACTGACATGTTAATTATAATGCATTATTACATGTATACCTGTGGACTCAATGGTGACCTCACAAACCCAAGTGAAAGAATGTAATCATCGTGCCTCTGGATTTTGATCATAATTTGTCTAGTAATTTAGTCATTCATTCATTAATTAAATATGATCAATTAAATCCAATTAATATGCAAATAAAGATACCTCAAGGAAAGTTGCACGATGCCCTTCCCTATCTGTTGTGAATGTCAATGGTCCACTAGTGCACATCTAATGCACATGCACAATAAGTTAGGATACAATTATTCATATAATTACATAATAATCAAATATGTTAATTAAATGTTTTATTCGATACATACCTGTGGAATTGACGACAATGTGTAAAAGGGGACATTAGGATTATTGCCACTTCCACTACCACCGCCACCGCCACTGACACTCTTGCCCTAAATTTTCATCATAAACAATAGATAATAAATTAAATAGTTATTCTTTTATAAATGAAATGTGATAAAAGCAATTTAATGAACTTGGAAATATTTACCTGTGTGTCAATGCCAAATGTCGTATTTAGAAAGTTATCAGTCATCAATCCAGAATCCTCTTGCTCTCTCTCGCTGGTACCAAATGTGCACAAGCATCCACATGACTGACAAATATGCCCCCTCAAGGATTGACCATAGTCACCCTCAACTAAAGGAGTGGCATACTGAATGAGAGTCTGTGTCAAAGCACTAATCGTGCCTAGTGTGTCTGCCTCTACATGTTCCTTCACAACAGAAGGAATAGTAGCATGATCCAATAGTGGCTTGCCACTAACAACCCTAGGTGCATTAGGGTCACGATGTGCCCCTGCTCGATCAAAAGATGAACCCCCTCCTCTACCCTGAGAATCCAGCATGTCAAAATAATTTGGCACCACCTTGAGTACAAACTCACAATAGAGTTTCCTCAAGAAATATATGGGAACTTCATGATTGTTACAAGGAGGAGAATCAAAGACCATCCACCATCTCTCCCAAAAATTGTTTTTAATGTCTTCATTTATGCACCAATGAATTGGGAACCTCCTTGTTGTAGTTCTAAGAGTATTTGCGTCCCCTGGTATTTTAAATAGCTGGCAAATGTCATCTTTTGTGATTTTTTTCTTTTTTATGTCCGCATAAGATAATTTATTTATGTAGTATTGCTTTTGTTCTTCTCTTTTATCCTACCATAAATTAATTTTCCCACTAATTGCACTTACGTGGGTCAAGATTGCTTCCAATGATTTTGCAAGTCTTGCCCTTCCGGGATTTGTATCACTAGAATCTTTTAACCTATTAATTAAAGATTCTAATTCTTTTTGCCCTCTTTCAATTTGGTTCAATAAATTTTGTTGTGTTCCAAGAGGAGGTTTCTCGATTGGTGGAGGCAATTGAGGTTCATTTTCTTCATTTCTTTCTTCATTCGGTTCTTCATTTGGTTCTTCATGAGGAGATGGAGGGTTTGGTGGAGGGTTTGGGGGAGGGAGATTATTTATTCCTGGCAATTAAAAAAACTACATTTTAAAATATTGATTACGCAACAAATTTAAACAAAAACAAATTTGAACAAAACAAATTACAACAAAACTAAAATTTTAAAACAAAAAGAGGCATGATAAGTTGTAAAAACACTTACCTCTTCTCCGGGATCGAACTTGATGACGTCATGGAGCCATTTGATCAATGGATGAACACAAATAATCAATTCACAAACAACTATAATAGGGCATGCGCACTTTCAAATAACCTCTTAGCTGAAAACGCGGGTTTGAGAAAGCAAAATAAGCTCAAACCCGCATGTAGCAAAAATATATAAGTTTTTACAAAAGGTGTGCGCCCTATAGGGCGCACTCCCTTTAGTGTGTGTGCACTATGCGCGATGGAGGGCCAAAAAGAAAAGTGGTATCTTTTTGGTCCCCCATCTTTGTGCACTTACTCATAACAAAGCTTACCAAGTTTTTGTTGTTTAATCCTTTTGTTTTGACGGGCACTTCTCTGACGCTCAAGCATCATGACCTCATTCGCAAGATTGGCATTCACAAGGAAAACAACATGTACAAATACATTGTGATCATTGTGGCCATGAGTCACATCGAAGTATTAGAGGCTAGGATACACAATCTGAAGCTTTGCGGCCTCTCGCCTGAAGAAGCCCTGCAAGTAGTTAGGGCTGACCCTTCAGTCCTCAACAAGTCAGAGGAAAATGTTAAGAAAAAGAAGGACTTTATTCTCAATCATATGGAACTCTCTGTAGACTTTCTTGTAAACTATCCACACATGCTTACAATGAGTTTGGACAAGGTAATGAGGCCCAGGTTTTTAGTTTTGAAAAATGTGACAGCAATGAATGGAGCGGGGGAGGTTAAGCCGACTTGACTTTTTTCAATGTTGTTGATGACCAAGGCCAAGTTTGTTGTCCAGATCATTCAAGGACATCCTAAATCTACTACTCTGCTGACTATTTATAAAAATGTTATTGCTAATGTCTCAAAAAGATAAAAGATAAAGGCCTTTTCAGTTTCTTAGCATTTTTAAGAAAAAATGTTAATCCCATGAAAGTTGAGTTGAAAAATGTTAATCCTCTAAAGCCTCTGAAGAGGCTAGGACCTTGAGAGGCAACTATAGGAATATCATTTCCTGCAGGATCTTGGAGGAAGATTCTTCCCTCCTTTGCAAACCCTTATCGAGTGAGGAGATCGAGAAGGCTATTTTGTCCCTTAAGGATGACAAGGCTCTGGGCCCTAATGAGCTCTTGGTTGAATTTTACAAAGCTAACCTTAGTTGGATATGCACCAACCTGATGGAGATCTGCTCTGAGGCCCTCACCTCTGGTTCCCTTGGTAACTCTATAAATAATGGCATTATCAAACTGATCCCCAAAGATGGTGACAAAGCCCTTATTAAAAATTGGAGACCTATTTCCCTGCTTAATGCGTCCTATAAAATTATTGCTAAACTTTTGGCCCTCCATTTAGAGAAAATCCTTCCTAAATTTATCTATTCCACCCAGACTCACTTCATAAAAGGGAGATATATTCTGGAAAATCTTATCACTGGTTGGGAAGCCATGGATTGATGTAAGTCCTCCAACCAGGATATGGCCATGTTCCTCCTTGATTTTGAAAAATCTTACAACATGATTGAATGGGATTTTATTATTATGATGCTGGTATCCTTTGGACTCCCTTACCAATTTTGTAATATTCTTAAAATCCTGCTTAAAGATGCATCTGCTCAAATCGATGTTAATGGCTCTCTTTCATCTCCCTTCCCCCTTGAAAGATCTATTAGACAAGGTTGTCCCCTTGCCCTTGCCCTATTTTTTATTGCCTCTGACGCCCTTTCATACATTCTAAGGGACAATACCCTCTCCCCTTGTGTCAAAGGTGTCCAACTTCCTGATAGTTTTGAGTTGATAAATAACCAATTTGCTGATGACACTAACCTTTTTCTTGAGCTCTCTGAGTAGAACTTTGAAGCCTTGGAGAATAAACTCTAATTCTTTGGCAAGATCTCTGGTGCCCATGTCTCCTAGACTAAATCTATCCTCTTGGGGTGGAAGGAGCACCCCCCTGACTGGCTTGCTAAATTTGGATACCAATGGGGGGGGTCCTCACAAGATTGTTAGGTACCTTGGCATACCCTTTTCGGTTAGCCCCTATCTCAAGGATATGTGGCTATGGGTTAAATACAAAATAAATAAAAAGCTTAATAAATGGCACAATAGATTTCTCTCTTTAGCTAGCAGAACGGAAGTTTGTCAAAAAAAATTGTCTTCCTACACTGTCTACTATGCCTCAACCTGGATGTTTAACGACTATCAAATTCTTGAAATCCAAAAGGACATTAGGAACTACCTTTGGTCTGATGGTAAAGGAAATAAAAAGAAGCATGATGTGAAGTGGGATTGGTGCCACATTGATAAGAGCATGGGAGGTATTGGTCTTAAGGACTTCAAAGCCTAGGGCATTGCTCTTGCTGCTAAATGGGTCTTCCAAGCTATGGAAGGGCAAGAGCCCTGAAAAAATCTTATTAGAAATAATATTGAACGGGGTGTCCCTAAGGCTGCTAAGACCTGGAAGTCCCTCCCATTTAGTGACCTAGTTGCTGGTAACTTTGCTATCTCTGTTCAAGGCTCTTGTATCTTCAAGACTATATGGAAGGCTTGGGAGAAGGTTAGAGAACACTTGACTAATAATAGGTTCTACAGTAATAACCTCATCCATGGAGAAAGATCTATATGGTGGAATCTCACTCACTTGAATAAACCTCTTTCCCTCACCCAAGGTTGTTCAGCTAAGCTTTGGGCTAAAAAAGGTATTACTCATTTTGTTGATATCTTGGATCAAGACACCCTTATTAGCTAGGAGGAGTTGAGCTCTTTATATAACCTCCCCCCTTCTCAAAAGAAGACCTACAATTTGATTGCCAAGGCCCTCCTCTCTCTTCCTAGTAAATGCTATGTGGACTCTCACAAATTTTTAAAATTTAAATGGGCTGATGGATCTAGACTCTCTAGAATCAAAGCCCGAAATATATATAGTGTTATTACTTATAATGACTCAGTTGTTAACCATCTTAATACTACCTGGTATTATCAATTAGATACTGAGATTTGGAAGAAGCACCTTACTAGAATTTGGAAAATCTCTATTGATCCTAAAATTAAATGCTTTAAATGGTTGATGCTTATTGATAGACTTCCTATAAGGAAAGATGGTGTTAATGTTGAAATATGCAATTTTAGTAGATTGCCAAGCACTTGCAGACATATTTTTTTTACTGTTCTATTGCTAAAAAAATTTGGTTATTATTTGGCATATATTATCTGCAGCATATTAACATTTTTAATATCATTACCAGTTATATTCAAGGTCTTAAGAAGAATTCTAACAATTTTTGGCTTATCTTATCTTCTAATATTCTCTAGTTCATCTGAAAATCTGAAATGAAGACAGGTATCAGGGCACTCCCAAAGTTCTTACTGATTCTTTTCGAAGACTCACTCTTTTTAAAATCTCCATGCCGGTTTCCATAAACATGAAGATTGATCGTGATAAGTTCACTCATCTGCTCAAAGACGGGCACATTACTATGTTCACTTATGAGCTGGAAAATGCGGCTGGTTGGAGAAAGAATTTGAACAATCTGTTTAACTTTCAAAAAGCTCTTGCTCAGTTGACTAAGGAGCTCAAAAGTAATAGAGATCCCTCCATTACTAAGTTGACGATGCTTAATCAAATTCAGGAGAAGAACAACCTTGTTTGGATGGAAGACCCTCTTGGGTGGACTTCCTGGGCCCCGATATTTGAAGATGTTCTTCACTAGCTGCATCTCTTTGTTATTTCTAAACTTGTTATATTGTAGTACGATTAATTTTTGGTGCTGAGGCTTGGCCTCCTCTCCTTGTTTTGTAATCAGTGAAAATTTATTTTTGATCCCTCTATCTTTAATATAAAAAAATTTATTTTATAAATGTATTAATAATCTTAATTTTATTAATAAAAATTTTAATTATATGATCAATAATATTATATATTTTTTATTGTAATAATATTTATATATTATATATAAATTTTAACTTTAATATAATAAATATTTTAGAATATATAATAATTATAAATGTAATATTTCTTAAATGAATATGCAACCTGTAAGAAATAATAACTGCAAAAGCAATTAAATAGAAATCAAAATGTATCTCTCTTATTCTCTTCGAATTCTTATATAGACTATTTTGTTATTTATTTGTTTATAAAACTAAAAAGTTGCCTTAAAAAATGCATAGACATAGTGCTTCCAAGAAATGTGTGTATAAGACTAATTTTTCAACCAATAAGAAAGGTGTAAATTAATTTTGTTAATTTATGAACATAAAAAATGTGCATCTAACAATAGAAAATATGAATTTTTCCACACAATGAGAAATATATTGGTGGAGATTGGTCCAAAACAATTCATTTAAGCACTGGTTAACACTAACAATCCAAAAAGTGATGAAATAGTACTTGCTTAGCCTATGGCAAGTACTAATAAAGGGTTAGTCATCATGAACAATAACAACTTTAAAGTTAGGACTATTGGTGCAATGTTGTGGAAAATATTAGACATTAAATAAACAATTATAGATATTAAATTAACAAGTGTGAGTATTAATAAAAACAACTCCTTTCTATTAGAAGATGTTCAAGTGTTAGATACTATCATAGACTATATAAATTATTCCTATATATAACATGAATATTATATTTATAGATAACCTCTCTATATTAATCTTATCCACAAGTTTATTACTCCTCATTTTTGTAGAGTGAGAACGCAGTGTTTTTTGATTGCTTTTGGCTTGCATCAATGTAGCTCCCATCTTATTGTGTTTATGATTGCAAGTTGAGAGAATGGTGAAAGAAGCTGAAAATTTTGCTAAAGAAGACAAGGAGAAGAGAGAAGCAATTGACACGTGTCCCCTGAGTCATGAAGCTCCCATTACGACTCTCTAGAGAGCCGACCAATGGCTCGATCTGAATGCTCCCTTCATCATTTGCTCTAAGAATACACGCAGAGGGTTCTGAGAACGCACATAGATAGAATTTTGATGGGCATTTGTCTTAGCGGGCATTTGGAGAGGGCATGGGAAAAGTGTCCTTCATAGCAGCGACAGACTCCATCGAGAAATCTATGACATAGATTAATTGCTGACACACTCCAACAAAGGGGTCTTGGACTTGCGGACATAACAATACAGGCTCAGACAAAACAGCAAGGGCTCCGGACTTGCGGACCTGCACACCGAAATCTTTTATGGATCATCGGTGGCCACAAAGTAATCCTCGGAGTTTCGGAGGTTTAGAACTCTGAAAGCTTTTGGAGTTTTAGAACTTCAGCCTCTAAAATATACAAGGAGACTTTGGTCTCTAAAAACCCCTAACATTATAGTTGTTGTAATCCTCGGTGTTTCGGAAGTGTACAACTCCAAAATCTTTTGGAGTTTCAGCGATTCGGTCTTTGAAATACACAAGGACACTTTGGTCTTTGAAAATCTCAAACACTAACTGCCAACAAGCTCTGAATAATAGTAGGCTCTAACCTGTGAGTAATTTGGATGCAGAGGTCGAGCCAACAACTCACTGAGACCGTAGCTGACACCGTAATTGATTTCTACAAATTTGTATGCCCAAAAGACGTTTATGCCCAGTTACCACTATCTCAAATCAAAACCGGAGAATTGGTGGTTTAAAGCGTGAGACGGGTTTTGTGGGCGTACAGACGCGAGCAACCTAGCAGGTAAAGCCTATCGGCTAATAATAAATTTGTGGGTAAGATTAATATAGAGAGGTTATCTATATAATATCTATGAATGATATTATAAGATAACCTCTCTATATTAATCTTATCCACAAATTTATTATTAGCCGATAATTTATTATTAGCCTATCGGCTAATAATAAATTTGTTGCTCGCGCCTTAGATAAATTTGCAAAAATCAATTACGGTGTCAGCTCTCAAATTTATCTAGGACACAAGCAACAAATTTATTATTAGCCGATAGGCTAATAATAAATTTGCAGAAATCAATTACGATGTCAGCTACAAATTTATCTAGGACGTGAGCAACAAATTTATTATTAACCGATAGACTAATAATAAATTTGTGGATAAGATTAATATAAAGAGGTTATCTATATAATATCTATGAAAGTTATCTATATAATATCTATTCATAGATATTATATAGATAACCTCTCTATATTAATCTTATCCAATAGATATTATATAGATAACCTTTTATATTAATCTTATCCACAAATTTATTATTAGCCGATAGGCTTTACCGGATATGTTGCTCGCGTCCGTACACCCACAAAACCTGTCTCACGCTTTAAACCACCAATTCTCCGGTTTTGATTTGAGATAGTGGTAATTGGGCATAAACGGTTCTACACGTCTTCTGGGCGTACAAATTTGCAGAAATCAATTACGGTGTCAGCTACGGTCTCAGTGAGTTGTTGGCTCTACCTCTGCATCCAAATTACTCACAGGTCAGAGCCTACTGTTATTCAGAGCTTGTTGGCAGTTAGTGTTTGAGATTTTCAGAGACCGAAGTGTCCTTGTGTATTTCAAAGACCGAATCGCTGAAACTCCAAAAGATTTTGGAGTTGTACACTTCCGAAACACCGAGGATTACAACAACTATAATGTCAGGGGTTTTTAGAGACCAAAGTCTCCTTGTATATTTCAGAGGCTGAAGTTCTAAAACTCCAAAAGCTTTCAGAGTTCTAAACCTCCGAAACTCCGAGGATTACTCTGTGGCCACCGATGATCCATAAAAGATTTCGGTGTGGTGTGCAGGTCCGCAAGTCCGGAGCCCTTGCTGTTTTGTCTGAGCCTGTATTGTTATGTCCGCAAGTCCAAGACCCCTTTGTTGGAGCGTGTCAGCAATTAATCAATGTCATAGTTTCTCGATGGAGTCTGTCGCTGCTACGAAGGACACTTTTCCCGTGCCCTCTCCAAATGCCCGCTAAGACAAATGCCCATCAAAATTCTATCTATGTGCGTTCTCAGAACCCTCTGCGTGTATTCTCAGAGCAAATGATGAAGGGAGCATCCAGATCGAGCCACTGGTCGGCTCTCTAGAGAGTCGTAATGGGAGCTTCACGACTCAGGGGACACGTGTCAATTGCTTCTCTCTTCTCCTTATCTTCTTTAGCAAAATTTGCAGCTTCTTTCACCATTCTCTCAACCTGCAATCATAAACACAATAAGATGGGAGCTACATTGATGCAAGCCAAAAGCAATCAAAAAACACTGCCTTCTCACTCTACAAAAATGAGGAGTTGGATCACAGAATTTTGAAATTACCTTATCAGTAGGTAGGGTACTTGCACCCGTTATGGTAATATCTTGCTTCTTTCCAGTGCCTTTACCTACAGCAGTGACTGAGAGGATATCGTTTGCATCAATGTCAAACTTAACTTCTATTTGAGGCACCCCTCGAGGAGCAGGTGGTATTCCATCCAACCGGAAACTCCCAAGAGACTTATTGTCTCTCACAAACTCACGTTCCCCTTGCAAAACGTTGATTTCAACACTTGTCTGACCATCAGCAGCTGTAGAAAACGCCTCAGATTTCGAAGTGGGTAGAGTGGTATTCCGTGGAATGATTTTTGTCATTACACCACAAAGAGTTTCCAACCCAATTGATAGTGGGGTGACATCCAGAAGCACAATATCACTGACACCGCCAGCCAACACTCCAGCCTAATAACCAACACATCAGAAATATATTATCGATTGATTTCATATCCAGAGAAATACATGATGAAGACAAAAATCTGCAGTCAAAATCTCCAAGACAATTTTGCATCTTGCAATGAATTCTCCACGCGGGTCTTTAGCCTGCAACAAGTGTACACATGGAGAGAATGTATAAATCTAATCCACAATGCAATGTATAAAGTGTACCTCTGCCCATGAGCACCAAATTGTATGTAGAGTAAACTGCAATTTTCTGCAAAGAGGAAACTGTAAAATCTTACCGGTCAAGTAGATCTGAACACAACTCTTCGAATTTAGCCCTTGTAAGGTTTGTCTCAATATGCTTAGGACCAAGGAGGAGAGAGAAGCAATGGACACAAAATAAAAATAGCTATATTTATTATTTACATATGTTATAATTATAATATAATATCATATATAAATAAAGTTAGACTTAATAGATTGAAAATTATTGTTGTATTCCCATGTACATTATGTGGTCACTTCATTGAATTCTCTAACCATTTGTTTCTTTATTGCCCTTATGTTAGGGAAATTTGGTATCTAGACTTGGTATTTTTCCCTTGAGCCTACTCCATTTTCTCATTTTCAGAGATGCATGTATTATTTGCCTACTTGTTCTTTGCATGGATTTGGGAGGTAATCCCCTCTATTGTTATTTAGAACATCTAGCTATAGCGTAATAACATGTTCTTTAAATAAAAGTTTTCTTTTCTATTTGAATTTTTGAATCTAATTGAGAAGACTATATCAAAAATTGTTACGAGCTACATTTACACCTTTTCAACAGATCCAGTTTCGGCATCCTCTTTTACTGCTTTCAAAGGTAGGGAAGATGCTGGCACAAGTTGGAGAATTTGGCATGATACCTGCAGACTTAATCTCCATATATTGCATCGTGTCTACCAAGACCAATAATTTCTTTTAACCCTATTCATATCCTACAAACTAGGAATCACTAGCAGCGTATGAGATAAAAAAATGAAGTGGAAAAACTCTAATTTCTCTTGCATTACCTCCTCTGATTTACAATCGACAGCTAGAGGAACGACACTTAAATATGGTGTAAACTGCGTCAAACACACCATCCATTCCTATATTTTCATGGGCAGTTTCTTTTCGCGGTGAAGATTTTGTCATATTTTTGCACCTATCTACCATAGGACTATGCATATATTAGGATTCTCGGTGACTCTTGAAGGGTTACTTGTGATTTTCACACCATTTATAGGTATCCTTCATCTCCACCATCTTAAAATCCATTTATAGGTTTTTCTCAGTACCCATTCTGTCGCTTATCCTCCACCCACTCCCATTGTCGCCGCCCTCCATTCTAAGACTAATTGAAGCCAAAAATAGGGTAAAAGATGAATTTGGTGGAGATGAATTGATCATTGATTATGTTGGTTGTTTATATATTTTTGTATTTGTTGTTGGTGTTGGTCCTTTTCTTTTTTTTTCTCTATTTTCTTATTTTCCTGTGTGAAAATCTTGAGTTGAGTTTAGCATGCAATGGTCAAGGGATTCATATATAATATGTTTTATCCAGTTTCAAATACCTTCCGAAGGTTGGTACTTCTGCACTCTGTAACTATGAATATATAAAAATTTAAAGGAAATAGTAGGGCACCACTCTGATGAAGAGATATATGCAATGCTAAAGGAATGTAGGATGGATCCCAATGAGACCGCGCAAAAATTGCTTTATCAAGGTACGACCTTGGGTTTTATTATTCATTTTTGGGCTTTGCTTAATTTGTGCTACTACTAACATTTTTAGGCCTTTAGGAACACTGCAACTCGGGCTTGTTGCATTGTTGTAATGGTAAGTTTTATGTGTTTAAATAAAATAAAGTGAAAAATCATGCTGGGTTTTGGATTTTACAAAAGTCCTATTGCAATAAAAAATTGATCTCTTTGGGTCGATGGAGTAGAGTATGAGTTTTAGGGTAAAAGAGATGTTACTTCCCTGCGTGATTGTTGTTGCAATAAGTTAGCATCAATTTTATGTGGCCTTCGTAGCCATGTTTGTAATAATGCTAGAGAAATAAATCATGGGAAACAATTACACTTGTTAAAAAAATTGAAGTAGATAATTCAAATAGTGCAGATTGTACCTAATTTTGACCATAAAGAAAATTAGAAATCTGATTCGCTTAAAGAAAAATCATACAAGATACTTTTCTATATGTTGGAAGTTATGTACAGAATGTGCCCTATGAGTTTTTTTCATACATATAATTCTATCTAATAACTTACCCAGAAATGTTCCCTTTATTTCTACATACATATCATTCTATCTAAATGTATCCCTAGATGACTACAATGACCACAACCAAGCAACACTAGTTCATTACAAATTTACTTCAATGATCACCCAGGGAAAGTAGCACCTCTTATAGCCTAAAAACTCAATACTCAATATACCTAATAAAACCAGTTTTCAATTACAAATAAGACTTCTAATGTAAAATTCAAGGGCCAAAATCCATCAAAATTTTCTACTTCATTTTTTTAGTAGTGGACCAACACAATATGGAGAAATCTTAAATCAAGCATTGTATCCAAGTTGTCCTACTCCCTCCTGGTTGTATCTAAAATGTTTTGGTCTGCTCAAGGGGTGAGGGAGAGCCCCAGGGACATTTCTGAGGCATGCCCTAATCTCTAATACATGATGAGAATGGGGAAACCTATAAAATACTCAATGACACATCTCTGTATACATTGATATTCTATATGGAAAAATTCCAAATAGCAGTTCACAATCTGCACTAAAAGCATGGATTGTGAATATATATGTTATTACAATGTGTGTAAAGTTGCACTGCCATTACAACAGAGAAATCAACCACACAAACAAATAAACTTTTAAAAAATAGAATAAGCAGCAACATATTGAATATAAATTGGTAGCTTTTTAGCATTTTTTTTTCTAATCATAAATTACATTTCTTTTGAAGCCTCTATGATTTTATGTCTACAATAAAAGTGGAATTTTTTATTTTACAAAATAGAGTTTCCTCTATTTTTCAGAACAAGGCATTGCTTTTTTAATATTTTCATGTTTATGATTTTATACTTGTTAAGGTTTTGACCTAGTGTCTAAGACGTCATAAGGTTATTGTTTACTATGTTTAATATGAAGCTACTTGGTATTGGTTATTCCAATTGCCAATGTACCTTTGAGGAGTGCCAACAACACTTTAATTTATCGTAGTTCCTAGTCATGTTGGACATTTTGAATCTTTTTTATTTAACTTACTGTGTCAGGTTACCAACATATGATTTTTGACGGAAGATAATTTTATTATTATATCGAATGATTGAGTGTGAAATTATCATTCTACAAAATTGTGAAAAGATACCTGATATGTTTCTTTATTAGTTCTTTTTGTGGTTCCCTAAATTTTAGTAAATTGGAAGCTTGAAAGAATTATAGAAGTTGTAAAGTTGTAACTGGCATTTTTTTTTTGTATGGAGAGTTAAGGATTGGAATGTAATTTTGTATGGAGAGTTAAGCATTGGAATGTAATTTTTCAAAATTGTATGGAATCCATGTCTCTACATTTTACAAAATTACAAAATTGATATATAATATTTTTTTCTCCAAAATCTTAAAATGGTGTAGGGGTCAATTTTTCCTTAACAAAAAGCAAAGGAACCAATAGTCTTACAAATTGAAAAAATAATAAAATACACTATAAACTTGCTTTTTTTCTTCTTATTCCTCATTTTTTAATTCCTATACATATTTTCTTAGTTTGGATATAATGTGTGCTTTGTTTTTTATCCTTCTATTTTTTAAATTTTATTTGAGCTGTGTTTTTTTTGGAGAAATTTCCCTACAAAATTTGGAGCTTGTACAGTTTTAAGTACAATATAAGAAGGAATAATCTAATTCAAAAAAAGTATCTTGGGGATGATTAAGGATTGTCAAATTAATCAAAGGTAGGTTGTGCTAATAGTACCCAAGTGCAATGTAATACAAGAGATACAATCACCTTTGATATATAGGTGGAATAAATAGGTAGAACTTGGTTTCAAACATGCCAAAGATGATTCAAAGGCAAGAATAATTAGTTTCATGGGTTAAAGGAAAGAGAAATCAGTAAGCTTCGAAGTGGTGGAAATGAGAAAAAGTTGTGTCATTTATGTTTAGGATGAGAAATTAGTGTCTGTAAGCTTTCAAATTTTGATTTTGATTTTCAAGAAAATCTTCATAAAATATTATAAACTTTAGTGTATTAGAAAAATTTCTAAAATATAAATGATTTTGAAAATATTTAAAATTGACATTTTCTAATCTTATAGAATCATATATATTAGAAATAATACTATAAAATGTGAAAGGATTTAAAGACTATTGTTCTATTATTTTAATTTTTTGCAAACTTTTCTTAAATATCTTTAAATTTAGTTTCTAGATAATTTATAGAATATCATAAAAAATTAGTATATTTTACAATTGAAAAATATTATAAAATCTGACATTTTTTACTTTAACTAATAGAGAGATTTCAATATTGGTGAGTATAATAAGCTATTTGAAGAGATTGAAGCTTCATGTTGCTACAAAAAACTGTTGTTGTAACTTAATAAAAAAATGATTTTCAAAAGAAGTAAGATCAATCATATGACAAATTTTTCTATTATATAATTATAATTTTTCAAAAAGTAATAGATGTTTAAAATAGTATTGAAAATTAATATTATTATTCTTTTCACCTTTCCAATAACTATACTTGACCTCTCTCTTCCATGGGCTCTATTGATGAAATATATAAAACAATGATGGTTGTAGGATGCTAATGACATGAAAAAAACTATGTTTTTTTTGGCAAGTTACATGGTTATTCCCATCTTTCTTGTTGTGAAAATAAACTCAGTTTTCTACTATGTTCTGCTTATACCTATTGTTTTTGTATTTATGAATACAAAATTTACTAATGTTTTCAAAGCTATTTCAATACGACATTTTTGTTTCCATTCATTCAAAGTGAATGTTGTTATGTACAAGACTTCTCTGTACAATGATACCTTATTTTCAACAAGGACGAAAAGCGTCAAAGTTCCTGCCCAAGTTAAATGTAATTTGTTGAAAGCTAATTAGTAGAAATGATAAACTTCAAGCTAAGGATACACAAATTTATAAATTAGAAGAAAAAAGTTATGTTGTTGTGTGTAGGTTAATTATATCACAAATGTGACAATATGAAATTAAATAACATTAAATGTCCATGAAGCATGTACAACAAATTCTCCAAGATATATTAGGTATAATATATATTTAGCATTAAAGTTATTGCCAAAGTTTAGTGTAATTTGTTACATACTAGCAAATAGTACAATTTAGCATTAATAATAATATATTGTATTCAATTAGATTAGATATCTATGAAGCATGTAGCAAAATATGTTACATATATAATCTTCATATTATCTAAATGGTACACTATAGCAAGAGCCAGTAACTATAGAGTAGCACACAGTACATAGTATTGTTAACACAATGAGTCAATTTTGATCCAATATGAGGGATGTAAACTATGAATGTCCACTTCTTGTCTAATTGACACATGTATCTGTTACAACCGGCATAACTTGGAACATGATGTACAATGTAAAAGTTTTCAGAGTGACAGATATCCATGATTTCTTTTTGTGTACCTGCAAATTTGTCATCTTCGGTGTTAGTGAATAGAAATTGTGTTTGAAGAGATATCAATTGAAAATCTATGAAAGACAAAACACATTGTAACTTGTTATATTTACCTTTTTTGACAGATGCATTTTTCAATCTTCATTTGTGAAGACATGTGTGATGGCATTGTGGTGGTTGAGGGTGAATTGGCCTTTGATTGAAAAATCTCGAAGGATAAAGATGAACCTTGATTTTTCTTGGGTATAGTCTTCAAATGTTGTTTCTTTCAGGATTGGTAGCAACTCTTCAACAATGGACTTATCAATTGAGCATTGCGCAGTTTGTTTGCTATTAGTTGTGAGAAGAGTCTTGAGGTGAAGTGAGTAGACATATGTGACTTCTTGATTGCATCTATTGCAATGAGCTATTTTCTCTTCTAGCATTCCATAATTTTTAAATGTAAAGTTGCACTGGGAACAAAAAGCATGAAATGTATTTGAAAATGCATTTGCCACATTGAGAATCTTGTCAACCTACAACATATTTTTCTATATTAATGTAATTTGTGTCTGCATCAATTACCAATTAGGGTGCTAATTTATGTAGATTTGATTACCTCAAGTGTTGTTTGCAGTAATGCATTTAACATCTCCAATGTTCTTTTG
Source organism: Chamaecyparis obtusa (assembly GCA_027943335.1). Classification (NCBI taxonomy): domain Eukaryota; kingdom Viridiplantae; phylum Streptophyta; class Pinopsida; order Cupressales; family Cupressaceae; genus Chamaecyparis; species Chamaecyparis obtusa. Next base: position 111,230 of record BSBK01008326.1, on the reverse strand, counting down.
TCTTTCAATATGAAAATGAATGTAGCAATGCTTGTACAGAATGTTTTTTGCATGTCATTCCTTCGTACAATATTTCTGAATAACATTGCAGGAATTTCACCCTTTTCCAGTTGTTGTGCTACTTCCATGCTTTGTTCTTGAAATGCAAAATTTATTTGGAGCTAGTCATTGATAACAAGAGTTATTTTTTGTAGGGTACAACTAAATATAGAATAATAATATAGTGATTACATGTGAAGTACAAAAAAGTTGAGTGTTGAAGAACATTGTTACCTATACTCTGTCTTCATCAGTGTTTCCGTCTTTTATGTCAACTATGTATTGGGAGCCTGATTGTCTTCTTCCAATTACTAGTGCGCCAATTGTGCCAATGGCATAGTTACTTGTGCTTAGGAGTAGTTGTTTGATTGTGGTGCTTGGTATGAATTTGTATTCCTGATAGAGTCGTGGTATAGCTTCAATTGTGCTTGATTCTTTCAATATTAAGATGCAATCACAATCTCCATGATCATAGTTTGTTTTAGGTGCAACTTGAAATCATGATATTGAAATGGCTGTTCCTGGGAGTATTTTATCTTTATATTGTTGTACAAGATTGCCTATGATATTTAATGTTATTGTCATTTCTGCTCTGCAATCTGTCAAGTCTGTGCGCAACACTTCATGTGTTTTGCTTTCCCTATCCAATGTTGTTGTATATACGAAAAGGATATCTCCTTCAAAAGTGTTGCCTACTCTTCTTGCATTTAGGTCCTCAATGGATATGGAGTTGGGGCTACCCAATTTTGACCTAGACAAGATATGACAATATTATTTTAGTAATTTATCATATGGGTAATTGATACTAGAAGAAAAAATATAGATGTTTATGTATCAATTGATTCATTCTCTATTAACTACTAGCATACAAGGATTAATAATGTTAAAAAGGGAAAATTTTATTACCTTTTTGTTGTGTGGTCTTGCTTCATATGTGTTCCTTTTCTAGTTCTTTTGCTTCCTTCCATTGTTTTGCTGCATAAACAATATAGAACGCAGTGGCATGCATCATCAAATTAGAGTTATTGTTTTAGATAGGATAATTGATTGCTTGTGAAATTTTTTTGCATTATTGTAGATATGAAGTTTATTCTATTTGTCTTTGTTGGTATATTTGTTAGTAGTCTAAGTGGTGTCAGTTTTCTATGTGAGATGGAACTTTATGAATGTAGCAAGGTGGTCAGTCCAATATGCCTCTACCTTGTAAGTACAACATGTATTTGTACTTGAATTTGTCCAAATGTGATCAATTGATGGGTTGTATACATTGAGTGTTTTGTCTATGATGTAATTCATGTTGTGGTCTTGCATATATTTTTCAAGAATGTATTTCCTTCTATTTTTACTTGACATGTCAATATTTAAATCACCTAAAATGTATACAATGCTCTTTGAATTCACATATGTGGTTATTTGTTGAATAATGGTACAATATTCTTGAATGGGAGCATTAGGTTTTGCATAAATATTACATACATTTAGCTCATTGCTTTCAATAAAAGTTGTTATTGTGATAGCTTCAATATTTGTTGTTTTATGTTGTTTTATTTTTGCGATGTTTAGATTCTTTTTGGTCAAAGTCATTATACCGTGTATGTTATGGGCATTGAAGTTGTTGAAATGTTGAAATAGAAAATGTGTTTCAGGTGGGTGCATGTGTACCTCTTGCAAGCACAAGATATCTAATGACATTATATCGTAGTCATTAATAATGTCATTAATGTGAGCCTTCAAGTTGCGTGTGTTTAGTGTACATAAGAGCATAGATGATGCATTATGACTACAAGTATTGTTGCTCTCCAATTCCCATTTTGCATTTGATTCAAGGTGACACATTTCATGGTGTACTTTTTCTTTTATTTTAAAATTTTATACTGATAGAGATTTTAACAAAAACAATGAGTCAATTGATTTAGTTCATGAGAGCACTGTGTATGTTAATCCATGTTGTCTTATGCTTGTAGGATCAAATGACATAGCTTGCATTGTGAGTCCTTGGGACCGATGAATGGTTCTTGCACATGCTATTTGTATTGGAAATTTTTTTCTAATTATAATTTTTTTGTTTGAAAACACTTTTTGGATAGGTCGGCTAATGCGAAGTATGGGTACCCAGTCATTGTCATTTTTTTCATTATAGCATTGTACTAGTTTTTTACATTGTTGTTGCCCAATTGTTGTATCACTAAATTTGATCCACACTATATCAAAATCATTATATTTTGTATATGCTTTAAATATTCCATCTGATCCATTCACTAGACCATCTTTTGTGTTGTAGTTTCCTGCATATAGTTCTACAAGAATATTTATTTTTAGTTGTATTTGAAGTGGGAGAGAAATGGTGTGCTTGTGAAATCATATTGCATTGCAGTTGTCATCATGTTCATCAATTGCATTTAGGACTATCATTTCAGCAGAAACTATTGATAGCATTTTATTGTTGTGAGCATCAACATCCTTTTTTCTATAGAAAAGGAAAGGTAGCGTTGGGTCCAATGGTGGTGTCCTTAAGCATTGCTGGTTGAGGTAATGTATGTCTTCATTTGTTTGTATACCTATGTGTATTTTGTTAAGAATAGAAATAAATTTCTCATCCTTTTGTCTCATCATGCATATTAGAGAATAACACTTGATATTGTCTTTCCAAAAATTATAGGGCATCAATTCTGACATAGTTGCTTTATTTTCAAATACAACACTATCAAGTACTGGTTGTGCTTGATATAAGTCACCACAAAAAATTATGTCCAAGTTTCCAAAGTATGTAGTAGGTGTTTGCATTATATCACGTAATCGTTTGTCAATGTAACGTAGGAATGTAGCACCAACTAATGATATTTCATCAATGAGAAGTACACATAACTGATCATAGTGCTTTGACATTGCATCCAATATTTCACTACTAAGTGGAAGATACTCAGATGTTATAAAAGGTATGTGAAATGCCGAATGTAATGTGATTCCACCTATGTTGTATGTAGCTTTGCCTATGTAAGTAGTTATTATGCCTTTGGGTTTGTTAGGATCATTGTCAATGGACTTACTGTAAATGCGAAGGAGGGCTTGGTATATAGCTTTTGCGGTGAAAGTCTTTCCAGTGCTAGCTCCGCCTGTCAAGAACAAATGCAATGGGTTCTTATTGTTCTTTAATTTTTTCATTACAACATCTTTAACGATTGCTTGTTGTTCTCTATTCAACATTTGCCTCAATTTTTAGTACTCATTGTTGTCCATGATCTGTGGATGTTGGCTGATTTCGAATGTATTATAAGATGTGTTACTTTGTTTATTGTGTGTTTTGTCTTGCATATCTTTTTGTATGTCATATTGTTCAATTTGTTTTTGTTTTTTTGGTGTAAAGATTTGGCTTTCTGTGTCATCTTGTTCAGAGTTTAATTTATTGACCGCTTTGTCAATGTCTCCCCATGCATAGGTTGTCTTATGATTAAACTTTGCTTGATTTATATTGATTGTTTTCTCATGATGAAAATATGCTTCTTCCCATGATGGGAAACAATGTTTTGGCGTTCTCTCATTTACTGTAAATGGTACATAGAGTATCAGTTGTTCTCTACAATAATTTTCTAAGTCGATATGTTTGTTAAAGTTGATAAATCGTATTACACTTGGTTTTGATTTTGGTGTGACTTTTTCGCCTTTTTTGTTGTATTCAGAAATGAATTATGCAAGGCATATGCTTGTAATATTTAGAGGGTGTTTTAAATAATAGTCCACCAAAGATTTGGAAAGCACATTTTTCTGACTCATCGGGTTCTTTACTTAATTCTTTAGTTGGTTTTAGTATAAATGTGTGATCATTATCAGCTCATGTATTTATGAATATGCATTTTCTTGAGCTATGATTCAGTGGAAGTGACAAGACAATGTGAGCTGCTTGTTGTGATGACATTTGTTGTAAGTTGAGTAGCGCATTTCCTAATTTGGTTATCATCTTTATTGCATCAATATTGTCTCGTTGATGGTCATTGTGTATTCTCTTAAATGCATATGTCATTGATCTGTCTACTTTTGTCATGTATGAGCTACAATACATTGTTGTAGCATATGCATTAAGTACAAATTGTGCATCTGTATTGGCTTTCCATAACTGTGGAATTTTCTTTGCAAAGTTGTTGTTCCAAATTTTTCATGGCTTCCTTTGTAAAAAGAGCGTGGGTCTATGTAAATTTGACCTTAGAGCTATAATATATTTGTCTTCATCCATCTCAATTTTAGCTAAGAACATTTGAAAAGTGCATGAGACATCATAGTTTTCTTTTTGTAGTTTGGAAAAGATGTTGGTTGCCTTTGTTATCATTTCTTAATTCTTCTTTGACAGTGGTTCAAGTATCATTGTCTTTTGGAGGGGTGGAAAAGAGAAATTGTATCTGCAAGATATCTTTTTCGATCTTCTACATTGCTTTGTATGGTGGTGCTTATGAAGTGGACAAAGAGGAGGTTGTAAATGTTTAGTGCTACAAGTAAGGTGTATGCACCCTAAAATGGTGGCCTAGACTTTGGGCCCCCATTCAGCAATTTGTCAAATCCCTGAATCAAGATTTTAAAAAAATCAACATTTTTTTAATTATATCAATTTCCTTGATCAAATCCTATTTATATCATTTATTCGATTATTTTCTATGGGCTAACCATTTTATCCTAAAGTTTTTATTTATTCAAAAGGAATATTTCATCCCCTTTTAATAAATAAAAAGCCCCACCTTTTCCTCTTATCCTAAGTTGCACAAATAAAGCATTATTTCTATTTTATAAAAGAAGAAAAAAACTTTTTGTCTCATATGGACACAAAAGTCAACTCTTATTTTCCTATTGGAGGATATTTGTACACATGGATTGCTCCTCTTTGATGCTCCACCATTGATTAAGTCTTTTGCCTCTTAATCTCCGTGGTTCATTTCTCCTCATTCCCTATAAAAGGAGAGCTCTCCTCCTCATTTGGGATCCATTTTTTCATGTTTCATGCTAATGTTATGCTGCAAGTTTTCTAGGTCATTTAGAGCTCTTTGAAGATATTCTTGCATTCAAGCTTTGAAGACATTATTGTTGCATCTCATTTAGTTTTCTTTCATAGTTGCATAATCATGACATTCATAGTTTAGATTTCCTTTATGTAATAGATTAATCTCATCTAGCTTAATTAGGAGAGATTGTAACACTTGCAATTTCCTTTTCATAGTATAGTTTGCATTTTCCTTTCATAGATTAGATTTCCTTTCAAGCATTGTATTGTTATCATTTAGCTTAGCTTGCATCTTCATTCTTAGTTTACTTATATTGCATTTCATTTGGATTCATTAGAGATATTGGCATTCTTTCCCTTGTCTTCAACCTTGAATCTCTCATTGTGTGGTTGACTAGCAAGGTCATTAGCTTCATAGCTCTAGCTGAGAGCAATTTTAAATCTTGCAACTCCATACATAGAGAGCTATGGATCAATTTTTGAGACCTCATTTTTGAGTGTTCTTGATTGTAAAGATTCATAGAAGTGCATTACTTTTGTATGTACATTTCTGGCGCCCACCGTGGGGCAAGACATTAGCTTTGTCCCTTCATTTTCTACATTTTCATCAATTTCTGCTAATTTTTTGTCAATTTTTAGTGTTGTTTTCGGTCTCTGGTTTTTTGTCTCAGAGTGTCATGCGACACTTTTCACTATTTTCGTACGATGGTCTGTTGTATGATAGCGTGACACTTCACCGGTTAATAGTGTCGCTCTTTTTGGCAGAAACTGTCGCCCTGTTTGCTGTGTTTTGTCACCTGCAGGTTTTGAAGTCTGTCACCCCAGGAAGAATTGTCACACCAGTATATAGAGAAGTGGCGCATGACAGTTCTGGTGATTGTACTATCTCCTGTACCCAACAGTGAGTTTTTCAGACCCTTTTAGCTGTGTTTAGATTGATTTGTTTGTTAGTTTGATTTGTTGTAGCTAAATAGATTACATTTTCAGATTTCAGTTGGTTTACTTTCTTTCATAGGCACATCTCTTTTGGGTTAATAAAAGAACATAGATTTTATTTTGATAGTTTGTGAATGCTCTTTGGTTTCCAATATCAAACATCTCATTTGAGTGATTGAGGGCATGGATTCATTCCTTGTTTGCATAGGGGGTTAAATGTTCCACTTTTTGGACTCACCCTATGTTTGCTTGGAAAGTTAAATATTCCATTGATTCAACCCCTTTTTCATTTGTGGGTAGTTTTGATAAGCAACTTTAGATTACTTTTGATTGAGCTTGTTAGCTAAATTGGGTGTTGGACTCGCTTATTTCTAATCGCCCCTCATTATTTTCCCTTGGAGTGCAAGGTCAGCATCCATACATGGGGGAGGGGTCTACTTGAAAAGAGCGTTAAATGTTTCACAAAGTTCTCCTTTTTATGCTTTCTTGATCTCATTAATTTTCTAAGGTGTGGACTCACTTTGAGTTTGTGTGAGGAGTTAAATGTTCCACTTTTGGACTCACTTTGAGTTTGTGTGAGGAGTTAAATGTTCCACTTTTGGACTCACTTTGAGTTTGTGTGAAGAGTTAAATGTTCCACTTTTGGACTCACTTTGAGTTTGTGTGAGGAGTTAAATGTTCCACTTTTGGACTCACTTTAAGTTTGTGTGAGGAGTTAAATGTTCCACCTTGTGGACTCACTTCACATTCACTTGAAGAGTTAAATGTTCCACTTTTGGACTCACTTCACATGCACTTGAAGAGTTAAATGTTCCACTTTTGGACTCGCTTCACATTCACTTGAAGGGTTAAGTGATCCACCTTTAGTGCTTTAAATAATTTTTGATAGTGGATTGCTTGGAGCTAATTGGATTTTAGGATTGTTCTAACCATTGTGAAGCTAAAAAGTTGCTTTGTAGGTACTCTTTCTTGAAAAAAATTGATACATTGCATGCTAAAAGGGCTACTAACAGTTTTTGTAGGGTTGCCCAAAGCATAGGAAAACAAATCAAGTGCTTGTTTAATTGTTTTCTTTATTGATTGAGTGCGACATATACTAGTTGTTTCATTTCATAGGCACTTAATATCTTGTGGAAGGAATTTTGAGGTGGTAGGAGAAGTATGCTCTTCACCCTTGTGGTGAACCAGAAAATCTTGACCCATCTTAGGATTTTGGAAGCAAGAGGGTAATTGAACTTTGCTTGGTGTGTTTGGGAGAAAGCTTTGGGATAAGAGGAGTATGCTCTTCACCCTTGTGGGGAAACAAAATTCTTGATCTCATAAGTTGATCCATTTTTGTTTAGATTGTTAGAATCCTTTAGCGGGTCTACTCTTGAGTAATCAAGAGGAAGGACCCAAGTGGGGACAAGCTAATACCGAGCTATTCCAACCCACTATAATCTCAAAGTTATTGAGGACACAAAACCTTGGTAGACGTAGTACTTATCTTCACTTGATGTGAGTACTTGTGGGATTGTGACCATGAGGAAAATGTTGAGCAAGAATGCTTAAGGTACTTTTGAGGCCACAAGGTCCTAGTCCTTTATGAGGAGCAAGAGGGGTACTACGAATGGAAGCCCTTACTAAGAACCATAGATAGAGGCCATCCTATTTTGCCACTTAGCTTCTTGGTGCAAGGATTGATCCAAGTGGAATAACCTGGATCACCCCAAGATTACTCACCATCTGTGTTCCTTTGGTTGTGTCTTTGGCACTTCCATGACAAAGCCAATATCTATTATGGACAACCACTTTGTGTGAGGCAAGGGAGCATCAAGTGTGGGCCAAGTTGTTAAGTACCGAGCTTTGACCTTTTAGGATAGATATTGCTTGAAGTGCTTTCGATTGTGCTATACTAATGTAAACGTTCTCAACATTCAAACAATCAGTAACATTCATAGGGTGTTTTTTTCCATTTTTGATATCACAATTGTTTGTCTTGGCAAGGTTGTTTTTGCCCTTGTTCTAAGTGCTTGGAGACACATTTGATCCCATACTGTTTGCCAACTTGTCAAATTACTGCTGTCATTGTGATTGGAATCAAAAAATCAACCCTCGGACTGAAAATTTTGAACGAACAAGCCTTAAAACTAAGATTTTGACACTCACTGGTCAAAGAGTCGTGTGACACTGAAAGACTGTCACCCCCTGTTCTAAGAACTATCATGCGCCAGGTCACCCCAGAAACACTATCACCTCTCTTACCTAGAAATTTTCATTCTGTCTACCTGGACTGTGTTGCGCGACATTACGCAAAGTGGCGCCTAACCTTAAAGTGGCGCACTATTTGCCTGGAGACTATCGCCTGAGATTTTGCTATTGTATACCTAGTTTCACTTGCTTTTAGTTGGTTGGGTCTTTAGGAAGGTTACTTATCTTACCGCTGCAAGCCTGTTTTGACCTTGAGTTTTTGGTTTTAGCACTCTAGGGTTAGTATCATTTGATTTATAGTGTCACCTTGGGAAGGATTGCCAAGTTAGAAGACTATTCCTATTGAGAAAGAACATCTCTAGAATTGTTAGCTACATTCTTGGAGAATTTTAGTGCTCCTTTTGTCCAAATCATTTTCACCAAATCTCAAATTCAATTATATTTTGGCCTAGTCCAACCTCCTAATTCAAAAGTGCAAGGATATTCATCCTTTGATTTGAGGCACCTCTTTGACAGTGTTGGTAAAGCCCCTTTTATTTCTATCTTTCCATCTCTTTTTGGACATTAGAGAACTTCAATTATCCTAGTTTGGTGTTGACACTTTGTGAGGTCGCCTTATCATTAAGAATCTTTTTCTTTCATGTCAGTTACAACTTGATACCAAGTAAATCAAGGGAAGTGACCCCCGGTTGTCTTCAATTAGTTACCCTTGGTTAAGACTCGTCAACAACGAAAGGGAAAGGAACCTATTTTTGACCAATCCCCAAAGAGTGAGTCTGAGGTCTGTTTCAATCCAAAGAGTAATCCTAACGAAGTGAGTACCTCTATGACACCACTTTCATTGAATATGGATATGAGTTATACTTTCACAAGAGAACAAAGGGAAATAATGAATCAAACTCTTAATGACATTTTCTAACGACATAGGGGTGACACAATGTCTGCTGGGTCTTCTTCTGATAGTCCACCTAGATCACCTCCTATCAATGACAGGTATTTGGGTGCTCACTAATGAGTAGAGAAACACTATAGGAAATCTCACCTGGATGCACGGTCACAACCCGATAACCAAAATAATGAGTCAGGTGATGCTCACATCAATGTTGCTAATATATTCAGACATTCAAGAAAGTCTTCTCCTCTTAGAGATGCCTCACAATATACAAGTGACAGGTTAAAGAGGATTGAAAGAGAAAAACAAGCTTTCTTAGATGAACAAGCTGCTAAGAAAGAAAGGTTCAAACAATTGGAGGATGAGGAATGAGCTTTGCTAGACATAAGGAGAAGAGCCGCATAAGAAGAACAAGATAGGCTCCTAGCGCAACAACTTCATAATCAATTCAACAATAGGGGTACCCACAGTGGAACCAAATCTCCACCATCTACTCCCTCAGCAAGTCCAAGGACTAGGAGAAGGTCAAGGACTCCTTTGAGATCACCTAGTCCTAGAGGAAGAAGGACTTCTCAACATAACCATCATAGGAGACAATCACCTCCCAGATATTCAAGACAACCCTCCCAACGAGCTCATCATGGCTCTCAACATGGAGGAAGTTATGCCAACTTTGATCATATGGATTTTATGACTATGCAGCAAGAACCATCTTTTCAAGCATATGTAGAAAGATATGTGGAGAAAAACAAGGATCAGTTCCTAGAAAGTCTCATCAACAAAGGTGCTAAGGTCCCATATGATTTTGATGTGCACCAAAAGATTAAGAAACAAAATCCTTCAACCAATGAAGTGATCATGCAAATGCAAAGGGACATAGAGAAAATGAGAGCTCCTAAGAGTACATTCAATTTAGACTCCATATGTCCCAACCCTATAGAAAAAAGTGTGGTGATGATTGAATTTCCTAAGAAGGTTGAGTTCCCAACTTATGACAAATATGTTGGTATTGGTGACCCTCATGACCATGTTAGACAATTTTACATAATGAGCTTTTCTTTTCATCATGAAGACTCCTATTTAATGAGATTATTCCCAAGGAGTCTAAAAGGTCAAGCTATGGAGTGGTTCACCAACCTTACTCCTCCAGTGAAAACATTTAAAGAACTTGTTCAAAGATTTTTCCAACATTTTGCTTACAATCTATCAAGGTCAGTCACAATGCTTGATTTGTGCAAACTCAAACAAAATCAAGGAGAACCTTTTGTCACCTTCTTGCAAAGATGGAGACGGTTGTGCTCGAAGTATCCTAGAATGATTCCTGAGGAAGAAAGAATAGACATAATTGTGAGCAATTTAATACCAGAGCTAAGGTATGAAGTGAGAAAAATGGTTTTTAGCTCTTTTGATACCATGGTAGAGACTGCATGTCATATAGAAGATGTCCTAAAAGAAGAAGGCATTTTGGCCAAAACAACTAATAACAACAATGGCCAAAAAAACAATCATAACGGTAATAAGGACAAAAAAAACTCTTATTGGAATAAGAATAAGAAAGTGGTTAATGATGGGGTTGTTGATTCATCACAACCTACGAATGAAGGAGTTCTTAATCTCTCTAATGCAATCCAATCCATGAAGTTGCAAACATCTTTAGAACAATAAGAGAATAAACCCAAGTATCAAGGGAGACCTGAAACAAAAAAGAGACAATTTACCAAGCTTGGGGACTCATATGCAGACATTTTCAAGATGTTAATTTCTCATAATTTGGCACAACCTCGGGATCCTACCAAGCACCGCATACCAGATCCTAAGCCTCATTGGTGGAATGAGAAGGCTTTTTGTGTCTTTCACAATGGAATTGGACACGATATAGAAAATTGTTTGACTTAAGCATCTTGTCCAAGATCTTATTGAAAGTGGAAGATTACAAGTTGATGGGTTGACCACAAAGCTTTTAAAGAACCCTTGCCCAAATATGACAAAGGAGAGAACTCTAAGAGTAAGAATGGCAAGGCCGCTATCAACTACACTTATACATTAACCACTGAAAATGTCATTAATGTGCTCGAATTTGTGGACAATGATGTCAATGTGATCAGTGGGAGAGATCCCTATGGTTATAAAGCAAACTCATCCCCCATTTTTTATGAAGGACCCATTGTGGTGCTTAGAGGCCCTTGTTCTCAAGGATTGTCTCAACCTCTTAATGCTGTCACTAGGAGTCAGTCCCAAGGTCTTGTTGTCATTCGAGGTCCTAATTCTAGCAAGTCAAAACAACCAGTGTCAAAGAGTGTTCCTCCTAAGTCTATTGTTGGTCTGGATGTAAGTTATAACCTCGTTGATCAGTTACAGAGAACGCCAGCACAGATTTCTATTTTTGAGCTCCTTGATTTGTCTCCTAAACACAAGCGTGTTCTTGAGGATGCCTTGCGAGCAGCCAGTGTCTCTAATGACATAGATTTTGACCAATTCCAAGACATGGTTAGTCACCTTGCTAGCCCTCATTACCTTACATTTTCTGAAGAAGATGACAAAGCACTAAGTCACCCGCATAACTTGGCCCTCCATATTGAAGTCATGATCCATAAAACCCGTGTCAGGCACATGTTGATATGTGGGGGTGTCGGGCTTAATATTTGCTCTTTGAGTCTACTGACAGCCTTGGGATATTCTGAACAAATTATTGACACTAGGAAGAAGATCACCATCAAGGCCTATGATGAAGCAGAGCAAAGCTCTAAAGGATTGGTCATTCTTCCTGTCAGAATTGGTCCTGTGGAAAAGGACATTTTGTTTCAGATTGTTGATGCGGGACCTTTGGCATACAATATTTTGTTAGGTAGACCATGGATTCATGACATGCAAGTGGTGCCATCTACCTACCATCAATGTGTTAAATTCCCTTACAATGGTGTTGAAGTTTGCATACCAAGGGATAGCACATTATCTGTCAATGCAGTTTCAGCTGGTTCACATGTTCCCTTAAATAGAGAAGCTGACAATTTTGATGCTGCTCTTGAGCAGTGTAAGAATAAATTTAAGTCCGCTAACCTTGGCATGGGAGATTACAAAATGGATTCCTTCATAAAAATGCCAATCTCACCTAGGTCTTATGGAAAACCTTCACTCGAGAGGAAACCTTCATCCTCCACCATGACTTTGTTTGGGAAATTTGTAGAGTCCTCAGTGCCTATTCAGGAAGAGAAAGAGGAAGTAGCCATTAGAGATTAGATTTACAGAGAAGAAAAATACCAACATAATAAGAATTTTGCACCTTCTCCTAAGACCTATGGGAGAGGATATAATCTGGATCAATGTCTCATGATATGAACAAAACATCTAAACCTAAACCTAGGACTTGATGCCACCATCCCTGGGACCTAGTGGTGGAGGAGGTGGTGCGGCAACATGTACTATATCTGATCTACCTACTACTGCTGAGTAGGAGGGTGCTCTCTGATCTGCGGGGACTACCTGTATATACAATCCATGGTAGTATGCCGCCTGTGCTACCTCTCTCTACCTCTCTACTAAGGCAACCTCTAGTTGCCTCTCCTATTGCTCGGTCTCAGCTTGTTGATCTATGAGTTGCTGCTCTCTCACGATTATGGTGATCCTCAGCTATTGTATCTCTATCTCAAGGGCATGTATCCTAGCCCTGAGATCCTCTCCTCTTGCAGGCTAATCTTGCTACTCCCCTACCTGTCGGCGAGCTGGTCTCACCTCATCCTCCGGAGTAGCTGACCTCTATCTTTGTGGTCATTTCTAGCCACCTACTCCTGACCCCTCTCCTCTCTCTAGTACTCTCTCTCCTCTACCTCCTCTGTCTCTACCATCCCCTCTGTCTCCCCCCTATGCAGCAGCTTGTCCACCTAGTATAGTAAATCTTAGAAATGGGGCCCTCTGCCTCTCAGTACAGTATGCTGCATCTGTCCCTACATCTGCCATGTCTGGCAGGTACTCCCATGGCTCCCTCATGATGGAAACCATATCCTGTACTACCTGCTGATAGTCCAGCATCGGTAGCCATCCCTATCCCTCCTCATCTTGGAATCTTGCATGTGTGGTGGTCTCCACAGATACCCTCTGTTGCCGACCAAACTACCTCCACACTTGAGTAATAGTAAATCTCTCGACAATATCTAAATGTCAACCTACCAATGGTCGACTACAAAGCATGTAGTCTAGCTCTCTCCTGTCAGACCATCCCTCAACTGTCCTATAAGGCCTCCATGTGAAGGAGGTCAGCTTGTCCAATACCCTGTGGTAAGATGCAACATCTCCGCTATGTGCCTGGGAGATGAAACCACTATATCTATAAATGTAGGGATATCTACGCTCCCTAGGCTGCACTAGTGGGTGCACTACAGCTATGTGCTCCCACACCCATATATGTGCGAGTATAACCCCGCATGCCCAAGTCCTCCCATCCCTGTATATGATCTCATGTAGCTCGTAATACATGTCCGCTAAGATAGCCAAACCCCAGGCCATCCTATGTGGCTATGCCACCAAGTCTACCAATAGTCTCCCCCAGCCCATTGGGAAGCCCTTCTGACTCTTGTTTGGAATCAGAGCCTGTTTGATCAAAGATGCAACAATGCATGGTACGGGGTAGTCTTTGTCGTACTCATTTATCAGCCGATCCCAACTGACGTGCTGATCCAGGATGGTAACATCCTGAAACATCTCCTATATCACCTGTCTACCCTCTATGCGATCCTGATCATAGTAAACCTGTGCCAACAGTCAAATCATGTCAATTTCTATCATATGGAAACTATACAACTATGACTATCTATAACCATAATTATACTTACAGGATCTCTGTAGCACAGAACCCGTAGGATCCAGTAGACATCCTCCAAAGTGATGGATGCCTCTCTAGTAGGCAAATGGAAGGTGTTGTGCTCACTATGCCATCTCTCAGTTAGAGCAGTCAACAACCCGTGATCAGCTCGTATGTGGGGCATCCGTAATAGATATCGGAAGCCCATCGCCCTCAAGTTAGCCTCGCTTGGATCATCTAGATCTTGGACGAATCTCAACCCAGTCACCTGCGGTGCTCTAATGCGTAGCGTTGGGAAGTGCTCCTGCAAGCTATTTAAACCAAGCTAGATGTCAGAGCATATCATGAAGGATGTAAAATATCAGTACAAAGCATTTTAAAATCAAACATTGTGAGGACTCATATTATTTTTGCTCAAAAAACTTAAACATGTAAAAAAAATTTAAATGTGTGTGCCATTGGACTCAATGTGTGTACGACACTATTTTGTCCCATGAAGTGTCACACGACAATACTTTTCAAAGGCCACGACACTTCTAAAGTGTCGTGCAACTTTTTGCCCTAAGTAAAAATTGAAAATTTGAAAAAATATTTAAAAGTTCATGTTTAAATGCTTTAAATCATCATAAATGACCCAACAAGCGAGTTTTCTCAAAAACATACCGGGGCACCATAGTGTGGAGGCTGGTTATGCAATCGAGCATGCTTGAATCAGTGTCTGTGCATGGGCACTGCTGTTGGCTGGGCCATTTTCTCTCTCTAAGCTTTCAAAATTCTCAAATCAATAAAAGTCAAATGATTTTGAAAATGACATTTTTTACCCCTTTTATAGCATTTTGACTTTTTGACCTAATTTTTCAAATACCTCAGAATTGCGTGAAAATTGCACCCGTACCTAATTTCGACGTCTTGGATCCATTTTCAGACTCGAAATTGAAATCCTAGTTAATCTTGATAGTCAAAATTGCATTTCAAATTTTCACCCTCTTCTGCGCAGTTGGCTAAATCTTTTTGAGGCTTGATCCTTCGATCTTTGTTGGAGCATCTTCATTTCTTCCTTTTCATGTCTTTCAAACTTCTAGTCTTTCATTCATCTTCATTCAATTCACTCCTTTCTCACGTTTGACTGCATCTTTATCCTATATCTTTCTCAGTCAGACTGGGGCATATCTTCACTGCTCGATGGTTATCCTATCATCTTTTATCTTCAATCATGATTTCATTATGATTTGATCTAATCTTTATCGATTTGTTGTTCTCCTCTACCTAATTTCAATTTCGATTCTGAGGGGCCAGTATCTACGAGATTCTTATCCCTGATTCTCTTGATTCTCTTGATTCAGACATCTTTTGTGAGCTTTTGCTCAAATTTGAGATTTTTATCTCCTACTTTGGATGTGATCCCGAATCGACCTCATATTTAAAGGCCTTTGTTTTGTTAGCTTGTGGTGACTAATCAGGAAAGTACTATCCAGGAAAGTACTGTACACTTTTCCTCCTGACCTCACCGGGGTTCGGGGCCGGGCTGAGCCCTAAGCGGGGGTTTGGGGGTGGCAGCCCCCAAGAGCAGGGGTTCGGGGGCGCAGCCCCCGAGGAAAATTTTTTTGAGGCCGACTACTTTTTTGGATATTTGAGCCGACTACTTATAACTCATTCTAACCCTAAAGCAGGAAAATATTGTATAATATGGCTTAGGGTTAGAGATTTTCATGATGTATGATTTTAGTACTTGCGACAGAATTGGGCTGTAAGGGATTACGGATTGTAATCAGGTTGTAATCACTGGATAATAATAGTATTGGACTCGTTGTTGGTGGACGTAGCTCAGGGATTGGGTGAACCACGTTAAATCTGTGTGTCTTGTGTTCTATTCTGTGTGGTTTATTATTTTCTGATATTAGTTATATTTGCACATAATTGTTATTTCTGCCTTGTTAATCCAAACAAGTGGTATCAGAGCGAGGTTATTTCGTTTGTTCTTTCATCTATTCTCTGAAGTAGGTCTCACGAGTTAGTGGGAGAGTCTCTCGGTTAAGTGGGAGAAATGGCAGACGAGGGTAGGCTGAAGGTTGATAAGTTTAATGGACAAAACTTCCAATTATGGAAGATGCAAATGGAGGATTATCTCTATCAGAAGGATCTATGGCGGCCATTAGAGGGAGTAGCCAAGAAAGAGAAATCAATGTCTCAGGAAGATTGGGATATTTTGGATAGGAAGGCACTGGGGAGTATTCGTCTATGCCTGGCACAATCGGTGGCATTCAATATTACTGAAGCAAAGACAGCTAAAGATCTGATGGAAACCCTAGTGAAGTTGTATGAAAAGCCTTCAGCTTCAAACAAGGTATTTCTTATGAAGCGTTTATTTAATATGAAAATGGTAGAAGGTGGATCAGTTACTGATCATTTGAATGAGTTTAATACAGTTACAAGTCAATTAACCTCAGTTAAAATTACTTTTGATGAAGAGGTTAGGGCTCTCTTGATTTTGTGTTCTTTGCCAGAAAGCTGGAATGTCTTGGTAATGGCTATTAGTAATTCTATTTCTGGTTCTAATACCCTAAAGTATGATGATGTTATTGGTGTTATATTGAGTGAGGAAATTCATAGGAAAAGCTCAGGGGCATCCACATCGGGTAGTGTATTGAACACAGAAAGCAGAGGCAGAACAAGAGATAGAGGAAACAACTCTGGAAATCATGGGAAATCAAGAGAAAAATCAAAGGGAAAGAGGTCCGAATCTAAAGGGCCAAATGATTGCTGGTACTGTGGAAAACCAGGTCATAAGAAGAAAGATTGTTGGTCTTGGAAGAAAGATCAAGGAGACAAAAATGATGGAAACAAGGAGGCAAATGTGGTAAGTAACAAATCCGAGGAGGATGCTTTGCTCTTGTCCTTAGAAAGTATTGATGATTCATGGGTTTTAGATTCTGGGGCTTCATTTCATGCTACACCCCATAGAATTTATTTTGTTGATTATGTCCAAGGGGATTTTGGGCTAGTTTATTTGGGAGATAATGAACCCTGTCAGATTGTTGGAAAGAGAAAAATTAAGATTAAGTTTTAAAATGGGAATCATTGGCTACTACAAGAGGTAAGACATGTTCCAAGGCTGAGTAGGAATTTAATTTCAGCAGGGCAACTGGGTGATGAGGGTTGCATAGTTACTTTTAATGATAAAAATTGGAAGGTTTCAAAAGGTTCCTTAATAGTAGCAAAAGGTGTGAAAGTAGGCACCTTATATCTTTGTACAGGTCATACTGTTCCTTCTACTTTAATTGTTTCAGAAGATAATGAATGTTCAGGAACAGTGGCTGCAGTTGAGCAGGAAGAACATCAAACTGTTGCTGTAGATTCTGACACAGCACTGTGGCACAACAGACTCGGGCACATGAGTGAAAAAGGTATGAAATTACTTCATTCAAAGAAAGTTTTACCTGGTCTGAAATGTGTCAATATGGATTTCTGTGAAAGTTGTGTTTATGGAAAACAAAAGAGAGTTAGTTTTGTGAAGAGTGGGAAGGAAAAGAAAAATGAGAGATTAGAGCTTGTGCATACAGATGTATGGGGACCAGCTCAGGTATCTTCCCTTGGTGGCTCTCTGTATTATGTTACATTTACAGATGATGCAACAAGAAAAGTATGGATTTATTTCCTTAGACAGAAATCTGATGTATTTCAAACTTTTAAGAAATGGAAATGCTTGGTTGAGAATGAGACTGGTAAAAAGTTAAAATGTCTCAGATCTGATAATGGTGGTGAGTATTGCAGCACAGAATTTGAAGAATATTGTTCCTCTAATGGTATTCGTAGGCAGAAAACTGTACCAAGGACTCCATAAGAAAATGGAGTGGCTGAACGCATGAACAGGACAATAATGGAGTGTGCAAGGAGTATGAGGTTGCATGCTAGGCTACCCAAAAATATGTGGGCAGAGGCAGTGAACACTACTATTTATTTAATCAATAGAGGCCCCTCTACTCCTTTGGACTGTGGTATTCCAGAGGAAGCATGGAGTGGTAAGAAGGTGAGTTATTCTTTTCTCAAAACCTTTGGCTGTGAAGCTTTTGCACTTATAGATTCTGAAAATAGAACCAAGCTGGAAGCTAAGTCAAAGAAATGTGTATTTGTTGAGTATGTCATTGATGAATTTGGTTATAGGCTTTGGGATTTTGAAAATCATAAAATTGTAAGAAGCAGGGATGTCATATTCAATGAGAAAGTATTGTACAAAGATCTGTTGCTGCAGCATGAGAAGAAAGAAAATGACTATGTAGTACTGGATGATACTCCACAAGTTCATGTTCCAATAGTTCTTTATGCTCCGCAACAACAGCAACAACAAATACCACACACCCTAGTGAGTGTTAGACGGTCAACAAGGCTAAGTAAACCTCCAGAAAGATTTTCTCCATCTTTGTATTCTATTCTGTTAACAGATGCTGGTGAACCTGAATGTTATAATGAAGCTGTGCAGGTGGATACAAAGCTTCAGTGGGAGTCTGCAATGACAGATGAAATGGACTCTTTGCTAAAAAATCAGACATGGGATTTATGTAAGTTACCTGCAGGTAAAAGGGCTTTATAGAATAAATGGGTTTACAGGATAAAAGAAGAGGATGGAGGTACGAAAAAATTTAAAGCTAGATTAGTCGTAAAAGGATTTGCACAGAAACATGGTATTGATTTTGATGAGATATTTTCTCCAGTTGTTAAAATGACTTCTATTCGTACTGTTTTAAGTATTGTGGCTACTGAAGATTTTCATTTAGAGCAGCTTGATGTTAAAATAGCCTTTCTTCATGGTGATTTGGATGAAAAAATATATATGGTTCAGCCACAAGGATTTGAGGTCAAGGGTAAGGAGAATTTGGTGTGCAGATTACAAAAAAGTTTATATGGCTTGAAGCAAGCACCTCGGCAATGGTATATTAAATTTGACACTTTTATGAATGGGCATGGATATAGTCGGTGTCATTCTGACCATTGTGTTTATTTTAAGAGGTTGGATGATGACAGCTACATTATTTTATGTTTATATGTTGATGATATGCTTGTAGCTGGGTCTAACATGAATCACATTAAGGGGTTGAAACAACAGTTAGCAAAATCTTTTGCTATAAAGGATTTGGGGGCAGCAAAACAAATCCTTGGTATGAAAATTTGTAGAGATAGGAAAAATAGGAAATTGTCTCTATCTCAGGCTGATTATATTGAGAAGGTGTTGCAACATTTCTCTATGGAAAATGCCAAAGCTGTCAGCACACCTTTGCCTGGTCATTTGAAATTGACTAAGGATATGTGTCCCAAGACACTAGAAGAAGAGACTAAAATGTCTAAGGTACCTTATGCTTTAGCTGTAGGGAGCTTAATGTATGCTATGGTATGTACTAGGCCAGATATTGCACACACAGTGGGAGTCGTTAGCCGTTATATGAGTAACCCTGGTATTGAGCATTGGAATGCAGTCAAATGGATTCTTAGATATTTGAGAGGCACATCCAATAAGTGTTTACACTTTGGGGGTTCTACTACTACTGTACAAGGCTATGTTGACTCAGATTTGGCAGGAGATATAGATAGCAGGCGGAGTACTACAGGTTATATATTTACTGTTGGTGGGACAGCAGTGAGTTGGATTTCTTGACTACAAAAGGTGGTTGCTTTATCCACTACAGAGGCAGAGTATGTTGCTGCTATAGAGGCAGCCAAGGAGATGATATGGCTTCAATTCTTCATGGAAGAATTGGGACATCCACAAAAGGATAATTTTCTACATACAGATAGCCAAAGTGCCATTCATCTTGCAAAGAATTCTGCTTTGCACTCAAAGACAAAACACATACAGTTGCGGTACCATTTCATTCGATCAATTTTGGATGATGGACAGTTAAGGCTGGCAAAGATTCATACTAATGATAATCCAGCAAATATGTTTACAAAGGTAGTAACAAGGGAGAAGTTGAACTCATGTTCAGCTTCAGTTGGTCTTCTAGACTGAACAAAATAAAGGAACAACTGAGTCCAAGGTGGTTCAATCCAGTGGGAGCCTCATGTGGGTAGCGGTATTGCTACAGGATCAGTCTCCAAGTGGGAGGTTTTTTAGTATAATGTGGATACTGATCAGTCACCAAGTGGGAGATTGTTAGCTTGTGGTGACTAATCAAGAAAGTACTATCCAGGAAAGTACTATACACTTTTCCTCCTGAGCTTGCCGGGGTTCGGGGCCGGGCTGGGCCCCGAGCGGGGGTTTGGGGGCAGCAGCCCCCAAGAGCAGGGGTTCGGGGGCGCAGCCCCCGAGGAAATTTTTTTTGAGGCCGACTACTTATAACTCATTCTAACCCTAAAGTGGGAAAATATTGTATAATATGGCTTAGGGTTAGGGATTTTCATGATGTATGATTTTAGTACTTGCAGCAGAATTGGGCTGTAAGGGATTACGGATTGTAATCAGGTTGTAATCACTGGATAATAATAATACTGGACTCGTTGTTGGTGAACGTAGCCCAGGGATTGGGTGAACCATGTTAAATCTGTGTGTCTTGTGTTCTATTCTGTGTGGTTTATTATTTTCTGATATTAGTTATATTTGCACATAATTGTTATTTCTGCCTTGTTAATCCAAACATGTTTATCTTTTGTCCAGATGTGATCCCAAATCGATCTCACATCTGAGTTGTTTGTGATCCCAAATCGATCTCACATTGCAACTTCATTCTTTGACTACATGTGTTCCCAGATCGATCACACATTAGTCAAAGAGGGGCAAATGTATGCACTCTAAAATGGTCACCTAGACTTTGGGCCCCTATTCAGCAATTTGTCAAATCCCTGAATCAAGATTTTAAAAAAATTAACATTTTTTTAATTATATCAATTTCCTTGATCAAATCCTATTTATATCATTTATTCGATTATTTTCTATGGGCTAACCATTTTATCCTAAAGTTTTTATTTATTCAAAAGGAATATTTCCTCCCCTTTTAATAAATAAAAAGCCCCACCTTTTCCTCTTATCCTAAGTTGCACAAATAAAGCATTATTTCTATTTTATAAAAGAAGAAAAAAACTTTTTGTCTCATATGGACACAAAAGTCAACTTTTATTTTCCTATTGGAGGATATTTGTGCACATGGATTGCTCCTCTTTGATGCTCCACCATTGATTAAGTCTTTTGCCTCTTAATCTCCATGGTTCATTTCTCCTCATTCCCTATAAAAGGAGAGCTCTCCTCCTCATTTGGGATCCATTTTTTCATGTTTCATGCTAATGTTATGCTGCAGGTTTTCTAGGTCATTTGGAGCTCTTTGAAGACATTCTTGCATTCAAGCTTTGAAGACATTATTGTTGCATCTCATTTAGTTTTCTTTCATAGTTGCATAATCATGACATTCATAGCTTATATTTCCTTTATGCAATAGATTAATCTCATCTAGCTTAATTAGGAGAGATTGTAACACTTGCAATTTCCTTTTCATAGTATAGTTTGCATTTTCCTTTCATAGATTAGATTTCCTTTCAAGCATTGCATTGTTATCATTTAACTTAGCTTGCATCTTCATTCTTAGTTTACTTGCATTGTATTTCATTTGGATTCATTGGAGATATTGGCATTCTTTCCCTTGTCTTCAACCTTGAATCTCTCATTGTGTGGTTGATTAGCAAGGTCATTAGATTCATAGCTCTAGCTGAGAGCAATTTTAAATCTTGTAACTCTATACATACAGAGCTATGGATCAATTTTTGAGACCTCATTCTTGAGTGTTCTTGATTGTAAGGATTCATAGAAGTGCACTACTTTTGTGTGTACATAAGGTACTTGTCAATAAAGTTTGTGATATCTGTGTTGCTATCTTTCCCATAGATCGGTGCATTTTTTACCCAGCGTAGGAGATGATCATGTTCATTTCCTTCATTTTGAAATTCAGTTACAGAGAAATAATCTGAAACATTTCCAAATAAAGAATCATCGGTCAATATCAAATTTTTCATTGCATTTATTCTATGTCTATAATAGCGTGCACAAGTGACTAGGTCTTTCTTGATTAGATAGAATTTATCACTTTGTTTTTCACTGTCATGTTGCTCTTGTTGTAATTTTGACTGGTGTAAACTGTACAATTCCTCAAGTGTATTTGTCAATGGTTCCCAATTTTGTTCAGCACTAGTCAAAGTAACAAAAAAAGTCGGTGGTCCGAGCTGTCGTATCATTGCAAAAACATTCTTCTTAAGTTGTTGTGTGTAGTCTGGAGATATTCTTATTCTTTTGAAATCAACATATCCAATATCTGATTTTAGGATTTTTTCTAGGTTTGGTTTGTCTTTGACATCTTTTGCCAACAGTTTCCTTCCTTTTAATTGACCTTTTCATATTCGTATCCACATTATAGATAACACTTGTTGTACTAGTATCTTTATCATCTTGAAGAAGAGATTTGTTGTATGGTATGCAAAGCATCTTTCTGACTATAGTAGTTCCCATCGTGCATTTTTTTGGTAACTAAATTTTTGGACAATGTCTTCATCACGTGCTTTTCCGAAGAAGAATGTGGGGAAATTCATTTCCTCAGCATATTTGTCTTTGAAGATTCCAATTGGGTAGTTCTCTTGTGCAGGTGCCACCTCAATTATTTTGTCTTGCATTTTATGTATAGATCTAGATTTGGTGAACCCATGTATCAAAGTTTCACTACATGCACCATGTTCTATGTCACTATCTAAATCAAACTCATTTTCATTGATTTCTGTTGATGGCTCATTTTCAATATTAATTTCAAGAGCTTCTTTCCAATCTTTCTTTATTTCAACATTTTGCATTTTGTATAGCTATGTCTTTGTTAGTTGAGTAAGAGCTTGCATGAGTAGATTTGGTCGTACCATCCCTATCTGAAATGCATTTTTATATTCCAAGCATCATTTGAGAGCGACTGCAATTGTTGTTGTGCTATTAATTGTTTGTGGCAATGCATTTTGTATGATGTTCATGTTAACGGGAACATTGATAATGGAGCCTGTTAGTCCTATTTGGGATCTTTTGTATCCTAGCTCCCAAATTTGAGCAAATGCAATTCTGAGTGAAACAAGTCATTCTTCTAATTGTGATAAAATCTATACATGTTGGATTGCTTCATTAGTTCAAATCTTATGTGGTGTACTATATGTAGGGAGCTTGAATTGTTTCAATGTACAAGAGCATCTTTGACAAATGAAATCATTCATCTTTACATGGTTCGATTGTGCTAGACTATAATAAATATTTTTCTTTTTTCTTTTGATTGGTCTAATGTCTTTGTTGAAACACAATACTTGACAAATTGAACATGGATACTTTGGTGTATCTTGAATTGTTCTTTCAAAAATTTCTGTTGGTGACAATTCTTTTTTGTTTTTTCGAGCTACACAAATTATTGTTTCACATGTATTTGTCTTTCCTTGGCTTTTGCATGTCCATGTTGTCTTGTTGTATTGTAGATTTTTTCTTGCATTTGCATTTGTATCTATAATTGTTTGGGTGTTCCTAATAAATCTCTTAAGGAAACGTAGTGTTAGTGCTTGCTTGTTGTTAGAGCTTTTCTCTTTGACATTTTCAATGCAGACCTTGGCATATTGTACTTTTTGTCTTTTTTCATTGTTCATATTGTATTGTCCTTTATGCTCCCTTATGAATCTCTTAAATTGGTGAAATTGCATGTTTGCTCCAGGAATGATATTTTGTGACTCTAATCTTACTAGTGGTTCAAAATGCCCACTGAGAGGATTTGTATCATGGAAAAGGATTGCGTAGGCTTTTGTGTGTATTGATTCATTGAAGTGTAGGTACTTCTTCCCTGTTGTGCTTGACCAAAGACATATTTGTATGTTTAACCACTTGGATAACCATTTAATGCAGAATATATCTCCCCATAGTCCAGTTTCTTTGTTGTATGCATTTTGCTTTGTAGAGAGATGCATTCTTCCAAAATATGTGTCTGGATCATGTACTTGGTGCAATTCGTATAAAGTCTCAGATTAAGTTCAGTGCTATACGACTGCAAAGCTTCCAATTCACCTTTTCCATGGATTGTTGTAAGTAATCAATAATTCCATTTTTTAGTTGGAGTGATGTGTATTGATTTTTTAGAAGAAGTTCTAGGGAGTCAAACAAGCAATCACCTACATTATATTTAAATGTGTGTACTCTACATAGTCCTTCAATTTGTAATGCGGTCTCAATATTGCATTTTTTATTCTTGCTTGTTGATTGGTATTGCTCGATATCTATGATTTTTATTTTATTTTGTTCCATTAGTTGTTTTGGTCTCCTACTATATTTAGAAAGAAGAAAGTTTATGCACTTCTTGAATTTGAATAAGAAATTTAAACAGTAATGTAAATGAAGGGACTAGTGCAACCTTGCTTTGCTTGACAATTGTATATTACTGTGCTATTTCTTTCCTATCTCTAGATGTTCTGGTTCTGCAAGACAAAATTCATATTGTCATTACACTATGTTTTGAATTGGTTTCATCTTTCTTCATTATTGTTATTCATCTACTCTATGATAGAATTAAGAACATTTTGACATTTGTATTGTTGACATGTTATAAGCAATCATACTCTTCAGTGAAATATTATGTCATAAATTTGTTTACCTAATTGCATGGGTTTTTTTTTGCACAATCTTAAACTAGAAATACAAAATCTAGTAATGTAAACAAGATTTATGGATTTCTCTGATCCCTACAATCTACTCTTCATTTTTTTCACATGAGGTATCATTTGTGAACAAAGTTCACAATATTGTCCTATGATAAGCACATTAGTAACATATTTTTTGCAAACATACTTTCCACTGAGAAGGATTTCAGTAGAATCTTGAGACTTTAATTGGTGAGTTGCAATGATGTCATCCAATGCTAAGTTAGGATTGAACATGTTGGGCCTATTTGAAAGCATGATCTCTTGAAAAGATAAGGGAACATTTGACAGATAATCATAATTAGGTTATGAATTTTGTACAATAATTGTTTAAGAAACTTATCATCTCTATATAAATACAATAAAAGGCTAACTATTTTCTCAAATAATGTATTAGTTTCTACTACTACCATAGTTTTTGATTGTAGGAAAAAATAGGTTTTTAAATGGGGACCCGAAACCCCTTACAAGCCATAAAGATTAACAATTAAGATCATCCAAAATAAAACAGGACCAAAGTCTGAAACCCCTGTGCATAGCTAAATAACCAACAAAAAAACCTAGACGATATCTAACAAAGACAAAAAACTAGCAACCCAAAACCTGCCAACTTCAGGAACCAGAAGCCACATTGAGCGCCTTATAGGCCTCATCATCATCTTATTTAGTAGTAGAGATCTTTTTGATGGCAGCATTAAACTCTAAAAATTCCTAGATTCTGTCATGTATCTTCTTCTTCCTTGCCGATCTGGTGTGTTTGCCAGGGCCCTCGTCGTTTGGGTTATCTTCCACATCCTCTAGTTTTTTAGTAGGAGAGCCATTGTCTAGCTCAGACTTGATGATCATGAAGCAGTCCATCGCTGATCCCATAAAGGTATTGTTATCAAGCATGTGCTTTTTCATGGCTGTCTCCAGGGTTTCCATTCTATCATTTAAATCTTGTATTTTCTTATCATCCTCCTTTGTGGCCTTCTCTTCCCCAGTGCCATGGATATTCTCCAGTTGGGTCTGCATGGTATCCACTTTCCCAACAATAGCCCTGTACTTCAGATTAAGGCTTTTAAGTTCCTGAGACACCCATTTTATGAGCCTAAAAGAGTAAATGGATGCGGCTTTAGCAGTTTGAAGGACTTTGAAAGGGGGGTCGATTTTGTCTTCCATGTCTTCACGCAGAAGCTGGACGTTCCTCTCCTGCAAGTCCACAGTTTTCATAAAGGGAATGTGCTGAGAACTCCCCAAATTAGTATCATCCTCCTTTTGAGGAACAACCTAGTTCTTGTCTAGGGAGGTGTGTATCTCCTCCTCCTCCTCATTTTGTATATTTTGTCCCACATCCACCACCACATCGATCCTAGGGGATATCGGCATGTCATGCTCTTGAGAGCTATCATAATCAACCAAAATCAGCACTTTTTGGCCGCCTTCATCTTCCTCATCGTCCTTCTCTTCCCCTTTCTTCTTGTTGCCAGAGGTATCACCTTTCTCCTTGGTACCCTTCTTCTTATCATTCTTATTCTCTTCAATAATCTTTTTACTAGTGGACATTTTACCCTTTCCTTTAGTCTCAGTAATTTCCTCATCAGTATTGTAGTCCTCCTCTGAGGTGGAGTTGGAAACAAAGGAAGAGGAATCCCCATCCTTAGTAGAATCTACCATGTTATCATATCCTTCCTCGCTCTGGGCCGAGGTTTCCGTGTCCAAGTTCTCTTCCTTCTCCTTCTTGGCTTTCTTGCCAGAAGAACTTTCCTCCTTCACAATAGTATCCCTAATTCTTTTTTTCCCAAAACTGGACTTAGAAGGGGAGATACCAGGGCTAATTCTAGCCATTTTCTTAATATGGTCCACTATCAGCCTAATAAGCCCTTCGTGGGGAACAGGTTTTTAATCATTTTTCTTGTGTTGTGAAATACTATGGCGGAGCGATTGCAGGATATAAAAAGGCAGAGAAATTCTGATTATGCCTAAAATGGAAAATAAACACAAAATGATAAGAATGGGCTCTCTTAAACCTACCATCTAAAGTAACATACTCCATGATGGCCGTCATAACCGTAGCCCAGATTTCTTTGAAGGAGTCGACATCGTAGCAGCCTCCACTTTCTTTTATCAGAGTTTTTCTCTCCAGCTTCCCCTTAGGAAACCAGCAGATGGCTTTCCAAGAGATCTTCTTGTCATGGAAGAATTTCATCCCCTTTGTGCTCAGCCCAAAAATTTTAGCTACAAATTCTTCCGTGATGTTCATAGTTACCCCTTCAATGGTAATTGTGTCGTCTCTCTATGAGTCCACAAAAAGCTTGGTGGCTGAATCTGTCGCCCCATGCAGCCTCTCCATATAATTCGTGAGCCCCCCATTCTTTAAAATTTCCCACACCTTCGGCATGTTCTTCCACTTAGAGCATTCCTTTGGCTCTCTCCTATTCAAGCCACCACCCATCTTGAAGTTTGCAGGGTTTTTGAAATTAGCAAAGAAAATAGGACTGTTACAGTGAATAGTAACCTTGGGATAAAAAAGGTGAAATCGTGCCTGCAGCTAATGATCTTGAGAAAGCCCCCACTTTCTGTGATGATGCTCTTCTAGTAATTAAAGGGATGTCTAATCATCATAACTTAATAAGATTTGCCCAATCCACCGTTCTACTATGAAGTCTGTCGTAAGCCAACTTGACCTTAATATCGATGGTTAGATTTTCCTGTCCTCTCCAGATCATGATTTCATTTGCTTTGACAATGATATTAGCCAGGTCATCCGTGGTACTATTCACTTCCCTATAAGCATGAGAGATGATGACATGTTTGAAAGTATTAATTATCTTTCTAGCCTCCTTGATTATCCCCTGTATCATCCATGATAGTTTAGCCTTTGCATTTATACTTTTGAGGATATTATGCGAATCCCCCTCAATCTAGACGTTTTGAGCCATATTAGCCTTAACCAGTTTTAGAGTTTCGAGGAGGGCCATTGCTTCAGCCACATGGTTATTTTGAATGCCAATTGGACAAGCAACAGCCACCAGGAAATTAGTCTTGTCATCACGGATGAGCCCTCCGCTGCCAGCAGGTTCGGGGTTTCCCTTGGCAGCCCTGTCAAAGTTGATTTTAATCCATCCTGGCGGAGGAGAAAGCCAAATAGCATTCTCCCGAAGGTGCTAGTTTTTGTTACCAACTTTCTTACCCCAATCTCCACCATTGAAAGCCAGGGTTCTACCAGTGGCCATTTTGAAATTCTCTCTTATACTCCTTTTTATCTTCTCCACTATGACCTTTGGAGGGAGCTCAATATTCCTGAAAACTCTGTCATTTTGTTCTCTCCATATTCTCCATATAGCATGAGGTGGAATAATGTTCCAAAGGGTGGGCTCTATGGGGGAATTAGCTTTGTGCCACTGGTTGTAGAAGTTTTCCAGACAATTAGGAAAAAACCACCTAATCTCCCAGCATTGTAAAAGATCCGACCAGACCTCCCAAGCATAAGAACAGTCAATAGCCAAGTGAGAAATAGACTCCTCTACCTTTTTACATAAAAAACATCTGTTAGTCAGGATCATTCCCCTTTTCTGGAGGTTATCAATCATTAAAATTTTATTCTGCAAGAGAAGCCAGAAAAAAATGTTAATTTTTGGAATAAGAGAGTTGTCCCAGACATGAAACTAGAAAGGGATAGGATTTGGTTTATTCAAAAGGAGCTCAGAATAGGAGGCAACTGAAAAGGTTCCTGAAGGTTGAATTCCCCACAAGAGCCTATCTTCTCTAGAAATCTTAATCATCCAAACTCTAAGATCCTGCATAAGAGGTTTAAGGTTTTCATCAATAAGAGTCAAATTGATCCACTTATCATTCCTCCAATAGTCAATGACCATCGACCCATACTACTGGGTGCACTAAAGAATAGCGGGTTGGAAGGCAGCAACAGTGCTAAGGGGGTGATCTTTTATCCAGCTGTCTTCCCATAAATAGATTCTTCTGCCATTACCCAAAACCCATCTGGCACCTTTAAAAGCTGCCTCCTTGGCTAGCTGAATACTATTCCAAATATAAGATCCTTTCACCTAAAGGTTATTTTTCTAGAAATCAGAAATGTGAGACACAAAGTAAAGATACTTATTATGGATGATCTCATTCCACTCTCTTCTTTCTCTGAAAATTCTCCAAACCTATTTAGCCAATAGAGCTTGATTAGTAACTCTAATAGGCCGAATGCCAAGACCTCCCCATTTTTTAGGAGTGCAAACCTTATCCCAGGAGACTAAGGCTAGTCTTTTCTTCTCTTCAACTCCTAACCATAAGAAATTCCTTTGGATTCTTTCTATAATATCTGCATATTTTCCAAGAATTTTGAAAAGGCTTAAAGCAAAAATAGGGAGACTTTGCAGGGAGGCTTTGAGGAGCTGCAGTTTACCTGCTTGACTAAGAATGGCTCCTTTCTGGCCCACCAATTTCCTATTAAATCTATCAACAATCCCTCTCCAAAAAGAATTTGGAGGCTTGAATCCTAGAGGAAGACCCAAATAAGTAGCCGGGAGAGAGTCAATCCTGCAGCCTATGATTCTGGCAATCTTGAACTGCCTTTCCTCGGGAGTATTGATGAAATATAAAGAACTCTTATCCCAATTGATGAATTAACTAGAGCCACTAGTATAATCTGTCAAGGCTTTTTTGATAGCTTTCGCTTCTTGAATTGAGGAGAAACCCATAATGATGGTATCATCAACAAACTGCTCATGGGAGCAATGTCTGGATGAAGAGGAGGGAGAAAGACCTTTGAAAGAACCAAAAGAAGCAAGCTACTGAAAAAGATGACCCAAGCATTCTGCAAGAATAGAAAAAAGAATGGGTGACAGGGGATCACCTTGTCGAAGACCTCTTGAGGGTTTAAAAAACCTAGAGGGGGAACCATTAATCAATATAGCTACAATAGAGGTGCTAATCATCTGATAGATAATTTGAAGGAATTTACTACCAAAACCAAAAGAGCTAAGCACCTTAATCAACATATCCCAATCCACCCTGTCATAAGCCTTGGAGAGGTCCAGCTTGAGAAGAAAGCCTGAAGTGGAGGAGACATGAGTCGAGTGAATAACTTCATGGACTTTCATAATAGAGTCAAGAATCTTCCTACTAGGCACGAAGCCACTCTACTGGGGAGAAATAATGTTTGGAAGAATAGCCAACAACCAAGAAGTAAGAACTTTGGACAAAATCTTATAGACAGAATTGCACAGGCTAATGGGTCTAAAAGAATCCAACGAATCAAGACTTGGTTTTTTTGGAATAAGAGCAATAAAGGTCTCATTGACTTCTTTTAACAAGGATTTGGAGCCAAAAAATTCTTTGACAACATTACAGATATCTTCTCTAACAATATGCCAAAATTTTTGAAAGAAAAATAAAGGAAAACCGTCCGGACCTGGGGATTTATCACCTTCAAAAAAGAAAGTAGCAATCTTAATCTCCTCCTGAGATAGGATAGCAATGAGAGCCCGATTCATGGGGACATCAATGATGGAAGGAATATTGCTAATCAGAGCAGTCTGCTTATCTAAATCTAAATTCAAGTCTTTGGAGAGTAAAGAAGAAAAGAAGTTAATCATTGCCTTTGAAATGTCTGAATCATTAGAAACGACTCCTTGATCAGTATTGAGTCTAGAGATTCTATTGGTTGCTCTATGTTTGGAGGTAGATAAGTGAAAAAATCTATTGTTCTTATCTCCCGCATTAAGCCATATAGACCTTGATCTCTGACGCCAGTAATCTTCCTCCCTGGAGATAATGTTGTGAGTTTTCGCTAAAATGCTTTCCTCCTCATCTCTAAGTTCCATCGTGAGACCATTACGCTGAATCCTATCTTGAATAATATCCAAATCCTTTTTAAGTTGATTTTTAGTTTTGAAAATATCCCCAAAGACAGTTTTGCTCCAAGTTTTAACATTCTGTTTAACACTAAGAAGTTTTTGACCACTCTAAACATGGTCATTTCATGAACACTAATATTCCACCATTCTTTAATATTATGTTCTATATCAAGATGATCAATCCACATTTTTTCAAACCTGAAAGGCGGACGTCCCATTTTAGAAATTGGATCCGCATTGAAGCAAATTGGGAAGTGATCAAAGCCCACTTTTGAGAGAGAAGACAAAGTACACCCAAACTTATTCAACTGTCCTCCATCAACCAAAGCACGGTCCAGGTGAACTTGAATAAGATCCTGACCAACACACCTATTAGACCAAGTAAAGTTGACTCCCTGAAGCTCCAGATCAAAAAGAGCCCAACGGTTAAAAAAATCCATCAAATCCATCCTACCATCTAACATATTCTGAGAATCACTCCCTCCAAATTTCTCCATATCTTTTAGAGTATAGTTAAAGTCCCCAATGACCATCCAGGGGAAATTCTGAAAGGCTACTCTGTGTTTATCTATTCTTTTCCAGAAAGAAAATCTGCTAGTTCTAGAGTTAGGGGCATATATTGTAGTGGCAACCCACTAAAAATCAAGTTTAATGTGAAGAAAATTGATGCTAAGGCAGTTAAGATCCTCCACAACCACATAACCCCTAACTAGATTCTGGTTCCAAAAAATAGCAACCCCTCCCGAAGCCCCCTCAGAGCTAATGCCAGCAACTCCATTATTTTTGAAAATCCTAATCTTTTCAACCTTATCTTTACTCATCTTGGTTTCTTGAAGAAAAAAAATATCAGGTTTATGATCTCTTACTAGATTTTTGAGATTGTCTTGTTTATGAGGGGCATTCAACCCTCAAATGTTCCATTAGATAAGCTTCATCTTTTAACTGGGGTGCAGCTTTCTTGGATGGTGAGTTGTCTACCATTCGTGATTTCCTTTTTGCTTTCCCTCTCTTTGATTTCTTTGTTTGAGTATCTTCCATGGGATTTTCTATGGGATCCAACATCTACCTTCATCTGTATGCCTCCTTCTAATTTACTTCTAGTAGTTACTCCTCTAGATCCTAGGGTGACCAATTCATTCTTTTTTTCTTTTCTTTTCTACTTTCTCCCTCTTTGGGTTTTCTAGGTTCCAGTCTCCTCAATATCTCTGGCTAGCAACTCCCCATCGCTACTACCAGAAAAAGTCTCAGGGATGGAAGAGGAATCATCATCATCTACTTTGGAACACTATAAAGGAGCTTTGTTCTCATCCAATCTGAGGTTCGATCCATCTATAGAAATGGGAACCAAGACCACTAATGGTGCTGGATCCCTGGAAGGAGCTATCCTATCCAGAGGATCAGGAATCTCAGCAAAGTCACTGATCTTTTTTGAAGCATCTTCCTTTGCTAGTTCTATAGTTGAGGCTAACACATGAGATACCGATTCTGCTATTTCCCCTTCTTCCAAGACTGGGGTCTCATTTGACTCCAAGACTTCAAGGGGGGCTTTACTGCTATTATCCCCTTTAACCTCCTTCCAAACTTGTTGAGATGACTTTTTGGGTTCAAAGGTCTCTAGCTGAGGGGTCTTAGAAACTTTTTTTGGGCAATTTTTTTCCCAGTGACCCATTATGTGACAAACAAAGTAGGCAAAAGGCAAGGATTCAAAGATAACCTCCTGCTTGTGCTGACCTAGTTTTGAGTTGATATTGATAACCTCAGGGAGATTATCAAACTTGGCAATATTGACACAAATTTTGGTGAAGACTAATCTAGACTTTGTTTTCATCATGGGATCGACCGAAATAAGATCACCCCCAAAGGACGAGGCTAAACCTTTAAAAACTCCTTTATTCCAGTATTCCAATGGAAGCCCCAGAAACCTAACCCAAACCGGCATCACCAAGAAAAAGTTATCAGAATAATCCAGATTAGGGGTCCATTTACGTAAAGCCAAAGTCATTCTTCCAAACATCCAAGGGCTGCCACAAAGGACATAACCCCAATCTTCCTTATTGGAAAAGGAGAAGGAAAGAAAACCTTTAGGAAGAGCTACAATATCCACATGGCCCTTCAAGGCCCATTTATTTTTTGCAAATATCCTAACCGCTTCAATATTGTGTCGTGGTCCAAGGAACTTACCAACCAACATTAATTCCATGGCCGAAATGGATCTGTCCACCATTGAATCTGGTACAAAAATGGCTTTCTCACCCTCCTGGAGAAAAGCCTTAACCGGTTCTACCGAGAGTAGGGAACCCTATTCCTTCTTATCTCCCACCAAATCCGACCACTTTTTTGGACTATGGTTGTTGACTTTGGCGTTACCAGAGTCCTGTAAACTTTTTGACCCCACTTGTGGGTCCTCTGAGGAAACTCCCTCAATATTCACGGTCTTTGGAAACAGGACTGACCCTTCTCCAAGAGCTTTTTTGCCAACAGACTCAACCCCCAAAGACACTCCCTTCGAGGGAGAGCTCGTGAAGCTCTGTCGCAAGGGGGAGGTACCACTACCCCCCGAAAGAGAATCTGACACCCTATCTAATACTGGAGTCAAAGGCATTCCCAGTACGAATGGTTCCAAGTGCCCACAGAGACCAGCACTAGCACCAGCTCCCTTGGTCGAAACGCCAAGATCCTGCAAGTGGAAAGCAAGCCCGCCATTCCTGCCTGTAGTCTGCATAGTATCCCCACCATTCCCTCCTGCTATCTGCTCTTTTTCGCTCGAATCTTCCGCCATCAAAAAAACTATGTGTAGAAAGTTACTACTACTACCATAGTTAATAATTATAAATAAAACATACAAAAAGGAGGTGGCCTTGAAGTTCATATCGGTGAATGCATTGATGTGTGGCCACTTTGTCTGCATATTTGTGAAGCTTTGGATGACTATTACTGACATTGGTTGCATGAGTTCTCCCATTTTGTCCATTTGGATTAATGACATTGATTTTGGATAGAAGCTATATTGGTGTATTTTTTCAAAATACCATTTCCACAGGTCTCTTGATGATCAACATTTTTGAGCGTAACTTGACGCTCATTGCTATTTTGTATAGTGGATATGTATTTGTAGTCTTTACACCAATTGTTAGGACTTTGAATACAATTATTTATATTGTTGCTTGTTCCTTGAAATAGAGAATCCTTTAAATTTTTATAATTGCCTTTGCATGATTTATCATAGTACTACATTTCTTTCCTTGAGTCATTGCATAGACTTTCAAATGGCAGATTTCCAGTTGTTTGTATGCATTGGATCATAAATGGTTGTAAATTATAAGTTGGTTGCATTCTGGACAATGACAATATATAAAATCTGAACAGAATGGATAGTTGTGAGATGGTACAGTTAGAACCTATGTTTCCTTTCACTTCTTTCATAGATCTTGCAGCTTTTTCATAGGCAATAGCTGCTTCCTGTGTTGTCTCAAATGTTCCAAGCCATCGATGGCATTGAGATTTCGGGTCCCTTATTTTAGCAGCATAATAAGCCCATGGGTTTTTCCTCACAACTTTATATATATACTTTGCTTTCTTAAACAATTGAAACTCCCAATGCTCAATATCTACAGATGTTCAAGCTACTCTCCTTTCATGGAATCTTCAGAACTTGATGCTTTGGTATCATGTCCATTTTTTTTTTTTAATTCCTTACCTCATGTATACATTTTTGTAAGGACAATTATATAATGATTCTTGTGGCATTACTTTTTTCAATATGCAAATCAAACCAATTTGATTTCTTTGTTCAAAACTACAAGAAAACCCAGTCTGCAAAAATAGTTCACATTGAATAGGTATATTGAAAATTTGTAATTGTTCTAAGTGCTTTCGTTCAACTAGAAATTGTATTATGATCACCAAGTCGATGATCAAGCAATACAATCTAGTTTACTGTGCACATAGCTGATTGTCTGCTCCATTTTCATGCATACTATTCACATTCTGTGTGATAATATTATCCCAATGTGTCCATTCACTTATCGCAAGTAGTAGATGATAACTACCACATTCAATGTCAGTAATGCGAGGAATAGACGTGTATCCTTGACCATAATGACTAGAAATAATATAAGGCACATTTCTATGAACAGAATTAGATCTCCATATGGTGGATTAATAACATTGATAGGTCCAGCCATTATTAGCAAAGTCACCTATTCCATTATTTCAAGAAACTCGTTAAGTGGAAAGTGTCTGTATGAAAGTAGAGTAGCTTTGATGTTGGATCTCCTGTACAATTATATCACAACATGAGATGTGCTTTTAGGACTTGTTGACATTAAAAAAATGGATTTTCTTTTAACATGACACTAGTAAAATATTACCAACATTTGTGACTAGTGACCATTTGCAATGCATTATAGCCAATGAAATTTACATGAGTTTAGTATAGAAGGAGACCATGGTTGCATTATTTTAGAAGCCTTTATAAGTTTTATAGTAGTTTCATTAAGATACCAATAGATTAGGATCTCTAATAATTTATTAACATTATAGTACATAAAGAATCATTGTAGACATCAGCAAGAAGAGGTAACATCTATGTTAAGGCTTTCACATTATGCTCATGTTTCTAGGTCTACAACATGTACAATTAATTTTAGTTGATCTCATTTTTTCCTTCCCATTTTGGATTTCTTGTTTGTCATTCATTGCAAAATATTAAAAAGGTTTTAATAAGAATGTAGCCAAATTTGCATCTTATGATAATTGAATTCAACTTTAGTAAAAATGCTACTTCATTAAGAAACAAAATGTACTAGTTCTTGTATGTGACTGAATGTGACCTCTAAATCAGACACAACACAACATGGTCATTATTCACTTGATAGAATTTGGGAGAGAGTATGAAGAACTCAATCCAAATTCCATGGTGAGGCGACCTGTTGCCTCCTATGTGAATGGGGTGTTTGAATACTCTCAGAACGAGAGCCAACAGCTAGGAGACCAATTCAACAATGGAGGATTTGAAAGAAAATATGAGCAAAATGAAACTAAGGTAAGAATTAATGCAATTAATCTAGAAAACTTTGAAAGAAATATGAAATGCAGATTTTTATTTGATTTTGAAATAAAGATGATATTAGACTAAAAACAAGTAAGCAAATTTAATCTAAATGTGAAATGCAATTACACTAATATGAGAAATTAAACTAGATAATGCAATAAAAGATCTTTGAAAATAATGAGATATGAGACTAAAAAATGCTATAGTAAGGATGCTCTCAAAAATTGCTCTTTTGAATGAGAAAAAGAGGTTCATTAAATAGACCAAGCCAGAAGAGGAATGAAGAGTTTCTTGATTCGAAACGGTGGACTCTTCATTCCTAATTGAGACAAAAAAGCATGATTTATTTAATTAAAAGAATGGAATTTGCCACATGTGGGGAGGTGACCTTTCGAGTAATTTGAATTATTGAATTCAAATAAAGAGGTGTCCATTCAATTAACTAAATATTTATTAATTCCTTTTTGATGTGTAATTAGCCAAAGGGGTAGATTGTAATTTAATTCAAAGTGCTTAGGACTTTAGAACTAAATTAAATTATCATAGAGGTAATTTAGCTAATTAAAGTCAAGGACTTTAGGAATTAATTTTAGTGTTTGATTATTGCAATTTATGGTCTTTGCAATTGACATCAAGTCAAATTAAGTCAGGTAGGAGAGATAAAATTGCCTAGTGAACTAGGACTTTGATGATGTAAAATCGAGATAATGCACCAAAATTGATGAAATTAAATAGGTGCCAATTTTGGGGTATTACATTTGCCCCTCTTTGAATTGATGTGCGAACAGCGCATTGATTCAAAGAATAGTCTGAAGTGACAGATGAAAGTAGATCAAAGCATGAATTTTTTGAAGTCTAAGTTAGATTGCGAAGACAACGATCTTAAAAGAGAACCGGAATCGGGGTTAGATTGCCCCAATACCAATTGATGAAGATGCAGATTTAGGACTATCTCTGAATCAGGGTTAGATTGCCCCAATACGAAGCTTAGTCCTCCGAGACCCTGGTTAGATTGCCCAGATAACGGTCTAAAAGAGATTTCGAGAGTCATCTCCAGAACAAAGCTTGACTCCCAAGAATTAGCGTTAGATTGCCCCAATACCCAAAAGATTTCAAGAACCATCTCCAGAACGAAGTTTGGCCCTTGAGGATCCGAGTTAGATTGCTCAGATACCTAAAAGATGGATGATAAGATAACAAGATGCGAGGCACCAAGATGCCCCTAGCGATGAGAACTGATGATTCAAATCAGACTGATTCAAGAATAGATTCGACAAGATTCAAATGATGTAATCATCCTACCCACTCGGGAGCGAAATTGAAAGATGACATGTCAGAAGGATGATAAACAACAAGAGATTGCACAGCAAAAGCAATTAGACTAGAGTCGCAAAGCTACAGAAGTGAAACGGAGCAAAGCAGAGGTCCTGTTGACCAAGTTTGACCATAGTTGACCAAATTTGACTTGAATTGACTTTGATGAAAAGAGAAAAGATCTCAAGAACATGATGTAAAGATGAGGATCTGGCAAGAAAATGATGCCAGAAGGTTGACTGCACAAGCATCCAATCCAGAAGGAGTTCAATATTTAAAACGCGATTTTGAGCCACTTAGAGATGTCAGATTTCGATTTCGATCCTGAAAAAGGATGCAGCCAAGATGAGATTGGGACAAAAGATGAGAACCTTTGATGAGTAGATCCAGAAGAAAGCAATCAAGAGAGCAACAAGAAAGCACTCCAATTGCAAGCCTAGAATGAAAGATGCAAGTCTAAATGCAGGCCTAGGATGAACAAATGCAATCCTCCGGACTTGGCTGTTGGACTCATCGTATTTATCATCATTGAGTTCTTTCAAGCATGGGACAATCACAAGATGCCATACAATTCTCCCCAACATGAGAATATGAATATGACATAAGTCTTAGGTTTGTCGAAATAAGGTGTAAGCATTAAGGCACAAGAAGCCAGAATGACCTGAACACCTATTCCTTTTAATCTAGCAAGTTAACATAAGCATTAGAGCATAAATGCTAGAATGACCTGAATGTCTCTTGCGAACAAACACACCAAGCACACAGGAGTTCCTTCTTTTGCCAAAGATTGCTCACAGTGACCCTTACGTTCACTTAACAGGACGAGCGTTTACAATTTCATCAGTAGCAGAAAGAAGTCACTCAAAAGACAAGGAGAAGAACCAACCTCACCAAAGCATCCATATAAAAGGAGTCAAGGTACGAATGGCCATCCAATATGAGATGGAGGCTCTTACAAATGGACACCCCTCTTAAATGAATTCTTTGGATCATTGGAACTAAACCAACAAACAGAAAGCAAAAAAGCAAAGCAAACAAACAAGCACTCAAAGAAAACAAAGCTCAACATGCCTCAAAGGAACACACATTTAGTTTAAGTTTCAGTTCAAGTTCATGTTCAAGCGGATTGAAGTCGATTCAGAAAGATAACGTTCGAAGTCTCAATGAGATAATGACAGTAGGCAGACGTAATGAGAATCACTGGTGATTGATAGAAGGGAGAAATCCTGAAGAAGAGAGATCGAACGAAAGCTAGGTATCTGCAGGCAGGCATAGTGGGAACCACTGGTGACCAATGCTCAAAAGAGTTTCTGAAAGTGATAGGACAATGCCCCCTAGACCAGGCAAGTGCCCCCAAGTGTGAACCAGTTCCAATCCATGAAGAGTCGAGGAAAACTCAAAGACAAGCTCATGAGCTAGCAAACCAAAGCAGGAAACAAACTAAAGCAGGAAAGCAGGAAAACAAACTAAAGCAAGAAAGGAAGGAAACTAAAGCAGGAAAGGAAGGAAACTAAAGCAGGAAACTAAGAGCCAAGCGATGCTGAGATGAGATGTAGCTTCAGGAAACAAGAGGCGCCTGTTTACCAGGTTTTCACCATCTTGGCAAAGATTCTATTTTTGCTACCATGATGCCTGTTTACCAGGTTTTCATCAATGGCACATTTTTCTCTTTTTCAATTTTTTTGTACTTTTCTCTTTTTCTTTTTTTTTTTGTATTTTTCTTTCTTTGTTTTTTTTTTTTTGTATTTTTTGATCTTTTCATTTTTTTTTGTATTATCAAGGCGCCTGTTTACCAGGTTTTCACCAGGATAATAGATACATCAAAGCGCCTGTTTGCCAGGTTTTCACTAAGATCATTTTTTCAGGACATTTTGCAATTTTTAGGATTTTTTGCAATATATCAATTTTTAGGATTTTTTCAGGATCAATAAATATGTACATGAGCACATAGAGAATGTCAGCTGTAGAACTTCTTAGATGAAGAGCGTTGATGGGCTCTTTGAGTTTCTCTCCTTTAGTAGGAATCTCTGAGAACACAGTCATTTGTAGCAGTAGCCAGCTGAGAAGTTGTAGAATCAGAACCAGATGTTGTAGCAGTAACAGGAGAGCCAACCAATAGTGTCCAACTGTCAAGAGATCCATAGTCAAGGAAAGATCACTTAAGAAAGACCCACAAATATCCTCATGAACACATCTTAACTCTTCATCAGATTTCCCATGCTCTAAACGCTTAGGAGGAGTACATTCTGGATTTCTCTTAATCATGTCATTAGCAATGAGGAGATGCTGATACGCACTTTGGGAAAAGGCAAGATGGAGTGAAGAGTGTAAAGTATGAGAGGCAAGGGTGATGGAATGGAGGGAAGCATGAGAATTTTGGAAGCTTGAATGACAACTTTGATTTTTTCTTTCTTTGGAATCCACATAGCTTTTGAATTTTGTCTTCTTTACTTTGAGGTGCTTTTGATGACAATGCCTATAGAATGGATTTCGAGATCCATTTTTTATTTTATTTTCTGGCTTTTGATTGTCTTCTTCTTTTTGAGGACCTTTGCGGTCTTTTGAACACCTTTGTTTCTTTCCTTTCTTCATAGTCACATGTCGATTAGATGGGACATGGTGACCTTGAGATATAAGTGGATTCTTATTATTTTTTATTTTATGTTGCACATCCAAGTTACTTCCAAAAGACTCAGGAATGATGGATGAAAGAGGCTTATATGACTGGTTTAAGTGGAGAGATGGAGATGGAAGTGGACGAGCCACTTTTCTTGGAGATGAAGAGGGAAGAGAAGTCAATGGGATGGGCTCAAGTGCAAATATATCAATATCATCCTCATCATTCATGAATGCATTAGATAGATCAAGAAAGTAATCTTCCATAGAGCGTTGTTGATTGTGAGTCATCCTAGAAGAGTCAGATAAGTTTGGAGGAATATTATGTGAGCCTAACCAAGATAACCTATTCCAAGAGTCAGGTCCCCTTTCAGGTGGTAAGAGTGCACGAATAGGAACCATTTCAATTCTGGGTCTACCAATATTCCATGAAGCTATAACAAAATGGGGTCTCAGATACCCATGATTTGTTGGAGCAGTAGAAGTATAGCTTGGAGTAGATGGCCTAGGAGCCATAGGAATGATCTCCACAGGAGGGTGGAAAGGATCATCATCAATAGCTTGATTTGGAGGATCATAACTTTCTCCTCTTTCTGAGTTGTTAAGACTAGCATATAAGTGCATAGCATCAACTGGTATTTCTGTAGTAGCATCTGATATGGAGTCCCATTCAGCTAGAGACATAGTCAGAGGTAGACTTTCTTCATCACTATCATCTATCAAAGGAAATGTTTCTTCAACAGCAGGATCTTGTTCAGTAGTAGAAGCAGCAGAGTAATCTGGAATAGGCATACCTTGAGGCATACCCAAGAGGAGGGAAGCATCCAACAGTTGCTCCCAATCATTATGTGTATCATTGGAATCGACAGTAGTAGGATTTTGTTCAATAGTAGAAGTGGTAGAACAATCTAGAATAGGCATACCAAAGATAAGGGAAGCATCCAACAGTTGCTCCTAATCAGTATGTGTGCCATTAGAGGCAGTGACATATTCAGTAGTAGTTGCAGTAGTAGAAATCTGTTCAGTAGAGTGTATAAAATCCTCCTGGTGAGGACCAAGATCATGTTCTTGAAGCACTTGAGAAGGTAGATAAGACTCTTTCTGGTAGTTTGAATCAGAATTTTGAACATTCAAAGATCTTTCATGTGTCATAGGCTGAATCTGTGTTTCTTCATTATCTGAATCCTTGCATGAGTGCAAGCTGCAGCTAGGTTGGTCAAGCTCATAGCTCTGATAGCCAATACCAAATCTATCTTCAGAAGGTTCCTCATAGGAACATGGAGATGGAGGGAGAGTTGTCAAAGACAAGATGGACTCAATCTGATATTCCCCCATGCCAATATCTTTGATCTTCAAGGTCTTTTCTATTTCTTTTAGCTTAGCATCATAGAACTCAATGGACTCTCTATTGGTAGGAACAAAGTTGTCTGTTGTTTGGGTAAGCATCTTAGCAGAGCAAGTATTTTGGCTAGCACTATTTTCAATGAGGACATGAGGGATACTCTTGGGGCCTGTCATAACTTCAGTGTGTAGGAGAGCATTATGCGGGTGGCTTAGCAAGTGATCGTCTTCCTCAGAGAATGATAAATAATGAGGCGAGGTCAAATGACCCACCATAGATTGAAACTGGTCAAGATTGAGATCTTTGGGGATGTTTGCCTTAGTGAGGGCTTTATCCATAGATAGTTTTGGTCTGGATATCGAAGGTTTGGGACCTTTGAGAACAATCTTTGCATGAGATCGAGGGATAGCGTTCACACAAGCTAGAGATTTTGTGGAGTTATATGAGGGAGACGCAGGGCCTCGCAAGACAAAGGGAGTTTTGGGTTTAGGAGTATCCTCGCTCCTTGGAGCAATGATCATGTTAGAGTGAGAGATCCAAGGTTTGTTTCTAGAAAATCTAGAAGGTGGTTGAACTTCTGTTGTAGCCTTCTCAGTGGCATTGACTATTTGCATGCTAGAGCTAAGATTAAAGACAGACTTTGAGGGTTTTGGCATGTTAGAGCTGAGATTGAAAACCAACTTTGAAGGTTTTGGCATGTTAGAGCTGAGATTGAAAACCAACTTTGAAGGTTTTGGATCTCCCATCTTGTTGGTAGTATTATGAGAGATCGTGAAAGAGTTGATAGGTTCAAAAGGATCAATAGGTTTAATTTTAGAAAGTGACCCTTCAGAGTCTTGCTGGTCTTCAAACAATGGGTTATAATATTCTTGAAATAGTAAGTTAGACTGTATCTGAAACAATGGATTGTAATACTCTTGGAATGATGAAGAATGTGAGAATTCCTCACGAAGTTCAGATTTCATAAAAAATTTAGGATGACCTATGTCTTGATTACAAGGTTTACTTTGATCTTGATCAGCATTCTGAACGGGATAAGTCTTGCCACTTCGAGTCGTGACAGTCATAGACGAAGATGTAATGAGAAAAGATTCGGGATAAAGCTAGACTCTGTCTCTAAGATAACGAAAAGGAGATAAATGGCTAGAACAGCCAAGATGCAAGATGAACCTGGTATGAGTTGTCAAAAAGAGATGGCTAGAACAGCCGAGATAAGACAATCGCAATGTGAGGTACAAAAGGCATAAAGAGATAAGGTAGACTAATGAGAGACAATATGAGTCAAAGAAAAGATCGATCGATTCCTAACTCAAGACAACTAGTTTCTGATGGTGAATGACAGGAAAATAGAAAAACAAATCATGGACAAAAAGGAAGATCAGATTTATGTCATTGATCAAGTACATAAGACAGCAATCAAGGAGTTCAAGCAAACAGTCTTCAAGCAATGGGCAAGGGACAAAGCAACCTTGCACATGAACAAGAATAGTGACTTAGTATTTCTACTCCCTAAGGACTCTACTTGTGTATGTTCTTGAGAATGTTTTAGCAGACACTTAAAACACAACAACATCCTAGCAAGTTGTCTACAAGGATATACATGGCTTTTCTAAAGGGAGTCCTCGATATACACAAGGTACGTGAGGCCCAAATCCGTAGATGAGAAGAATTTGAAATCACACAGCCGGGGGGAGACGGTAACCCAAATCTCCTCCTTCACTTCTCAAAGGTATAAAGTTCTTTGAGGCTTAGCCAAGAGTGAAATCTAACTCATTCCCAAGAGAGGTGTCTTTGGATTCACCTCCCAATATTTATACTCCGCCGGAACACGGGAGTTAAGGTCGTCCCTTGAGGTGATGAAATCCCCAAGCAGGCCTTCTAAAAATGAAAAAGTAAGTAATTCTCTATCAAAAGTATTGAAAAGCACTAAAGGTGGTGCATTTAACCCTTCAAGTAAATGTGAGGTGAGTCCACAAAGTGGTGCATTTAACTCCTCACACAAACTCAAAGTGAGTCCACACCCTAGAAAACAAGTGAGTTCCAAAAAGCACAAAAGGGTTGCCAAGTGGAACAATTAACGCTTCTTTCCTATAGACCCCTCCCCTTTAATGTGGCGCTGGGATTGCAACCACAGGGCGGAAATGAGGGGCCAGCGGATTAGCGAGTCCAATAACCCAAGATAGCAATCTAGATCAATCACAAGTAATCTAAGACTGCTAATCAATACTACTCACAAGTGCAAGAGGGTTTGAATCATGGAATATTTAACTTTCCAAGTAAACATGAAGTGAGTCCACAAAGTGGTGCATTTAACTCTTCATGTAAACAAGGAATGAATCCATGCCCTCAATCACTCAATGAGATATTTGATATTGGAACCAAGAATTACTTAATGTTTAAAAGACAAGCATTCACTTAAACACAAACTTGTATGAAAGAAAATCTATGTTCATTCATTTCCCATTAAGAGCATCAATTAAAATGTGTTCTATGAAAACATGTAAACACTCAAGCCAAACACATGAGAGATTAATTTTAATCCCAAAGTTTAAATGTTTTAGAGATTTTAAGAACTCACCTTAGGTCCAAAGATCTACAATCCAGCATTTAGCACACATCCGAAAGTATAGAATCAAGACAAATCAATGACAAACCGTAAGATATGTAACATTGCTGTCTTCAAGACAGTCTTTAAAGATTGATTTATTTGACCCATAAAATCATAATATTAAAATTTCTAGAAAGAATGAAGTTTTTATCTAACACCAAGAACTATCATTTCCCAAAGTTACAAGGTCTTATGATTTCATTTGGTACCTCAACCAATAACTTTTTTAGACTGCAATTTTTCTGTCATAAATCAGATTTAAAACACCAAACCCTACCTAGGGAATCACATATCTTTCTCAAAAAGAATCAAAATGAAACCAAACAAATTTAATATTAACTATTAGTGAATCTAGTTTCCAAATATGTAAGTCATTTATTTTTCCCATTCATAAATCATTTCCTATGAATAAATCATTGCCTGCAACTCCAATGCAGATTGTTAAAAACCAGTTTTCACTCAAATTCCCATAACTTTCACAAATCTGCATAAAAATAACTCAAACCAAAAGGAAATGAAAGCTGATTCACGTATCTTTCCAATACATATTATTAGAGATCCTTATTCTTCATAATTTGTCCGTACCAGACATTTCAATCTGACTGTATTCAAAGAATCTCAAATCTGCAAATACCCAATTTCACCAAAATGATCATAACTTATTCATTTCTCAATAAAAATAAACCAAACCAAAAGCATGAGAAAGAGGATTCATCATTCTATCCATCCATTACTATATTAAAATTTTTTCAAGCTGTAAGTGGCCGTACAAGGCATGAAACTAACACTAAAGCTGAAAAACCAATCAAGAATGAGGCCAGAAATTAATCTTTTCTGCCCCACAGTGGGCGCCAAAATGTATGTGACTGAATGTGACCTCTAAATCAGACACAACACAACATGGTCATTATTCACTTGATAGAATTTGGGAGAGAGTATGAAGAACTCAATCCAAATTCCATGGTGAGGTGACCTGTTGCCTCCTATGTGAATGGGGTGTTTGAATACTCTCAGAACGAGAGCCAACAGCCAGGAGACCAATTCAACAATGGAGGATTTGAAAGAAAATATGAGCAAAATGAAACTAAGGTAAGAATTAATGCAATTAATCTAGAAAACTTTGAAAGAAATATGAAATGCAGATTTTTATTTGATTTTGAAATAAAGATGATATTAGACTAAAAACAAGTAAGCAAATTTAATCTAAATGTGAAATGCAATTACACTAATATGAGAAATTAAACTAGATAATGCAATAAAAGAGCTTTGAAAATAATGAGATATGAGACTAAAAAATGCTATAGTAAGGATGCTCTCAAAAATTGCTCTTTTGAATGAGAAAAAGAGGTTCATTAAATAGACCAAGCCAGAAGAGGAATGAAGAGTTTCTTGATTCG
This sequence comes from Chamaecyparis obtusa, assembly GCA_027943335.1. Classification (NCBI taxonomy): domain Eukaryota; kingdom Viridiplantae; phylum Streptophyta; class Pinopsida; order Cupressales; family Cupressaceae; genus Chamaecyparis; species Chamaecyparis obtusa. The sequence continues at coordinate 66,538 of BSBK01008326.1, read as the reverse complement.
AAACGGTGGACTCTTCATTCCTAATTGAGACAAAAAAGCATGATTTATTTAATTAAAAGAATGGAATTTGCCACATGTGGGGAGGTGACCTTTCGAGTAATTTGAATTATTAAATTCAAATAAAGAGGTGTCCATTCAATTAACTAAATATTTATTAATTCCTTTTTGATGTGTAATTAGCCAAAGGGGTAGATTGTAATTTAATTCAAAGTGCTTAGGACTTTAGAACTAAATTAAATTATCATAGAGGTAATTTAGCTAATTAAAGTCAAGGACTTTAGGAATTAATTTTAGTGTTTGATTATTGCAATTTATGGTCTTTGCAATTGACATCAAGTCAAATTAAGTCAGGTAGGAGAGATAAAATTGCCTAGTGAACTAGGACTTTGATGATGTAAAATCGAGATAATGCACCAAAATTGATGAAATTAAATAGGTGCCAATTTTGGGGTATTACAGTTCTTAGTCACAGTAATAATACAAACGGGATCGAAAAGAACATGACGTAGGTAAATGTATGTGGTAACTGAAATACTCCTTCCACTGTGAGAGATACATATTGTACTTTGTTACAATGAAGACTATTGCACCAAGTAGCCAATAGTCTCACTCCTTGCTTTACTACAAGCATAATCCTATACACCCTAAGTATATATATGGTTGTACCTTTATTGTAACCAATATTTCATCCATAAAGAAGGTGCCATCTACCAACATCTGCTACAAGATGAATCCCAAATGGTGTGTAGGTGTCCTCAAAGGAGAATAAATAGTGGCATGAATAATTGTGATGTATGGTCTTAGGTGCTAGTGCTCCTGTATTGACATCATACCATTCCCCGATAAGGTCTATGTTTTCATGCCTTATTATCCATTCAAGGGAACAATCTAAAAATGACACTACAAGATTTACTACAGATACAAGTGTATCTTGTTCAGTATTAGCCTTGAATGGTGATAGGTGACAGAACAAAGTTCTACAAGCTGGGCTGAAAATGTTGACGAGTTCTTCTATAGTGTGATTTCCAACAGGGAAATGGTTGATGATATCTCAACAACGGAAAATGATATGGGATTCTTTACAAAACCTTACAAATTTTTTCAGGAATATAAGTTCTGTGTTTGAGACCAATGGGGACAGGATGTAAATTTGATTAGTGCCAGCTATTGGTTGAATGTCTCCCCATCCATCATATCTAAACATTTGAATAGGATTATTATATAAATATCTTTGTAGAATGTTTCTTTGACATTCTTTTGGAAGTTCTTCAAGCCTTTGAATGACCAAAGATTTTGGACTTTCACAAAAAGGATTTATGTCTTCATCAAATGTGCCATATGCATTAACAGATTCCATTTTTGTACAATGTGGAGGAAAGGAAACCTGTTTGCAAGAAGAAATATTTCTTAAAATTCCCTACACCTTGTGAGTTTGCAATTTCTAGTTGTTAACTCTCAAAATCCAAAGATTTTTTATTGGCCATAACTCATTAACATGTGACATGAGAACTAGGAAACAAAGGAAATACAATTGAACTTTTGTGCGAGAAGAAAATATTTGGAAATTAATTTAAAAAACATAAACCAAATACGTAACATAGCTCTAGTCACATGTATCATTATATTTCTTGGACGACAATGTATTCTAGTCACATGGATATTTTTTATTGTAACAATTATGGCATTAATCAAGCTATATGACCAAAAGAAGAAAATCTTTCAAAATTGGTTAGAAAATGTAAACTAAATACATAACACAACTTTAGCCATGTACTAGTACTCTTCTTGAAGGGCAATGTATTATATTAACATTAATATTTTTTATTGTAATAATTATGACATTTATACAATGATATGACTACAACATCATCATGTGTAGACAATACATTTATGTTGGATATTAGGAGGAGATTGCAAAAGCAGAGTTCATAGCATTGACATGTCCTTTCACACAAACTAGATGTTTCAAGTCAATGTTCATGTTGAACATGTCATAGGGACAAAAGGAACCAGATGCATGCACAAAAACCTTAGTGCATTAAAGACATTTGAAACTCTTGTTGCAAGCTGCTCACCTAAGTGCACATGATGTACATCCAAAGCATGTGTAAAAATAAGCTCACAATTATTTGTGAGGGCTATTTGGAGAGAACTGCATACACATGATGCAACATCACATTCTTTCAATGCTTCATGGGTGAGAAGACCCCCAACAAGATCATCACTCTTAGGTGCAACATAGGCGGCAAGAATTTCCTTATAGCCAATTTGGGGAACGAAGTATTCCTTTATGTAAGCTTCTGCTAATTTTTGCACAAAATTTGGCTTTTGTATCAAGTCCATGTAGTTTGACAAGAAACATGACACGATATCAGAGTAATAGACTGCTCCAAAACTATTGCTGAGAAATTCCTCGCATAATATCAACCTTAGTGACTATTCAACTTTTGGACAATCGATGCAAAAAATATGTCCCATCGTAGTAGAATCAATTGGTCCAATTATAGGACAGTCACATTGTGGCTTTGGAACATACACACGTTGATTTGTCCCTGACTTGTACATTCTGTTATAGTGTATAAGTCAATACACGCTAATTGAAAATGACAAGGATCTTGCAATCTAATTACTTGATCATTAAACTATTTGATTTAAAAGATTATCTTTAATTTATAAATATGTAAATATACAATAATTGAAAACGACAAGAATCTTGCAATCTAAATACTTGATCAGTAAACTATTTGGTTTAAAATTTTTGTTTAATTTATAAATCTACAAATGTAAGTCATTCGCATACATATGGATTTGAACAATGGGGATATTTCTCAGTACATTGAAGTAAGTGACGAATATTTATTCTTTGCTTATCAATTTGATGCATGCAAGTGTTATAACCATCATCATTTATACAGATGCATGCTCCATAGATGGAGATTCCCTCTTCAATGAACATCAACAAAATCACAAGCAAATGCTAGAAAGAAATACTTGAATTTTTTCTTGTGTTTAATGCTAAAAATAAAGTATTTTAGCAGTTAATTCAAAATATTTCAAGAATCAACTCTAGTTCTATAAGTAGGCAATTGTTTAGAAACTATTTATTATGTAATTAAACATCCTAACTAATACTGAAAAGGTGTAAGCAATCACATATATACCTATTTAGCTTCTATAAACAATAATTCTATTTAAAATATAATACTTCTTAAGTACATAAAAAATTAAAAAGTAATAATTCAAACAATCATTTATGAAGGACATTAAGTATCCATACATATGATGAAACTTATTAAAAAATATTTATTTATGATTTATTAAAAATTTAAATTACTTAATGATATGTTTTAAAAAAAATAAATAGAAATAAGGTTATTTTTTCGTATAAATTATTGGTTCCTTTCATTGAACACATATGTCTTTCTTGCAAATAATGTATAAACAAGAAGGCGAGGCCACATAATCAGAAAAAAAGGGTGTAAGCCATCACATATATACCTATTTAGCTTCTATAAACAATAATTCTATTTAAAATATAATAATTCTAAGTACATAAAAAATTAAAAAGTAATAATTCAAATAGTCATTTATGAAGCAGATTAAGTATCCATACATATAATGAAACTTATTAAAGAATATTTATTTATGATTTATTAAAAATTAAAATTACTTAATTCGATATTTTTAAAAAATTAAATAGAAATAAGGTTATTTTTTCTTCTAAATTATTGGTTCCTTTCATTGAACAACACCGTCTTTCTAGCAAATAATGTATAAACAAAAAGGTGAAGCCACATAATCAGAAATATCACATGATAATCAAGCCACAACTTATACAAAACTTGTCAGATTGGACAAATATATATTTATTGTTATTAAAAACATATTTTGAGCTAGTGAAAAGCACAAATTTCAACAGATGGACCCTTTTGATAGCACAAACGACTACAACATCATTAACAAAAGCTCTAGCACAGTATACAGAAATGCAAAGTGTAAGCAATCTAAGAAACATAGGAATACCAGACTCAACACATCTAAAAGACGTTGAATTGAAATCTTCATAAAAAAATACATGTCAAACACCAGAATTTGAAGCAAAAAAGTGCTGTAATACTTTGTTACAACTACCAAGAAAGATTTTTTTTGCTGCTCGCTCTTTCATTTTAAATGGCAGAATAACATGACTTAGTGGGTTTGCTTCATCTTCAGACACTAAACTTTTGTGATAATAATAACCTTGCAGCACATAAATAATGAAAATCACTATTTTTTATTTAGTTAAAATGGGTTTTGTTCATGTTAAAAATCTTCAACTTCTGTGATAATAAACACCTTGCAAGAATAGATACAAACATAAATTCAAAACTAGAATGATATTGCAAAGAATATACATTCAAAACCAGAATGTTATTGAAAAAAAATATAAATTCCAAACCAATGTTACATATGCAAAACATGTCAAACACCAGAATTTGAAGCAACAAAGTGCTGTAATACTTTGTTACAACTACCATGAAATATTTTTTTTGCTGCTGGCTCTTTAATTTTAAATGGCCAGAATAACATGACTTAGTCAGTTTGCTTCATCTTCAAACACTAAACTTTTGTGATAATAATAATCTTGCAGCACATAAATAATGAAAAGCACTAGTTTTTATTTAGTTAAAATGGGTTTTGTTCATCTTAAAAATCTTTAACTTCTGTGATAATAAACACCTTGCAAGAATAGATACAAAGATAAATTCAAAACCACAATGATATTGCAAAGAATATAAATTCAAAATCAAAATGTTATTGTAAAAAATATAAATTCAAAACTAGAATGTTATTGCAAAGTGCTACTTATTATTTATTGACTCCTGTCATGACAGAACCGGCGTTACATATGCGCAACTTCATATAAACCCCAAGAAATTCAAGACATAGCCTTCATTGTTATAGTCAGGACACCATAAAACCTTGGGCGCAGATACACAAACACAGGGAAAAAGAAAACTTAGCCGCCTCTGCAGCTGTTTAAGCATTCTAAAAGCGAAAGCATTGCAATAGCACCCAGAAATAGCAGCTCAAAAACCATGCTTACGATGACGGATTTTATGACTATTTTTGCTATGAAGCTAAGCAGCACGAGATCTCTTTTTCGATCAGAAATAACGGCTTTTCATGTTGAGACTAAGCCTCTGTGATGATAAAGGCAAACATAAAGGACTGATCAAGCATTAGCTCAAATAAAAGTATAATCATGAAACTAGCAGCAGAAAAAAATGCTTCTTGCTGAAGAATTGTGCGCTAGTCTGGTTTAGATAACATGTCCTTTTCCAATGGTCAAATTAGGACACGGACTGAAGGTCTCCTCTTAGCGTACTGGGTTGCTACTGACAGCTTTATAGTCGTAGTGTGTGGATTATTTTTTCAAAATTCTGCAGGATGCTATAACCCAAACTAGCCTCTTAGGAAATACATGAAGAACGCTATTTTTCTAAACACTCTAGGGGCAGCACTATCTCCACTCCTTTTAAGATGCTCTTAGCCTAGCATTCAACAATAGAAACTTGCAAAGACAGTAAGAATTACCAAAATAATAATTCAAGAGGTCTGTTCTGTTCTTTGACCTGAAGGAAATATTTTAGGATTTGCAAGCGGATGTTTGCTGAACCATAACTACCTTACTAAGTAAATATTCAGGATATATAATATGCTTAATACTGATGACAGAACCAATCCAGGGCTCTCAAGCCACAATTCCATAGTATAAATAAAAAAACATCTGCATATTTTTTTTTGCACAGGTCTCCAAATTACAACATCTAGTTACTGGATACAAATACGAGCTAAGCAGTACGAGATCTATTATCTATTTTTAAACCAAGAAATAACCGCAGAAAACAACTTAAAGAAAAATGAAAAAAAGAGACAAAACAAATCCAAGTACTTACCACTACCAAGCTGCTAAGATGAACAAGGAAGAGAACAGCACCCGTCCGGCAAAAGAAATGAAACCCAACTCTCGGCTCTCTACTCTCTGAGTGTTTTGTCTTTTTCCCTTCTTCTCTTTGTCTGCCCTCTCATTATTTTCCCTTTTTTCCTTTTAAAGATAAATGTAACAATCGGTATTAATTATTTCAACGTCCACATAATAAATGGGTATGCTCTTTTTTAAATGATTATAGGATAAAAGAATTTTAACCAGGCTGCAATAAATGGGTAGGGGTCTTTTTAATAAGCGTGGTAGTTTGACTCTGGTGTATTTTCTATAAGATATATAAATATGATTGGATGTTTTCTTGATTTTATTCTTTTATATTTAATAAATAGAATAGTATTGAAAAATAAATAGGTATGGTATTTTAAATAAATGAGTATGGGATAGATTTTCTTTAAAAGGCTCCAATAAATGGGTAGGGGGTCTCTTTAGTAATCATGGGTAGTTTGACTTTTATGTGTATTTTTGATAAATGTCATTTGAAAAAAATAAATCTATTATTTTCAGGGTGACTGTTAACTTTGTGGACCAATAACATGTTGGGAAAATGATATATATAAAAATATTGAAAATAAAAAATAAATATAGACTATATACTTTTTTTGAAAAATGTTAAATTCAATGTGCTGATTGGTAGAATTAAATTAAACAAAAAAATACATGAATGCATAACTATTTCTGCCCATGGCAAGAACTAATAATACTTTCACATTAAAAACCTATAGACGTACCCCTTTCACCTTCTTTCGGTGCAAGTGCTAATATACTCACATCTTATCATGTTGAAACATTGCAAATAGGTCTGTTCAAACATGATCATCAAACTATTCTTCTGCTGCTCGCCTGTGCGGCGCAACCTTTTTCTGCAAACCCCAACCCATTTTCGATCTAATTTCTCGATTCTTGCTGATAATAATGTTTCCAACAGCAATGCCACTTCACAAAATCTCTTCCTGCACTTCGTTACCAACAGATTTAACATATCTTCAGCCGACGCCGCAAAAATGTTAAAATATAAACCCTCATTGGGACGACTCAAAACCCTAGATAAAGTTGAACAGCTCGCAGCCATGCTCAACAGACACGGCTGTACCGAAGATCAAATCGCAAGTATAATCAGATCTCAGCCCTCACTTATGTTGACAAGTGCGGACAGAGTGCTGGAGCCCAAGATTCAAGTGCTAAAAGATTCTGGCGTGGACGTAGAATTAATAACGAGGTTTCCGAAGGTCTTGGCCTTTAAGCTGGAGAATCTCCCCTACAACCTTGAGATTCTCAAGACTGTATTCCCTACACAGGATTTACTGATCAGAGCAATTAGCTGTGGACACCATATTCTTGGAAAGGTCTTGCACAAGACCCTAAAACCCTCGGTTGCCTTTTGGGAGGATTTTGGTTTTCGTGGAGCAGAGCTTACCAAGTTTTTGTTGTTTAATCCTTTGGCTTTGACGCTCAGTTCTCTGACTTCCGAGCATCGTGACCTCATTCGCAAGATTGGCATTGACAAGGAAAACAACATGTACAAATACATTGTGAGCATTGTGGCCATGAGTCACATCGAAGTGTTAGAGGCTAGGATACACAATCTGAAGCTTTGCGGCCTCTCGCCTGAAGAAGCCCTGCAAGTAGTTAGGGTTGATCCTTCAGTCCTCAACAAGTCGGAGGAAAACGTTAAGAAAAAGATGGACTTTATTCTCAATCATATGGAACTCTCTGTAGACTTTGTCGCAAAGCATCCACGCATGCTTTCAATGAGTTTGGACAAGGTAATGAGGCCCAGGTTTTTAGTTTTGCAAAATATGACTGCAATGAATGGAGCGGGGGAGGTTAAGCCGACTCGACTTTTTTCAATGCTGTTGATGACCAAGGCCAAGTTTGTTGCCCAGATCATTCAAGGACATCCTGAATCCGCTGCTCTGCTGACTATTTATAAAAATGCCATTGCTGATGTCTCAAAAATCTAAAAGATAAAGGGGTTTTCAGTTTCCTAGTTTTTAATTTTTTTTTTGTTAAACCCGTGAGACTTGAGTTGAAAAACCAGCTCAATACATGGTGTTGGCTGTTGGCATGTGAAATGGTGGTGATCCTAACCCTGTTTCCCCTGAAAGCGCCAATTTTAGAGAACATGTGGAGTGCACAAACTACTACCCCATGATTGGGGATTTTAACTGCTTTTTCATCAAGGTATGGTTAGAATTTGTTAAATTTCATCAAATTTCTTTCATTGTAACTAACTGAAGTACACACAGATGTTTTTTGTTGGACTTATCATACTAAATGTACACAGATGTTTGTATTGTTTAGCTTATTCACTTTCATTGCATTTGTAGTTTTGCAGAATAAACATCAATAAATAGAGCGGGAAAGTTTAATCTCAACTTTGTAGTATTTTGTCCATGACGGAGGCCAAGTTAGTTGCTCAGATGAAACAAGGGTATCCTGAATCCGCTGCTCTGTGGACTCTTTATGAAAATGTCATTGCTGATGTCTCAAAAAGCTCAAAGATTAAGAAGTTTTCAGATTCTTAGCATTTGATGTTTTTGATTTGTTAAAGCCCATGAGACTCGAGTTGAAAACCATTTTCATTACTCAGGAAAACCCATACCAGAGATGGTGCTGGCTATGGACAATGTGAAATGGAGGCGATCCTGAAGCCGTTCTCCCTCAGAGCACCCATAAACTACTGCCCATGATTTGGGATTGTAATTGCATTGATAATCAAGGTACTTCTAAATTGTTATATTTCTATAATGACCATAATTACTTTCATTCGGTGTGAAGTAATTTGTGAACTTCTAGCAAATAGAAGTATACAGAGGTGTTTTGTTCGGGATATCATCCTGGATGTACACAGAAGTTTTGTTTATCGAGTCCACTATCATGGCTTTTTTTGTGTAGATGATTATTTGATGGATACAACAGCACCATTCATGTGGATGCTTATTTTACATTGTCTCTGCCTTATATAGGCAGGGAACTAATTTTATCATTTTCCTATGTCTTATTAATATCTACAATAAAAATTCTTGAATTCTGAAGTTAAGAGACAGAGCTTTATTGTTTTATTTTTAAAATTTATTTCTATCATTAATTTCTTTGTCCTGATTGGCTACTGCTAAATTTTCTGGGGTTTTATTATTTTTCCAATAAAAAATAATAATAATAAAAACCATGATTAAGGATCAATTAATTGCATTCATAAATTATTGTCAGTAAGTACAGTGTCTTGCGGTTGTAAAAATATAATGGACCAGAATGTGCGCGAACCAAAAAAAATTCTTGCATTCGCTCTCTATGTTATTGGCTGTTTTCCAGGTATTTTCTGCCTTGCCCTAATGGTGATTTTGGCAATGTTCTGTATTTGAATTTTTGCATACCCAAAAGCATAATTTTCCAGTGTAACACGGGGATGCCCACCTTGGCAAAAACCCAGGAGTACTGGGTGCAGGGACATCTCTGGGACGGGTATTCCATGCGCCCGAGTACCCCCGCCAGCGGGTGCAGGGGTGTGGTATTCTGGTGCTGCTCAAGCGTCCCTTGACCGCACTTGGGACGTTCAAAAAGCAATTTTTATAAGTTTTTAAAAAAAAATTTGTGAGTTTTCAATTTTTCAGGGGCAAGAGGATTTATACAAATATAACATTTGAGTATAAGATACTTTAAGTTATATTTGTATAAATATTTCAGGATGTTTGAGACAAGTTCCAGCTTCATAGGAGTTAAGATGCAGATTCTAGATTTTGGGGGTTTTCGAAAAATTCCACACTTAACCAAATTTTAGTATTCAGCCAGCCTTCAGCAGGGTTACCTCCCACAATCCATCATGGCTTTCTAACGTCGAACTGAAGCTGGCAAAAGGATTCTCAAAGGGTTTTAACTCGTTTTATCACAAATCACTTGGTTTCGACTCCATCTCTATGACAAACTTAGCTTAGCTCTCGTCCAAATCCCGGACATACATGATTTCCCAACAGGTCAAAATCACTCAAACCTCATTTGCCGGACCTAGGGACTTGAAAACAGCCACTAACAAAGACTACCTAAGACCTAGTTATGAAGACTTTGACATTGATGATTGATCATGATTCATTATATCATATCATGCTATTGTGCTCATTGTAATCATGATCATTTTGATATATCATATTTCATATTTGAACAATGAATTTTGAATCTTTGATAGAAGTTTAGAACATGATTCATTATGTTACTATGTATGTTTATGTTACTATGTTGAGTGTTCAATGATTCTAGTTCGTGTTGCAATTTTGCTATGCTCAAGTATTTTGTATGTTATATTGAAACATCTTTTCATAATTAGCATTTCAAGTTATATATATACAGTATGCAGCCCCCCTCCTCCCCCGCCGTCCCCTGCCATCTTGAAATTGAGACCCTTTTTTTTTCAGCACCCGAAACTTGTCCCGGCAACCCCATCCTGACGTATCCCCAGCACCGGTGTTACACTATAATTTTCTATGTTTTATTATCTTTATTCACAGCATTATGCTTGCAACGCTGTGATATTTGTTGGACTGCATACTTTGGCTCATGTATATTCATTTTCTGTAAGCAACAATTGCATATCTCATGTTAGCTTTATACCCTAACATTTTGCAATTTCTGGTGTGCTTGTAAGCATCATTTGTCTTCGCTTTTGTAGCTTATGATTTCGTTCATCTAGACCTAGAATTTTAGTTCATTGAGCCTCTGAATTTTTCTTTGAGTCGTATATTTTGGCTATGTAAATTACAATTGCAAATTCTCATGTTCATTGTATGTTTTTCAGTTTTGCAATTTCTGACGGTGCTTGTTAGATGTAGCTTGTACTTTCATCTCGTTTGTGGCAAACATAAACCCTTTGTAGGGCTCTGATATTTTTTGGATCGTATATTTTGGTTTATGTAAATTCATTTTCTGTAAGCTACAATTTTATTGTGTCATCGTCGCTGTATGTTAAATAGGTTATGTGTAAATCCATTTTCTGTTAAGCGAGAACTTTAAAGTTCCATGTTCGTTGTAAATTTGATTAGTTTGCAATAACTGTGTAGAAACCCTGGTGCAAAGCAAGATAATGATGTAATACGCATGTGTGACCTTTTTCTCATAACATTTTGATTTATAGGCGCGAAGAATCTTTGACACCTCATTTATGCTGGATAATTATTTGAGAAATTTGTAGAGCTTTGTCCTATGAATGGCTTAAATTGGGGTTTCGATATTTCATATACGAGGATCGAGTTTCTATAATAATCGTGCAGGAATCGATTAATTGTTCTTTGGGTTTTAGATGAAATTTTCGTGTGTAGGGGAAAGTTTTTGAAATATGTGGGACCTATTTTTAGCAGTATTGCGGGAATCTCGTCTCCTTTGTACTACATGTTTGGCTGTTTTTGGGGGGTTTTTGGCAGGAATTGTCATAATCATTAGACTCATTCACAGACAGACACTCAACCTTTGAGGAAGTGATGTTGATAGTAAAACTTCTAATGATATTTTTGTTTTTGTCAGCTGCTGCTGGTTTTGTTGCAGTACAGTATTCTTGATTCCACTGAGCATGAGGCTGAAACACAACAGGGCTAATAAGATGTTTTTAAAACTCTCCTCAAAATCTGATGGCATCTTAAATCACTTAATCATACCATCCAACAAACAAATACACAAAATATATTCATTGGAAAGGCTTCAGAAACTTACAAGGAAATGGAACAGGCAGTTCCAAATACAAATTCTTCAGCGCTAGAGGTGAAAAAATATTAGAGATTTGAATTCAAGTACAAGTGGACATTCTCTGGGTGGCACCGCTTTCGAAATGTGGCAGAATTTGAGACTCAAGTTGACACCCACCTTTGTTTCTCGGTTGTAGATCAATTTAAAGAAAATGATTGTGGACAATTTTTCGATGATTAAAGAGATCGCATGTTCTACACATTTCTGCTTTCTTTGTTTTTTATTTGCTTTTCTAATTAGCAAAAACAATGTAGCGGACTGTTTTTTGTACAGAAATGCTGACGGGAAACATACACATTGGTTCAACATATTCTGTAAGCAATCTATTCATTTTTTTTCTCATTTGGTCATTTTAATTCTTGAACATCACATCAAGTATTGAACTCGCTACATTACATGCTGTTCGGCGTTCTTTAGTGCCATAAACAGTATCTATTCTGAAAGCTTGTTGTTATGGTAAACTCCAGCACATTTTACCGTAAATTGAACTGTCCCATTGATCACTACAAGAGCCAGCATTTCCATGTTTGTGCATACTTACAAAGTTAGCTAATTTCTGAATGTTAATATTTTATTAATACTAACTAGACATTTGAACTGTCATCTGGCATAAGTCCTCTGAGTTGAAATAGGGAAGTAGAAGATAATAAAAAATGACAATGAAAAGCTGCTTAGGTTCCATTTCCATCTACACATTTTTGTCGATCTTATTTCTTGTCTCTATTGGTTCACGCTTTAGCAAGGTTTTCATAGAGAACATTATGTGAACAATGGACAAAATAAACCTTGGTCTTCAATAACATTGGATCCCAATCTCAAGCAACCTAAAGAGCTGAAGACAATGAACTATAAAGCTACATTATAGGTCTATGGTAATGAATTGCAATTTAACCTTTTAGATCCAGTGTACTAATAATGGTCATTGTTTGTTTAAGTACTTAATATATTAAATAAGATGGAGGACTAGCTTAGAAAAGAAACAGAGGGAGCAAGAGGCAAGTTTTGGTGTTTATCTGTGACTAAAAATCCCATTTTATGCTCCTTTGTCTGGTCATCATTTTGCCTATTTTCTTTATACCTTACCTGGATAGCTGCTTCCTGCTATAGAATACAACCTTTTTCCTTAAGGTGGGGGAATCAATTGTAGATGGTGTTAAAGGTTTTGTAGTGGTCCTCTTAAGCTAAGTTAAATCAAATAAGCATGAAGTATTACTCCCCATACTCGTTATCTAGCTCACACTGAGGCTGGATGAATTATAAATATTGCAACTGAACAGAGAATTCCAAGCATGTGTTTATGGAGCTGGAGACGCCAGTTCCATAAAACCTGTTCAATTTGGCAATTTGGAGTATGTCAGATTACGAAATTCTTCATGAATTTCCTCATGCTTTTATTCTGAATCAAATAAACAATGTGCAAGATAGGTTAGCAAGTTAATCTCAGCACTGTCTCTCAACATAGGATGCAAAGTACGAGGTTCTCTGCCTCTTTCTTCATCATGTTTGACCATTCTGGAATATACAAACCCCCATTTGAGTAGAGCAAAACCTTTTGCCAATTACATAGCCAGCAATACATGATGTATGAGTCTTTCTCATAACCATAATCCTTCTCTTGTTTGGCATACAAAGTTCACCTACTTAATGTAAAAGCTCATCCTTAGTGTAATATTCCAGCTTAGCTTTAAAACTAGCTGTCCAACATCTAAGTTTTGCTGATTGATATACTTAATTGAATTCAACATCTTGAACATTATCCCCAACATGTATTTCACTCACAAAAGACTCCAACATAGTGAGTGTGCTTACCACCAAAAGTAAATATAGAGAACATATACACTAATTTACTAATTGCACCATGCTTGTGCTTGATAACACGATGGAATTGCTGCAAGAAGCCCATCCTTTTCGTTTATGCTTTGGAGATGTTCCAAAGGTTGGTGATTTGTGTGAATCACCATCACCTTGACAACGAGATAGTGCTTCCACTTTTTCATTGATAAAGCTAGTCTATAGAGCTCCTTATCATGTGCGTTATAACTTAACTTTTAATCATTTTTGAATGATAGCGAATGAGCTTACCTCCTTACAACAATATTACTACAATAGCATAGCAACCTCAAAAGGTGGTTGTAAATTTGTGGAGTGCTAAAAAAAAATGGTGCATTACTAATCTTATGGTTGAGGCCATAAAAAGAATGTCACTGTGTTGTACCTTGATGTAAGCTCTTCTTACAACTTATGATAATATGTAATGACCCATCAACATATGAGAAAGAACTCAAACTTTTGGAGGTGCTGGGCAGCTCCAAAGAAGCACCTAGTTTTGGATATGCATGTGGGCTTTGGCCAATTCATGATTACCTTTGTGTTGGAAGGGTCAATTATTTCTTTTTAGTTTTTCACAACATGCCTAATCGAGATGAGAAGTTTTTGCAAGCTTTAAGTTATTTTCATTCAATGACAACTTGTTCTATTCAAAATCTTGAACAGTCTTTAGAGATGGACAATAATCAATAGGTACACAATAATTGGTTGTAATACAACAAATACACAATCATACTAGTACTACCTGAAAGATATGGATTTCACTTGTTTTCTTCCTTTGAGTTTGCAAAAGATATTGAAGGAAAAAATCCATACAAGTAAAACTACTAGAGCATTTAAGTTATGTTAGAGAACAAAGCATAGTATTTATGTTAACATTTAAGTCCCTTTTACATTACATAAGCGTTGTATTTATAGACTGTCTTTTATAACCAACTTGTAACTATTTAGGATAACCACCTATTTGCTTTTTGTAACTACCTAACTACCTAGAATAGCAACCTTTTTCAAAGAAAGTTAGGTTTACCTAACTTTTAGAATGAAAAAACCTAAAAGGTAGTTTTAGTTACAATAAGTGATACAAGTCACTTTTACAAGAATAAAAGATTACTTTAAACTTATGCCTTTGGAAAATGATCAAGTGATTGATGACATTGAGGTAGTTTTCAATCTCTGAATTTGTCCTCCTTGTTGTGTAGCAAAAATGTGATATATCATTGGTCTTAAAGGACCGATTTTATAATACAACCCGTGTATCATCTTGGTCTGTAAAGCTTTCCACCGCAGATTAGGTTCGGCCTTTGAGTCCCTCCCTTTAGATTTTGTTGATCTCCGTTACTCCTAGGCCGGTTTCTTCGCGCGAAGAAATATTCTTTCATTGCTTCACAATGCAAAGCCTTGTGTAACACACTTATCCAGGATCCTAAGCTCTTTTGGCGTACCTTATTCCTGTGGCACCCCCCTCTGCCCTCCACCATCGGCCTTACCTCCCTCATCTACCACACCTCCACTCTCTATGACATCCCAGGCCAGCCTTCTCTCCACCTCATCCCACCTCCTCACTGCCATATCTTCACCGCATCAAACATTCACAAGGCCGTCAAATCTATGAGATGTAGTAGAGCAACCGACGAGGATGGTTTTCAGGCCGAGCTCCTTAAGCTCGGTATCACAGTGCTAGGCTCTTATCTTCCCACACTCTTTAATAGAGTAGTTTGCACTAGCTTCCCTGAGGCTTGGTTGAGACATGTGATTCATCCAATCCACAAGACTGGATCAATCTCGGACCCCGACAACTACAAAACCATCATGATTGGGCATACCTTTGCCAAACTCTATGCCACGGCATTGAACACTATTCTTTCTTCACAACTTGATAGGTTGGACTGCAGGGCTAGAGGTCAAGCCGGTTTCCGTGTAGATTACCAAACCATGGACCACATTTTGACACTATGGGTGATCATTGAGGAGGCTCGTTATCGCTCTGCAAATGTCTATTGCTGCTTCATTGACTTTCGTAAGGCGTTTGATTCCCTCCCCTGAGTGGCCCTTTTTCAGAGACTTGGAGACATTGGGATATTTGAGATTCTTTTGACTACCATTATGAGACTTTATGAGTGTGTTGAGGGCAGATTCAGGACTCCGAAGGGCTTCTCAGACCCTATTCAGAGCACTATTGGGGTGAAACAGGGATGCCCTCTTTCCCCCACCCTATTTGGCATCTACATTGACGAGCTCGAGGGCTTCATCAGAGACTCGTCTCTCCCAGGTGATGGCTGCTATTTACACCAGATCTTAGTTTCCATTCTTCTTTTTGCTGATGACGTGATTCTCTTAGCCTCCTCACCTGAGGGTCTCCAGAGAATTCTTGATATCTTGGCCTCCTTTTGTGATTTGAGACAGCTTGTGGTTAATTTGGGGAAGACACAGGTCATGGTCTTCAACTGCTTGAAGACCTCTCATTTACACTTCTACTTCCAGGGACAGGAGATCGAGATTGCCTCCGCATACACATACCTTGGGGTTAAGTTTTCTGGTCCTCGCTTCAGTTTGAGACCTACTATTCAGCCCAGAATCAATAAAGGGATGGGTTCCCTCACCCCGATCGAGAGACAGTGCTTTAGACACCACTTTTAGGACACCTCGTCCAAGTTATCCCTCTTGGATTCTCTGGTTAAACCTACTGTACTCTATGGCTTTGTTGTTTGGGGACCATCTCTTCTTGATTCCGATTGGGCCTCTATTGAGCGTATACAGACTCTCCTCCTTCGGCGTATCATCAGATGTCATCATACCACCTCCCACAGCATCATCCTGGCTGAGTTCGGGGTTATCCTTTTAGGTTGGGAGCCATCTTCGACCTAGTTTGGTTTCTTCACCGCCTACGTTGCTTCACTGACTCTTCGGATGACCAGAGTAGATACTCTTACCTCGCCTATTGCTCTTATGTTGAGCTGGCTAGATCTGACACCTCCCCTAGAGCTCGTTGTTGGTATGCTCAGGCCACTTCCCTTTTGGGTTCCTTCAGGATTGATATTGATCACCTACCCCCCTTTTAGTTTTCTTTGGAGGCTTCGGCTCATCTTCTCCCCTCCAGACAGGAGTTGAATGAGCATGTCAAACTTGACATCTATAGGCAGTACATCATCTCGACTTGGACCAACCCTAGTGGGGGCTTACGTCTGAGGATGGCTTTTTATGCTCAGCACTTCTTACACATTCAGGATGAGAGTATCGTTTGACCCAGATATTTATCATAGCGTTGGTGCCATGCTCTTTGGATTGCACTGGGATCTTTTAGAGTCGGCTCTCACTACCTGCGAGAGCAGACTGATCATCACATTGACAGAGAGGATCACATTTGTTGTTTATGCACATTGTCTGAGATTGAGATTGAGGCACATTTCATTTTCCGCTGCCCTATATACTATGAGATAAGAGGGAGATTCTATTGCTTATTCAGAGATTGCAGCTACTTGACTCCCTTCTTTTGTTACTCTGACCAGAGATGTCTGGCACTCTATTTACGAGAGACGGTACGGCTCCGTGACCAGACCCTGCAACTTCTATTTCCCCAGAAGCAGGTCACCGAGCAGCTCATTACGGATTTCTTCTTGCCCTCCCCCCTGGCTCAAGGTGTGAAGTGGCCCTCATGTGCCTCCGCCATCGGTCACTCCAGATCCGTGAGACCTCGCAGTGCTTCTACCTATCAACGGCAGACCACCAGTAGATCACGACAACGGGTCCATACCCATATTCTTCCGGATCAGTATCCTTCTGTGTTGGATTTCTTTCCACTCGGGAAGGACCCCTAGTCCTTGTCCTGGTGGTCCTTGGTTCTTTGTTCTCTGCTTCTTCTTGTTTGGTTCCTTGTTCTTTTAGCATGTTCCCCCGACCACTGTTTGGTGGTCCTCTGGTTTCTTGCTATTTTGGCTGTATGATTCCTGTCCCATAGACCCTTGTTGGTCTTCCATTGGACATTAATAAATTTATCTTATCTTATCTTATCTCACATTCTTACACTAAATAATTTATAAAGTGGCCTATTTTAGTTGATGCTACCATTCCTTTTGTACCTCCTTTGACATGATTGAAACAAGTTCAACGTTACATCTATAATCCACTCTTCCAACTGAAGTTTTTCTTTTCTTCTTTCACTGTATACTTGTCTCTTCCATTACAACAACTCTAAGAGAAAATAACTATTTGAACAAAGTTGCTCGAAAAGAAAATCTCCCTGCACTATGTAAAACCTCTATATATTGTATATTGTAGAATGTAATACCTTCACCATTACTTTCCATGAAATGACTTTTCCTACCAGCCATTTGTGCATTTCCACATTTACATCCATGTTGACCTTGTGGTCTACATGAGACCACATTTATTTGAGGTATTTCATGCACACACAATAAAGAAATATGCCATGAGAATGAACTTCATGATCAACATGTTAAGATGTTTTCAGTGCTTTCTTTACTCAGAGATATTGGTGTCTTCCATGCCAAATTCGTACTCCATTTTGTGTGAATCCTACAAGCATTTAATTTTACATCTTGAGGTGAAATTTATTTTGAGGCACGTTGTCAAACAATTTAATGTGTGTTGTCTAAGATTTCACATTTTGTATTCATGTCAATCTGAGTGGTTGTGGTATTCCATGAGACTGCATTCTCTATTTTAAAGCTTTCATTGTGTTGCAGACAAGGAGGATGTTGGCCAAAGGTTTTTGAGTCTGGATTTACACCTTCAAGGCATTCCACGAAACAATTCAAGTGCATGGGATGAGAATCCATGTTCCATTGAGATGAGTTGTTGACTAATTTGGGTGCTATGTTTATGATTCCACATTTTGCATGCATGACGACAGGGGCATCTCTAACCGTAATATCTGACAAGACTGCCCCATCTTTTGCATTTGATTGATGCATGTAGCTTGTTCTAGTTCTTTCTTTTTGTATAGGTAGAGAAGACATTAACAATGTTCGCTTGCAACCATCACGTGTTGGTCCACGTTGTCAAAACCTTTTGTGCTTTGTCCTCGCTGTGATTTTGCATGAACGCCCAAATTGGAAAAGATACTCATCCTATATTCATATATGATCCACCCGTGTCAAGAATACTTGCCCTCGCAACAACCACATGTGTAAACGATATCGTAATAACAAGATCTGAGGAATCCTTAAGATACCCACCGTTGGCTTATGTTGAAGTCACCAGTTGAAAGATTCTGCATTAAACTTACAAATAGACTATGCCACATTTCAGTTATAAAACACATTGAAGTTAGTTTCAATAACTAACTCTTAAATCGACTTCTTTGAACCAAGTTTTGACAATTGTTTATCGGTGTTTTGAGAAACTTTGACAACTTTGTAATATCACCGATAAAAATATTGCACCGGTCTCTTTGCAAACCAAGCCCACTAGAGTTAAATACACTGACATTATTGTTGCGACCAACTTATAATTATAGTTGAAGTTGCTGATGGAGATAACAAGTCCAATGCCACCACTTGACGAAAAGTTTCTAAAACCACTTTCAAAGATACATTTTCTGCAAATCTTCAGACTTCACTGCATTGCATGGTATTTCTCTACGAAACGGTTTAGGTTTCGTGTTTGTGATTCTACATTTTGCATGTATGTCTATCGGCATTTGCAGTTGCAGTGCTTGGAAAAGGGCCCTTTTTACTTTGATGGTGTCAATAATCTTATTGTACACTTTTTGCGCAGTGAGAGTAGAGATGACGTGGGCCAATGTGTAGGATCTGGCTTCACTCCTGCATTTGTTTGAAAGTTGACAAACCATTCCCAAAAACTTATTTTGGGAGGTCATCAAATTCTATGAGACATCTCTTTATGGCGGTCTTGGCAAATAAATCAGCTGTGTAATCCATCATCCCTCATTTTGCTTGGGTGTTTACTTGAGAAATTTTAATCGCTAAATTAGACCAAAAATCTTTGCACCTGTATTCTTTGTAGGCCATAACCTGTTCCAAGACTCTCATATATGTGGCGACCTTCCAGTTGCATTTGCTTACAAGTTTCTATAACCTTTTCAAATCTTCCATTTCATGCCCACGAGGAGGATGATGATAAAGTTAGTGGATTGAGCTTTACACTTAAAATTTTCAAAAATGTTTTCAATCCATGCAATTTATGCATACGCTGCAACCCTTTATTCCATTTCATTCAATGGGATGTTATCTCTTTGAGGTAGCCTGTCCACTAATTCCATGGCACTGTCTATATCTCGTTCGAAGCTCAGATAATGGAAAGGTTGGCTATGTTGCATGCGTGATTACTAGAGCTTTCTTCTATTTTAGAACCATTTCTTGAAAGTTTCTGAAGTCTTTTCACCTTTAATAGGCGCGGGAAGAGAGGTGATCATTTGTGGACAATACACGGGCTTGATCTATTTCTTTGCAAATTGCATGCATATCTTGACAGGGCATTTCTAGAACAAGATTGTGGAACGGCTATTTGCATGGCATTCTACAAATTTTGATTTTAAAAAAGAAACTGAACCAAAGTTCTCCAATGGCATGGGCTCGGTCAAGTCATTGTAATTCAATGGGCATCCATAACTTGAAAACATCTGACTATCTTGAGTATCTCTGATCTCATATTTTTCTTTCACGAGGCCAAGAATTTCATGAGGCCAAGAATGGTCTTGCATTTTACATGCAAGTTGCAGGCGGTTATTGTAACCGTTCTTTGTGAAATGTCACTACTTTATTCACATATGTCGCCATGCTTGAACTTGGAAAAGTTTTAAAATCCACCGATAACAACACTTATCGGGTGGTTGAAGAAATTCTAAAAGTTAATTGAATTGTTTCTTAAAACTCACCATGTTATCGGCTTTTTAAATAACTTCAACCACTTTTCAAAATTATCGATGGCCAAGCCTTCATCAACTTACCTCATATTTGAATCGGAGTTTTTGACGACTTTGACAACTTTCTGAAATGGCCGAGCAAACTTGTAATAAGGCTGGAGGCTGGGTCCTATCGAGAGGCTTCCATAAGGGGCTTCTATAAAAATGGAGGGGCTTCCTTAAAAATAAAGCTGACTGCTAAACTTTTTTAGGAGTATTTAAAGCTAAGTGGTTCTATGAATTTTGTAGAGTATTTTAGTTTAAAAGTTTAAGCTCCTAAATTGAAGGAAGTGAGGTCTCATAAATTTTATAGTGAAGTATAAAAAATGGTAAAAAAAATATTTTCCTTCTTATTTTTATTTCTTTATTTTTTTTTATGGGAAAGTAAACCACATAAGTTTGACATGTGGCAAAAAAATCTCTTAAGTTAGTGGGGCAATTTTCAGCCCCACCCTATTTTCACCAGCTCAAATTTTAAAATCTAAAAAGTAGGGGCTCCTATCTTTTAGTACAAGATTCCAATTAATTCTGTAGCTCAAAAAAAATAATTTTCACGTGACCTCCAACTCCTTAAAAATAGAGCTTAAGCCCCTCTCATGAGACTCCAGCCTAAGCATTCCTTTTTTCGCATTTCGACATTATATCATGCTCTCAAAGTTCTTTGGAAGATAATGTATAATTAAAATAACTACCACTTTTGGCTTTATAATAATTGCCACATTTTGGCTTGTTTTTTTCTTTTGTAACTTTTGTAACCTGGCTAAGTTTATGATCAACTTAACTTCTTCGATACTCTTTCCTCATTCGACTTTGAAGAGATTTTATCAGCTTCATGCTTCTTCATCGGTGTTTAAATAATCTTGCACAACTTTGCAAAACCACCAATGGAAAAGTTTGAACCAAATTATCGATGGAAATAATCTTTGCCAACTTTTTCAACGAACTTGTTGAAGACTCACATGATCACTCATGGGCTTTCCTCCACTTAGCAATTTGTAATTGGCATTTTGTGTGTGAACTCCAATTCATATAAAGCTGATGATTGACTTCTTGTTGACCTTTAGTCTACGTTTGAAATATACTTGACAAGAAGCATTGGTACTTAAAAGAAACTTGCCAAATAATATAAAAGGGCCAATACGACTATGCATCAAGAATATGCATCCACACAACCACCACATGTATGATTTTGGGGTGGCTTGAAGAAACTATATGACCTCCCAGGAGAAAATATTGACAACTTTTGATCTGTTTTTCATGTAGGAATTTATTTGCACTTCCACATTTTGCAAGAAGTTGGTCCTTGCTGAGAATCATTGAGAATATGATTTTCTTGAGCAACAAGTGCATGAGAGGCATTTCTATTATTCTTCATTACTGATTCCAAATCTTCTTCATCTTTGTGTGTGCAACCTTTCTTTGATAAAAATTCCTAACCAAAGATTAATTTCTAGCCCATCTCTTCTTCAATCCTTTGCAAAACCTGGAATAACAAGGGATGAATCTTATGAGAAGTAAATTTCATGCCACTATAGAAGCTCTTCAAGAATTCAACTTGTATGGGTTCATCAAGAAACTGCTTCTTTTGACACAAAAAGCCTTCATCATCATTGTCACTATCGTTATCGCTTTCCACTTTTGCTTTGTACCAAACCATTGTTACGAATTCTAACTTTCAGATAGAGTCTCCAACCTTCACTCAAGAGAAGGTACCTTTAAATAACCAAGGATTAAAATGCTAGTTTTTTGATGTCCCCAACAGAGTTGCCAAAAATCCATTGGTAAATAGATTTGTCATTGTGATAGTCTTGAAAACTGACCTTGTTTGTCCTGTGAGAAGTGATAATTGTGCCAATAGTTGGAGAGATTACAATTGGATCACAATCTAATCACAAAATTCCTTGGCGATTGACCCTGTTTATCCTATGTTGTTTGCCAATAATACACTTTTCACACACTTATTTTGTGTCTTCAATTAATGATAGACCTTCATCCATTTTTAATCTTTTGAGTAAAATCAACCCATTAAAACTAAGCTGGCCATACCTTTTGTGCCAAATTTTACTTTCATTCATTTCACTAGACCTTAGTACTTGGTTCCCATGAGTGAAATGAATAGGAAACATCTTATCACTTGTCATTTTTTCTTTTGCAACAATTGCATTGCTTTTTAATTTATCTCTTATTATGCTCCCATTCTTATCAAAAGTTACTTGATAATTTTCATCCAACATTTGTCCAACAGAAAAAAAATTCTTTTAAGTGTTGGAACTAGTAGTGTTTCATTAATATGCTTTGCTTTACCATATTCTATTGTAACCCCAATAGTGCCCTTACCTTTTCTTCCATGAGAATTATTATCTCCTAGTACTACAATACTTTGATGCTTTTGATCCAAGTTAACAAATCGATGTTTATTAGATGTCATATGTGAAGAACATCTAGAGTCTATATACCACACATTATTTTCACTACCATTTGTATTGAAGCAAGAAATGAATAAATTTTTCTTATCTTCAAAAGTGCTATGAACATTTCTTTTTTCTATTTCACATTTTTTCCTTTACTATTGTCTCTCTCATTACTTCTACCTCTTCCTCTTCTTGCTCAAGTCTGAAGTTGCTATCTCTTTCTCTGGAATAATTTCCTCTTCCTCTAGAAATGCTAGATTCACCTTTGTATTCATTCTTATTGTTATTATCACTTTTACCATGATTCTTGAAGAATGTGTTTCTTTTTCCTCTTATATTTGCTTTAGAGGAAAATACTTACTCTAAGCTCTTAAGATTTGATCAGATTTGGAATAGAGGAAATTTTAAATTTCCTATCTTATTTCCTTGATGTATGTATTGTTACCCTAATTTCCATA
Source organism: Chamaecyparis obtusa (assembly GCA_027943335.1). Classification (NCBI taxonomy): domain Eukaryota; kingdom Viridiplantae; phylum Streptophyta; class Pinopsida; order Cupressales; family Cupressaceae; genus Chamaecyparis; species Chamaecyparis obtusa. The sequence goes on along the minus strand of BSBK01008326.1, from coordinate 43,243 downwards.
TCCATGCAAATTTGTCTAAAACCTATCTCCAAGTCTCTATTTTCACCTTGCCAGGCACCCCTGAAATTTTCATGAATTTATCTCTTGTTTCCTAGCCTCTGCAATCTTTTCAATTCCTTGGTCTACAGTTTAAAAATTTGAAAAAATAGTTGTTGGAGGCCAAAAAACCCTGCAAAACCCTAGAGCCTCATTCTAATTCCTTGTTACTTTATCGACAACTTAAGTGACTAAAAGGGCATGTGCGTATTAAGTTTCCTCTTGTTCACCAGTTCTCTTATTCTTTCTAGCGGTCATCTTTTCTTTCTACGAACTGGCGAATCCTTTATTCTCCTGGTCGCGAAATAAAATGGCAATGCCCTAAGTTATTCAGCGACTTTGCGGATTGCCTTTCAGTCGGGCATTCGCTAACTGAAAACCCCCAGGTTAGCTTTTGACTCAGCAATTTTGCAAAATCCCTTTGTTCACATATTCGTTTGACTTAACCACAGTTCATCAAAGCATCTTGCGAATAGAAAAGCCTTGTTCGCTGAATCACCACGTTAAAGCGGGGTTAGTTCTGTAGGCAGTGGTAAGATTTTGCATCGGACGGTTGTCTTATAATCGGAAGGAATATTCTAGGGTCATGAGGAGATGAGACTAGCCGTAGATTTGGTATCAGGGTAATGTCTTCAGTTGGTGATTACCTTTCCTATTCGGCGATTCAGCGAATGAGCCATTCGTGTAATTTCTTAATCCTCGACGGTTAAGTCTTAACTTCTTGTGACCCTACGAAACGGTTAACTTCTCTTCAGTCGCATATTCGCTAGGAGGTCTAGTGGTCATTCTTGAGTGGGGTCCCGGTTAGGAAGACCGACGACCAGCGTATCTTCGCAAAGGTTTGTGTCAGAGCTTGAGATCTTAAGACAACCGTTGATTCTTCCAAGTCTGCAGCACTTCAAAGCTTTTGTGGGTCCACTGCCACGTTATCCGACATGGAAGCTCTTCATTGGCGAGAGATAATGACTTGTTCAGCTTTGTAAGAGCGGGCCCGATGAACTTCCCAGCTTTTAAATCCACGGCTGGTGCATGATCTGAAAGAATATTCCAACCCCATGAGATCATGTGCCCGCCGTTGATTTTATTTCGTTGTCAGAGCCTTGCAGGTGGATCCTCAGATGATGATGTGCTCATTTTTCATTGGTCCACATAGCGGTGACTTGGATGTTGCAGTGGGGCCGTGTTGGAATGTCTACAGAAATGTCAGAAGGGATAAAGATCTACTGCTGGCGTAAGAGTGCAATGAATCTTTCTGACATATGAGATTATGCGCAAGCCGTCAGATTTGCCAAGTGTTCAAACTTGTCAGTGGGACCGTGTTGCCAGGTGTACTAAGGTGCTTGAATATAATTGGTTTTCAGGTGCTGATGAAGATTTCCACGTGGCAGATCTGGGCCCAGGTTTCACAAAATATTTGGCGGCCTCGATAACTCCTTTTGGTCGCTCATTCGCGTGATAAGATAAAGATGCCCTAAATGATCTGGCGAGTGCACGAATGTGTGTGTTCGCAGAATCACACGATAAGTTAGTGAAGCCCTAAAGTTCTCAGTGACCTAGCAATTGTCTTCGGTCGCTAGTTCGCCAAATGTAAGCCAGATTCTCATGAGCGGTTAAAGTATTCTACAAATCAACGAATAAAGGGGTTTCTCTTGTTCGCTTAATAAAACCCAGGGTTAGTAAAAGGTTCAGCTATTCAGCGACTGCCGTGTTTGTTGAATCGCTTGACTCAGTTGGAGTTAAGAAATGTATTTCACGACTTAGAATTCTTCAGTCGCACAGTCGCCAAGTAACTTAAAAGAAAAAAGGGTCAAGGCGGGCCCAAATATGTTGACGTGCTGAGTGTTCATTGGTCCAAGCATGCCGAAGTGGATTTTTGACCTTTCAAAGGGTTTTATAACTATTGTTGGGATAATCTGAGCCGTTCATCTACCGTGAAACGTTAGACATCGACGGGCACGTTTTAAAAATGACCAGCTAGCCGTTGAAGTTCAAATTCAAATGTGTCTAAGGAGGGTTTTTTTTCCAGTATCTGATTTGCATACCGCGAGCGGCGAGGTAGCTCAAGAAATTTATGTCTCCAGGACATTTGCAATTAAAGGCAGATGATGAGGAAGTCTAGGTGGCCGTCATGGGTTGATTCTTGTCTCAGAAAAGTACCAGCTTGTGCATTCATGGCGAGACTTTGTGCAGGAAGGTTGATAGATCCAAGTTGCTTGCATGCAGGATTGATTTAAGTACAGGGATGGGCACTCAAGGAAATATCTGATCGGTTGAGATATTTGCAGGAGATACATTTATGATAAAAAATGATAGATTTAGGGTTTGACTATTTTATGTAAAATCTTGTAACCCTAGTTAGTTTTTGACTCTTGCCTATGTGCAAGAGAATGTATATATGGTATTTTTGGGAGCTTTTAAGCTCAGAATTGACTTTTCTATAAAAAGAGAGGTTCACAATTGTAGAAGAAATTCATCTTTCTTAAGGGTCATCTGTGGTATCATCTCTACCCTCTGGCTTATACAGTTGTAAGATTCTCATTGATAATACAAGTATTGCAGAGGCATTTTGTGACAATCCTTCATGTCCCTATGCTTCTTTGTTTGGATTATCTCTTATTGGATTAAAGTATATGATCTTTTCAGTCACAACTTAGGGTTCCTGGTCCCTCTTGCTTTCTGTAACTTTGTGTGTCATTGTGTTTGATCTGATTTAGATGCTTTTGTGGGTATACTTCAACCCCCTAACATTCTTGTCTCAATCCTACACCGTGTTGCAGAAGTGAATGTTTGCTTGCAGGTCATAAGTTGTGTCTTATTTTCAGGCCCTCCTATGAAACACTTATGCAAGCCTATTCAGTAAGTTGTGATCTACTAGACCTGAGCCTTTCACTGATTCTATCCCTACATACTGAGATCCAAACCCTAGTTTCGGTGCATCACCTAGTAGGTAGTTTGCTTTCAAGTAATTTCCCTTACAAGCATTCCTTCTATCCCTTTCCCTCAAAAGTTTACTTTTCATGTCTAAAAGAAAATTAAGGTGATTATCCAAGAGGAACTAGCCTAGAACTTGGAGGTCTCATCTCAGTTAGCATAGGTCCCACACCTGGAGATGATTCCCATGTTATACTAGGTTATCAAGACTATGAGAGCTTGAGACAAAGGCGCAAACTTAGTGTATAACAATTCTAGCACGCCCAGTGGGACAACACAAGAAGTTCATTGTTTGAAAGATGTGCTATCTCTGATATGTAGATTGCATGAAATAGGCTTTTAGAAGTCATTCTACCAAGTATATCTGGTGACTCCACTGATTTCAAGGATCCAAGCTACTTTGTTCAAAGTTTTATGAGAAAGATTGAGACTAGAAGCTCAAAGCCTACCCAATTTTCAGAGTTGCCCTCAAAAAGAAGTCACAAGGGCAGGTCAACTCAAAGAACATCCCCTGCAAGGAGATTTCAGTCTACACCTCTTGATACATAAAAAAGGAGACCTTTTCCCTATCATTCCAGAAGAAGAGGCAGATCTCTAACCAGAGATCTAGAAGAAGATTCCAATCAAGCGGCAAATACAACTCATATAGTTGTTAATCTTCAAATTCTGGCTCCTACAATGGCTAGGCCATTTGCCTTTGCACCTTTCAATCAGGGTAGCCCATTAAATATTTCTCAACATCATGATGTGCCTTTGGTGGCACTTAAGAGTATACTTGATTTCACAGGTGAAGGGCAGACAACTACTTTTGAACACATAAGAGATGTGACCACCATCTGCAGCATACACAATATTACTCAAGAAGATGTGGCCACAAAGTTGTTAGCAGCCTCTCTAAAAGGTAAGGCTCTTGAATGGTTTAGAACTTTAACTGTTGGTTCTATTACATCATGGGATGAATTAGGGGATGCATTAAGTAAACATTTTGAAGATAAATCAGATAACTTGTCTCTAGTTGAGCAGTTAACAACTATTAAGAGAGACCCTCAAGAACAAATGACATACTACAATAGTAGATTCCTTAAGACTTGGAATAGAATCCCAGTCTCTGTGAGACCATCAGCTGACCATGTTTTTCTATACTATTTACAAAGTCTGAAGGGTCAAATTTCTATCATGATCCAGTCTATGGGTGGTACTTCTCTACCCCAAGCTTTTGACATAGCTTTCAGGGCTGAAAATTATTTAATCCAAGCAAGCATGATTTCTAGAAAGCCTCCAATGCCCATTTTTCCTAGCCTTCAGCCCATTGCACCTGCACAAGTACCCCCATTTACCCCTATTCCCACCATATTGCCCCCCCAAGCTAGTACTAGTGGTCAGGGACTAACAGCTAGTTTCTCTCAAGAGCTGCAAGAGATAAAGAATAGTCAAGAAAGCAATAAGCAAGAAATGACCAATTTATTGCAGACCTTGACTAAGGAGGTCACAAATCTAAAGAAGCAAGGTCAAGGAATCAAACCACCATTTCAGCCACAAGGCCAAGGTCCTAGTTAGTAATATCAAAATCAAGGACAACCTTATCAGCAAAATAGGTCACCATACCAAGGAGGCTATCAAGGACAAAGATAAAGCTTTAATCAGAGACCATTCCAACCATATAACCCTGCACCTCTAAATTCTGCAAATCCAGTGAGGGATGTGGTTCCTAGCCAAAATAATATGGCTATGGAGAATGAATGGTGCTTTCCTTGTAATCAGCCTCACAATCAGGCTACATGTTCAAATGGATGGATGAACCAAGCTCTGATGGTTCAAAACGCCTCACAAGCTCAATCAGAGGTTTGATCTAGTGGATCAGCCCTTCAACAAGAATCACAAGAGCATGAGACTGCTCTGTTCAATTGGGAGCAACCAGACTTCAATGGAGTCAATGATGAAGTTGCTTTTGTTGCCCTTACAAGAGCAAAAAGAAGAGCTCAAGACATGGAGAGAGCAGATTCCAATGCCAAAGTTACTACATCTGCAGAGCCACTGCAACAAGCTAATCCCATCACACCTAAGGAGGTTCCTGCCATCACAAGCAAAGAAGGCCAGCATTCCAAAGAGGTGGAGCCCATCATGATGAAAATGTAACAAAGAGTACACATTGTGACACCTTATAATATTGTAGACAACATGAAGAAGGTGAATGTCACCATGTCCATGTGGGACTCTTTGGCTCTTCCAGGACAGCGTGAAATTTTGAAGAAGGCTATGACAGAAGTAGCAACTCTTCAACCTGCAAAGCTAGTGTTGGTTAACACTAATCAAGAAAAGGAGGCTCCAAGTAGCAACTCCAAAGGCAATGCCACACAAGGTAGGAACTCAAAGCCTCCTCCCTTTTATGTATCTTTAATCATTGGAAAATCTTTAGTACATAATTGTATGGTAGATAGTGGAGCTACTAGCACTGTAATGCCCAAGAAAGTAGCCGACCAATTAGGACTAAAATATGAGCCCTTCCAAAAGAAGGTTACCCAACTTGATGGATCTTCGGTCAATACTATAGGTGTGACCAAGGATACCAGTCTAATCCTTCATGCTAGTCCTAATTTCTCCATCCTCCTTGATATATATATCATAAATCTCCCTGCATTATTTGCTATATGTCTTTCAAGGGAGTTTACAGCTAAGATATGAGGCTACCTATCTTCTAACTGGTCTCACATGTTATTTCATACAAGGTATGGGACCAAGGTCACCATTAAGTCAGAACCATTAGCAACACACCATATAGAACCTTATGTGTCCAATACCATCAATATAAACTACCCTATATTTGATAATAGTGACTTCCAAACCATTAGTGAAGCAAGCACCAAGATAGAAAGCATCCCTGATATTTTTCTAGATGAAAGAGCTTCAAAGGCCCAAGAAAATTTTGTTTAGGATTTTGGTTTGGGAAGTTATTTAATACAAGAAAGTGGATCCATAGAACCAAGCCTTCTCAAAGAAGACATTGATTTAGAGGATCAGAATAATCAGGTTTGGGAACTATTTTTTGATGGGGCTAGAAATAGGCATGGTTCTAGTGGTGGTGCTATGCTAGTGTCCCAAAAAGGGGAAAGATATTATATTGCCTTTAGATTCAGTTTCTCTTGCACTAGCAATATTGTAGAGTATGAAAGTCTAGTCAATGGACTAGAATGGGCTAGAAAAAGAGGGCTTAAGGCCTTAAAAGTTTATGATGACAGTGAGTTAGTTGTCAACCAAGTGAGAGGGATAAGTGCAACCAAGAATGACACCATGAAAGCATACAAACATAGAGTTTGGGATGCAATTGAAGATTTTCATGCTTTCAATATTGTTGCTATCCCTAGAAAGCTAAATCAAAATGCAGATAGGTTAGCTACTGTTGGATCTCAGTATGATATTTTGAATAGCATTTCAAAAGAAGTGGATCAACAGCATATCAAAGTGATTGTCAGACCCTCTATTCCTGATAATGATGTCAATTGGCAAGTGTTTGACAATGATGAACAAATTCTGCAATTCTTGTTTGAAGATGTTTTTTCAAAATATAATCAAGATAGGTTATCACAAAACTATGGTGATCAAGTGATACAACTCAAGTCCAATAAGATGCCTAGAGGTCTTGTCACCTTAGAGACTGTCTTCAACAAGGATGATGAAATTAATAAAAATAAAGATGGCCTAGTAATCCAACAAGAACATTGTGTTGAATTAGAGTTGGAACCAGGTAAGAGCCTACAACTTGGAAAAGTGAACACTGAATTGGAGAAGCAAACTTACACTTAGTTATTCAAAGAATTCAGTGATGTTTTTGCATGGCAATATGAAGACCTCAAAGCTTTTGATCCTGCCCTTGCCGAGCATACTATTGAATTAGAACCAAATGCCAAACCAGTAAGGCAAAAGCAAAGCCCTGTTAATCCTAAGCTTGAGCCACTTATGCATAAAGAAGTGCTCAAATTGATAGAGAGTGGTATCATCTACCCCATTAAGCATACTAGTTGGGTTTCTAACCTTGTTCCTGTCCAGAAGAAGAATGGGGAGTTGAGGTTATGTGTTGACTTTAGGGATCTTAACAGGGTTTCTCTAAATGACCGTCATCCACTACCCTCTATGGAACAAATCTTACAATGTGTCTCTAGATCTAAGAGATTTTCATTATTGGATGACTATTCAGGATACAATCAGATCTTAGTTAATGAAGAGGATAAATATAAGATTGCATTTACAACCAAGTGGGGAACCATGACTTATCAAAAGATTCCCTTTGGTTTGTCAAATAGAGGAGCTACATTTCAAAAGGCAATGGATATGGCCTTTAAAAGCCTCATGTACAAGTTTGTGCTGGTCTACTTAGATGACATAACTATCTATTCAAAGCATGCAGTAGATCACATCAAACATTTGAGGAAGATCTTTGAAAGGTGTAGAGAGTTTGGGATATCTCTAGAATTGTAGCCATCTTAGAGCTACCCCTACCACATCACAAGAAAAGTCTCCAATCTTTCATAGGAAAGATTAATTTTGTTAGGAGGTTCTTACCTAACATTGCAGATTTACTCAAGCCTTTGATAGCCATGTTAAAGAAGAGTTCAACTTTTAGTTGGACCAAAGAAGGGAGAGTCAATTTCCAGGCTATCAAGGAGGCCTTAACAGAAGCCCCTGCTCTCCTAAACCCAAATTTCAGTAAGGATTTCATCCTTTATGCTTGTGGAGGTCATGATGCCATATCTGCAATGTTGACTCAAGAAAATTCAGATGGATTGGAGTAGCCTATTGCTTTCTTTAGCAAAGGTTTAGAGGAGTATGAACAGAGACTCTTTTGTAGAAAAATATGTACTTGTTGTGGTGAAGAGCCTTAAAAAGTTCAGATATCTATTGACCCATAGAAAGGTACATTTAAAGGTTACTCATCCAAGTGTCAAAGAATTTTTGCTTTCCAAGGACTTAAATGAGAAAAGAGTTAGTTGGATCACCAAGGTGATGGAATATGATATAGATATTCAAACCACCAAGCTAGTTAGAGGAAAAGGTCTTTGTGAACATTTGGCAGAGGATGAAAATTCAAAGAAATCAGAGAAAATGGATGTATCTCTGGTGGTGCATTCTATAGAAGAGCAGGCCAAGGCAACAAGCTGGTTGCCTAATATGATCAATTACCTGAAGACATGACAATGTCCTACAGGTTTGGATTCAGCCAAAAGAAGGTATTATAGATTGCAATCTGTTCTTTTTGTGCTGATAAATGAAGTTCTTTTCAGAAAGGATCACAATGGGGTCCTTTTAGGATGCATAGATTCAGAAAAGATAGCTGATATCCTATTTGAGTTTCATGATGGACCTTCTTGAGGTCACTTTTCTCCTAGGACTACTGCTTTTAAGATCATGAGGGTTGGATACTATTGGCCATCTATTTTTAAGGATAGTCATGATTATGTAAGAAAATGCATCAAGTGTGCTATGTTTGCAGGAAAAGAAAGACTTGCAACCTTGCCTCTACAACCAATCAAAATAGAGCAACCCTTCATGAACTGGGGTATATATTTCATTGGCATGATTAATCCTCCATCTAGTGCAGGCCACAAATGGATAATTACTGCAACAAATTACTTCACTAGATGGACATAAGCAATTGCGTTAAAAGAGGCTAATGAGAGTGATGTCCTAATCTTTTATAATGACTTAATTCATAGGTTTAGCACTCCAGATTCTATAGTATCAGATAATGCATTGGCATTCATAGGCCTCAAAGTCTTAGAATGGGCAATCAAAAATGACATTTATCTGAACACAAGTTCAAATTACTACCCTTAGGGAAATGGCTTAGCAGAATCAACAAATAAGAACTTGATTAGGATAATCAAAAAGACCCTACAGGATAAATAGAGAAATTGGCATACAAAGCTCAAGTCTACATTATGGTTAGACAGAATTACCCCAAAGAAAATCATTGGTAATTCTCCTTATGTATTAGTGTATGGGAGAGAGGCTAAGTTGTCCATTTTAACAAAATTACCAGCTCTGGACTTAGCTACTCAATATGCCATGCTTGAAGAAGGAGATCCCTTACAGATCAGATATGCTCAATTGATGGAATTAGAAGAGCTTAGAGATAAATCCATGAAAGATATGGAGTTCCACCAGATACAGACAAAGAAGAACTTTGACAAAAGAGTCAGGATCAAAAGTTTCAAAGTTGGAGATGTAGTTCTCAAATGGGATGAGTTCAGATCCAAGCCTGGCAGACATACAAAATTTGATTCATTTTGGGGTGGACCATTTGTAATCACAGAGTGCAGGGGCTCCAATGCTTTTCAACTATCAAATATGGAGGGAGTTGTCTTGCCTATATCAATAAATGATTTCCATTTGAAGCCTTGTTTTGAGGTTAATCCCTCTCTGTAAGTTTTTGTAAATAAGTTTCCCTTCTTTCTTTCCTTGCTTTCTAGGTTAGTTTCCCGCTTTTAAAGAAGTGATTTGAGCATAGTTCCAGTTCTGCCTCTCTGAGAGAATTTTGTTCCTGTCATAACTACATGCCCAATGGATTGTCAAGGCCACTAATCCATGTCTAGCAGGTTGACATCCACTGGAAATCGCCAAAATGTTACCCTAATTTCTATATCCATGCAAATTTGGCTAAAACCTATCCCCAAGTCTCTGTTTTCACCTTGCCAAGCACCCTTGAAATTTTCATGAATTTATCTCTTGTTTCCTGGCCTCTGCAATCTTTTCAATTCACTGGTCTACAGTTTAAAAATTTGAAAAAATAGCCGTTGGAGGCCAAAAAACCCTGCAAAACCCTAGAGCCTCATTCTAATTCCTTTTTACTTTATCGGCAACTTAAGTGACTAAAAGGGCATGTACATATTAATTTTCCTCTTGTTTGCCAGTTCTCTTATTCTTTCCGGCGGTCATCTTTTCTTTCTGCGAACTGGCGAATCCTTTATTCTCCTGGTCGCGAAATAAAATGGTGGTGCCCTAAGTTATTCAGCGACTCTGCAGATTACCTTTCAATCAGGCATTCGCTAACTGAAAACCCCAAGGTTAGCTTTTGACTCAGCAATTCTGTGAAATCCCTTTGTTCGCGTATTTGTTTGACTTCCACAGTTCATCAAAGCATCTCACGAATAGAAAAGCCTTGTTCACTGAATCGCCAGGTCAAAGTGGGGTTAGTTCTGCAGGTAGTGTAAGATTCTGCATCGGACGATTGTCTTATAATCGAAAGGAATATTCCAGGGTCATGAGGAGATGAGATTAGCCATAGATTTGGTTTCAGGGTAATGTCTTCAGTCGGCGGTTACTTTTCCTATTCGGCGATTCAACGAATGAGCCATTTGCGTAATTTCTTAATCCCCGGTGATTAAGTCTTAACTTCTTGCGACCCTACGAAACAGTTAACTTCTCTTCAGTCACATTCGCTACGAGGTCCGGTGGTCATTTTTGAGTGGGGTCCCGGTTAGGAAGATCGACGGGCGACATATCTTCGCAAAGGTTTGTGTCAGAGCTGGAGATCTTAAGACAACCGTTGATTCTTCCAAGTCTGCAGCGCTTCAAAGCTTTTGTGGGTCCACTGCCATGTTATCCGACAGGGAAGCTCTTCATTGACCAGAGATAATGACTTGTTCAGCTTTGTCAGAGTGGGCCCGATGAACTTCCCAGCTTTTAAATCCACGGCTGGCGCATGATCTGAAAGAATATTCTTGCCCCATGAGATCATCCGTCTGCTGTTGATTTTATTCTGTTGTCAGAGCCTTGTAGGTGGGTCCTCGGATGATGATGTGCTCATTTCTCATTGGTCTACATAGCGATGACTTGGATGCTGCAGTGGGGCCGTGTTAGAATGTCTGCAGAAAAGTCAGAAGGGATAAAGATCTACAACTGGCATAAGAGTGCAAGGAATCTTTTTGACATATGAGATTATGTGCCAGTCGTCAGATTTGCCAAGTGTTCAAACTTGTCAGTGGGACTATGTTGCCAGGTGTGCTGAGGTGCTCGAATATAATTGGTTGTCAGGTGTTGACGAAGATTTCCAAGTGGCAGATCTGGGACCAGGTTTAAAAAATATTTGGCGGCCCCGATAACTCCTTTTGGTCGCTCATTCACGTGATAAGATAAAGATGCCCTAAATGATTTGACGAGTGCGTGAATGTGTGTGTTCGCAGAATTGCATGATAAGTTAGTGAAGCCCTAAAGTTCTCAGCAACCTAGCAATTGTCTTTGGTCGCTAGTTCGCCAAATGTAAGCCAGATTCTCATGAGCGGTTAAAGTATTTTGCGAATCAGCGAATAAAGGGGTTTCTCTTGTTCACTTAATAAAACCCGGGGTTAGTAAAAGGTTCAACTATTCAGCGACTGCAGTGTTCGTTGAATTGCTTGACTCAGCTGGAGTTAAGAAATGTATTTCACGACTTAGAATTTTTCAGTTGCACAGTCACCAAGTAACTTAAAAGAAAAAAGGGTCAAGGCGGGCCCAAATATGCTGACGTGTTGAGTGTTCATTGGTCCAAACATGCCGAAGTGGATTTTTGACCTTTCAAAGGGTTTTATAACTATTCTTGGGATAATCTGAGCTGTTCATCTGTCGAGAAACATTAGACATCGATGGGCACATTTTAAAAATGACCGGCTAGCCGTTGAAGTTCAAATTCAAATGTCTCTAAGGAGGGTTTTTTGCCAGTATCTGATTTGCAAACTATGAGTGGCGAGGTAGCTTAGAAAATTTATGTCTCCAGGACATATGCAATTAAAGGTAGATGATGAGGAAGTCTGGGCGGCCGTCATGGGTCGATTCTTGTCTCAAAAAAGTACCAACTTGTGCATTCATGGTGAGACTTTATGCAGCAAGGTTGATAGATCCAAGTTGCTTGCCTGCAGGATTGATTTCAGTATAGGGATGGGCACTCAAGGAAATATCTGATCGGTTGAGATATTTGTAGGAGATACATTTATGATAAAAAATGATAGATTTAGGGTTTGACTATTTTATGTAAAATCTTGTAACCCTAGTTAGTTTTTGACTCTTGCCTGCGTGCAAGAGAATGTATATATGGTATTTTTGGGAGCTTTTAAGCTCAGAATTGACTTTTCTATAAAAAGAGAGGTTCACAATTGTAGAAGAAATTCATCTTTCTTAAGGGTCATTTGTGGTATCATCTCTACCCTCTGGCTTATACAGTTGTAAGATTCCCATTGATAATACAAGTATTGCAAAGGAATTTTGTGACAATCCTTCATGTCCCTATGCTTCCTTGTTTGGATTATCTCTTATTGGATTAAAGTATATGATCTTTTCAGTGACAACTTAGGGTTCCTGGTCCCTCTTTCTTTCTATAAATTTGTGTGTCATTGTGTTTGATCTAATTTAGATGCTTTTGTGGGTATACTTAACCCCCTAACAATCTTGTCTCAATCCTACACCGAGTTGGATAAGTGAATGTCTGCTTGCAGGTCATAAGTTGTGTCTTATTTTCAGGCCCTCTTATGAAACACTTATGCAAGCCTATTCAGTAAGTTGTGATCTACTAGACCTGAGCCTTTCGCTAATTCTATCCCTACATACTGAGATCCAAACCCTAGTTTCGGTGCATCACCTAGTAGGTAGTTTGCTTTCAGGTCATTTGCCTTACAAGCATTCCTTCTATCCCTTTTCCTCAAAAGTTTACTTTTCATGTCTAAAAGCAAATTAAGGTGATTATCCAAGAGGAACTAGCCTAGAACCTAGAGGTCTCATCTCAGTTAGCATAGGTCCCACACCTGGAGATGATTCCCATGTTATACTAGGTTATCAAGACTATGAAAGCTTGAGACAGAGGCGCAAACTTAGTGTATAACATGTATAGTGAAACTATAGTGTACGAGTGTTAGAATAATATTCTATAACTTCTATGAAATTCCTATATGATGATAATGTAGATCTAAGAGAAAACTATGAACTTCAAATACAATATTGATATACTTCTTTACTTGAGAATACTTGATATGGGTCTATATTGTAACTTGTAATAATACTTGTAGATTTTTGTATTTTCCAAGTTACTCTTTCAATGTGTATATATATATGATATAATGAGACATGTCTCCTATAGGAACATGTCGTTCATTTAGAGACATATCTCTACGTGAGACATGCCTCTTGATAATTATTTTAATCATTCATTTGTTACCGATAATATATACCATTGAACTAATTGATAATGAACGATTTATAACTTAATAATGATGATGCAAGATAGTCGATATAATAATCGACTCACATTTAATATTGTTGGTGTAATTAATTAATCTTAATTACACTTTACTTAATCTTACTTAGGTTAATGCATTGCATAGTAGTTAGTGATTGAGACACCTAGGAGTGTGCACATCTATTAAGCACATGGTGTAGGAGAAATTTTACTTTTGGTGTGATAGTTGTCTTCACATATCTCGTTGTTTGTGAGATCCACCTTTTGTGCTCTTATCACATTATCATCCTAATCCAATGCACATACTTTATTGAATATTGGAGGATGATCCACATTTGGTGGACATGTGATTACACCTAGCATAGGTGATAGCTTATTAGCTCCTTATCATTCTCTCATATCTCCTTTCCTATATAAGGAGGCCTATTATGTAATCATTCATCAACTCTTTGAGCATTGAGCAATTCATTAGATCTATTCAATCCATCCTTGCATTCATATTTTCTCTCTTGTGCTTTTCTTAAATCTCTAGATCCTTGGTTCAATATTTGCTATTTGCAAGTATCAGAGCCATTGGAGCGTTTAGATCAGTTGATTTGAAGAGATCTTGATGCAAGCTTAGAGGGTTCAAATCTCAGATCTGGCAACCAGCGTGTGATAGAGGCGTCTTAGAGCAAATCTGACATCACCATTGTGTTCGGGAGGTTGTTTTGGTTAAAATCGACTATAAACTCGCCTATATTCGGTGAAAGTCAAATCTGAGGCAAAATTTTTTTGCAAATCGGACCACAGGCCCGATCTGCACCTCTGCAGTATGAATTTGAAAAAAATACTATATTGTTTTATTCTGTATTTCTGAAATTTTTTTCTGTCATTCTCTACAAAATTTTGGAATTTTTCGAACAAATTTTTGCAAAAAAGGGTTGGTACGGCCCCATATCATGCGGAGAATATCCCTTACTGCGCAAGCACAGTGACATCATCATCCATTAAAGCGGGCCCGCACCCTAATCAATACGCATCAAAAGCTAGCCAGCTCGCCTTAGCTCTTTACAAATAGAGCGCGCATTTGCATATTTAAATAGGGCATTAAGCCCAATCCGATGCATGTGGGATTAAACCCACTACCGTGGTCCACTTCCCGCCACCGGTGGCAAGCACCTCCTTCGTGGCGGCCGCTCCACTGCGACACCTCCTCTGACGCAGATCGGAGCGCCATTCAACCGCGGCATCTCCCAAGTGGCTTTGCCACCGCCGATCTCCTCGCGCCACCCGAGAAAATCTTAGTGCCGCTGCTCCAAATGCGGCCTCCACCGTCGAAGAACCCAATAGCCACATCAGATCCGCACAGACGAATCCTGTTGTGACATGTGGCACCCTGCCACCTCAACCCTGTGACATGCCATCCTGCCACATAAGCTCATCCATACTGTATGGACCCATACGGAAATCCACGCCAGCAACCCAGTCAGCGGACATGTCACCGGGGGTGCAAATTTTTGTACTGACATCATTTTTTTCCAAGCCTAAATTTGACGGCTATCCTGCCATCATGACAAGCCAAATTGGGCTTTTTTTGACGTCCTACAAACTGTCAATTTTAAGGTAGTATTTTGTTGACGTTAGCCAGGTTTGCAAATTTTCCAGGGTTCACCATTGGAGATTTCATTTTGACAGTCCGACTTCAAAGGGCCATAACTTGCTCAATTTTGCTCCTTTTTTCAAGCAATTTTTTTTGAAATTGGGTAAAATTTCATCAAGAATCTAGTGGTGGTGTTGATTTTACATTTTGGTGGATTCATTTGTCAAAAATTGTAGATCTTGTTGACTGTTCCTGTTTGTTCTTGATTTTTGCAACTTCCAGAGCTTCGTTTGGGCACATATGGTAACATTTTGAGGTGAAATTTTTTTTGAAACTGCATGATTTTTCATCTACTTTTCAGATCTATAATCAGATTTGAGTGATTTTGGGTAGACATATCACTTTCAGCAATAAGCTATTTTGGGGCTATAATTGCACTTGGTTAATTCTTAGATTTCAGTTTTCTTATTTGCATCAGTAATTTGAAGAAGTTATCAGTAGTTATCAGTCTTTATTTGGTTTTAATATGGATAATTCAAAGGTTAAAATCCTCACTCCATATAACTACCATGAATGAAAAGTATCTTTAAGTGATCATTTGTTGAGTCTTGGATTGCTTAGAATGACTCTTGGGTAGGATCAAGAAACTCAAATAGGTGTTGTAGAAAGGAGAAAATGGTTTGATAGAAGAGATAAAGCACTTGGCTCTCTTAGATCATCCATCTCTCGTGACTTGCACTTTCATATTGAATCTTGCACAAATCCTCATGATGCTTGGATCACATTGGAAGGACTCTTTGGTAAACCTGATAGAATGAGAAAATTTAGATTAGAGAATGATCTCATAGGTCTCAATCCTAGGGATTTTGACAATATTCAAGATTTCTTCTCTAAGTTCAATACTATTAGATTGGAGCTTTCTTCATGTGACATTATTAAAGGGGATGAACAATTGATCTTTTCTAATCTTTCCAAGCTTGGTCCTGATTATTCTATCTTTGTTTCTACATTCTATGCTACTATGGATGCTCTTGGTAGTGCATACAAATTGCCCTCTCTTGATGAATTTGCAGCGCAGCTCACAAGGGAACAAGCAAAGTTGGCACACATGGGTCAGTTGAAGCCTTCCACACATCAAGCATTGATTACAAGTGAGTCTACATCAAAGGCTTCTAATGGAAAAGGAAAGAAACACAATAAGGATCCTAAGCCTCATGACAAAGGTAATGAATCTTCTTCACCAAAAAGTACTGAATCCAAGTCCTCTTCAAGAGAGGAATCATCTAGAAGAAAGAGAGATAAATGTGCATATTGTCAAAAGTTAGGACATGATGAGCATAAGTGTTTTCAAAAGAAGATTGATGAGCTAACTCACATTATTCAGAAACACAACATTAAGTTGCCCTCATTAGTGTCTACTCCTTCTACACATTTGGCAGCTTCTACATCTCCATCATCATCCAAAGATAAAGGTAAAGGACAAGCATTCATGGCTTCCATACATTCTGAGCAAGGTAAATGGCTTCTTGATTTAGGTGCATCACATCATATGGCATCTTCTATGGATATGTTTTCTTCTATTGAGCCTTGTAATTCTCCTAATATTTTGATGGGTAACAACACATTCATGAGAGTTTGTGGGAAAGTGATGCAGGAGCATCCTGGGTGTAAGAGCAATCTTGCATCACCCAAAAATATTTCTATTTTTATTTTCAATAAGGGCTATTTTGTACAGAGCTGCTATTTATGGAAAGTTATTATTTTTGGTAATTTTCATCTGTGCTCAGAATGATCTAATTTCTTTCTTGGAGGTTCATTTTGGTCATATAAGTCTGCCAGTAAAGTTTCATTTCCAGATCAAGTGCATGTTGGAAGATATTGAAGATTTTCGGTATTGGCAGCAGGGTACAGAAACTTTGGACTCAGTTTTGAAGGCTTTAGAGGCCCCGAATGAGGTCAAAAATTTGGGTGACAAGGGCTTGTGCCAGTCAAGCCTATAGAGCGCTTCATGGCGTTTCCGAAATGGGGTTATAATAGCCGATCGGGTCAACTGGTGATGACTTATGGTCTTCGGAAGTTGGGTCACTCGAAATGGCAGAAAATAATTTTCTTCAAAATTTCTGTTCGGGTTTCAAAGGTTATCTTGAGCCGACTATGATGTAATAAAATGTAAAATAAAATAATTCTAAGTTTGGTCGGCCTTATTGGCTAAAAATTCTGGAACCTTCCTAGGCGGTGGAAAAATTGCCTATATAAGGAAGGCTGTATTATTGTCTTAGGCAGTTCGGAATAATTCTGGGTAGTAGATCTGGGTAATAGTTCGAGGCTTTGTCCTACAGAATATTGTAAGGGAATGCCCATGTGGCTTTGCATATTGTAATTCTGAAAGTTTGTAATTCCACATTTGTGGAGATAATAAGAAGCCAATTTTCTGTTCTTGCATATTGTTGTTGTTTCTCTATATCTGTAATGTGTTTGTGGTATTGAGAGGAGCGCCCTTCATCAGAAAGGTTCTATTCCTATGGGAGAAGGGACATTTAATGATGTTCTTTGTGTACCATCCTTGACCACTAATCTCCTTTCTATTTACCAAATTACACATGGGGCACAAGGTAAAATTGTTGAGTTCACTCCTGATTATGTCTACATTAGGGACACAGAGACTAGAGATGTCATAGCTATGGGAGTTGTTGATCATACATCTCGCTTGTATTCTTTTTCAAATTTTGTTGATAATGATGATGATATACATGATGTACCCATCCCTTTTCCAAGGGATAATTATGAGGAGAACTTTGGGCACTTGAATCATTTTGTTGTTGAGACAAGTGTTGATCTTCCTACTCCTCCACTTCCTGCTTCTTCAGACATGGGCTATACTATTCAGCAGGATGATCATAGTGTTTCAAATCTTGCAGAGTGTGATGACTACTTGGATGCATCTTCAACATTTGTTGATTCTCATGATGCAAATTTGGAAGACATACATGAGGGAGTTTCTCTTTCCCTTGATGACAATTTCATCATCGATGGGGATACTTCTTCACCTTCTTTGGAGATTGGTGTACTTGATTCTTCTCCTTCTTCACTTGATTTGTCACATGAAGTGATAGATTCCTTGAGCTTGGAAATTCCTACTCAATCTTCAGAGATTCATGCATGGAGACCTTCATCTTCTTCCTCCTTCCATTTGCACATGGATTGGCTTCTTCATCATTTGATGTATCTATTTCTTCCCAAGGGGAGACATGTTTCTTATAAGCATTGGCTTATCTATTATTTGCAAGTACTCTTCATCAACATGGGAGCTTCTACATTATGGGGGGGATATCATGTCTCCAACTATCCTTCTTATGGGGGGATACTTCTTTGTATATACATGATGTATGTAGTTCTTGGGGGGTCTTGAGCACTCCATCCATCCATGCATCTTGTTTTCTTCTCTCTTTTTGGGGGAGGGTTTTTCCCATGAGGTTTTCCCTCTTTCTCCACTTTATGAGAGTTATGCATTTCATGTATCTTGTACATGGGTACCTAACATGGCCTAGTTGTCGGGACCCATCTTGCATTGTGAGTTTAAGTGCATTCCCCTAAGTTGCACTTAAGGGGGGTGTTGGTGTAATTAATTATTCCTAATTACACTTTACTTAATCTTACTTAAGTTAATGCATTGCATAGTAGTTAGTCATTGAGACACCTAGGAGTGTGCACATCTATTAAGCACATGGTGTAGGAGAAATTTCACTTTTGGTGTGATAGTTGTCTTCACATACCTCGTTGTGTGTGAGATCCACCTTTCGTGCTCTTATCACATTATCATCCTAATCCAATGCACATAATTTATTGCATATTGGAGGATGATCCACATTTGGTGGACATGTGATTACACCTAGCATAGGTGATAGCTTATCAGCTTCTTATCATTCTCTCATATTGCCTTTCCTATATAAGGAGGCCTATTATGTAATCATTCATCAACTCTTTGAGCATTGAGCAATTCATTGGATCTATTCAATCCATCCTTGCATTCATATTTTCTCTCTTGTGCTTTTCTTAAATCTCTAGATCCTTGGTTCAATATTTGCTATTTGCAAATTCTTACAAATATATGACAATGGCAGTCAATATGAGTATCAACTTTAATAACCACAATGATACCGAATGTGATAACCATAGTTGATACTGATTGTGATCATCACAATCGATACCAATATCAATGCTCATAATATATATTGATGCCAATGATGTGTATTGACTGATAGTGGTTATTGGCCATGATAACCACAGTTCATGTTTACTGTTATCATCACAGTTGATATTGATTATGCCTTTATTTCCATTTATTGTTGGTTTCATTGATTATTAAGTTGATTCTCATAATTGACATTATAGTCGATGTCACACATGAAATCTTATTTAGTGTATTATCATCATTATATATATATATGACAATTATTTATAAGTACACACACACACACACACACACACACACATATATATATATATATAATACTTTTATTATATATACATATATATTATGTATATATAATATATATGTCATCTCAATAATTGTCATCAATATTAATAACGCTTCATGATAATGGAGGATAGATGTCAAATGTTTAAGGTCGACAGGCCACTCAAACATTTGATCATTGATTGAATCATCCGATTGAAGCTACAATCATTAACACTCCCTCTTAGCTAGGGAGGATGATTTCTATCCATGTAATACATTGAACTACTGTATCGATGATTTCCTCAGTTTAACATTGAGGGTTATGGTCTACACAGATATTAAAAATGACATCCACCATAACAAATGTTACCTCACGATATCATCAAGAGCATGGATTGTTCAAGAATATCAACCAAATGATATTATCAATGCTCATATTTTTTTCTGGTATGTGCACTGACATCACATCTCATGAAGCCTACTAGAGAAGAGATCATTTTATGGCATATCCATAGATGTTACATCTCATAACATCCACCATGACATATCTCAATAATATAACTCATGTAGTTGCACACTACTTAGTTAACATTAGATAAGAGATATGAACTATCATGATATGTTAGTGGATATCAACCATATGATATTCATCATGATAGTAAGTTAAAACATGTTAAAGTCGTCACTTTACAATAGTAACAATAACAAAACTTCATTGAAAGATTGTCATATTTCAGGAAGTTTCAACAATATCATATAGTAACTCACATAATAAAAATTATATATAATATATTTCATATATAAATCACTTGTACAATTTTATTGAGTCTCAACCTCAATTAAAAATTCTTATATTCTTACCATACCAAGCTTACCTCTAAAGTGATCCACTTTTGTCTTTGAGAGAGGCTTTGTTAGAATATCTGTTGTTTTCTCATCTGTACGAATATATCTCAACTAAATATATTTCTCTCCACCATGTCTCTAACATAGTGATAAGAGATCTCAATGTGTTTGGACCTATCGTGAAAGATAGGGTTCATAGTGTTACAAGTAGTGGTTGTTGTTGCACCAAAAGATTGACCTGTTAATGCCTGATACAACCACTAGACTTATAGAAGACACATGAGATGGTTAAGTCATGTCACAAATCTCAAGGGGAGCGCTGACCATTTTTCCAACAATCTCCCCTTCAACATTGCCTGAGGGGATTCAAACTTGCAAGCTAGCTCTGATACCACTTGTTGCAAGTAGTGGTTTTCGTTGCACCAAAACATTGACTTGTTAATGCCTGATACAACCACTAGACTTATAGAAGACACATGAGGTGATTAAGCCCTATCATGAATCCCAAGGGGAGCGCTGACCATTTTGCCAACACATAAAATTTTATGTAACTTTGATTATCACAATGAATAATAGTGGAATCTAAGGCTTGTCCAAAAAATCCAACTAATATCTTTCTTAGTCATACTGCTTCTCGAGCTCCCATAGATGCGACAGTCTATTCAGCTTTAGTGGAGCTTTGTGCAATTGAGGATTTCTTTCTGTTGAACTAGGATATCATGGTAGAACCTAAATTGAAATAACATCTTGAAGTACTCTTTCGATCTACAACACTTCCAACCCAATTTGATTTTGAATATCCATGGAGGTTTAGATCAACATTGTCATACTTTAATCCAGGCCCAATGGTTCCACGAAGATATCTCAATATGTGTTTTGGTGCAACCAAATGCAATTTTATAGGTTCACACATGAATTGACTGAGTGCATTTGTTGCATAGAAAATGTCTAGTTTAGTGTTGACCAAATACATTAATGACCCAATTATTTGACGATAGAGAGTAGGATCTGCTAATTCTAATTATGAAGTTGTTTCTTTGAGTTTGTGAAAATCTGTCTCCATAGGTGTAGACATAGGTTTTCTATCCATCATTCCAAACCTCTAGTATATCAATAATGTATTTTCCTTGATTTAAGATAATGTAATTATCTTGTGGCCATAATTATAAACCAAGTAATGTAATATTTCCAAATCTTTCATGTCAAATTCAAAAGCAAGGCCTTTCTTACATTTTGTGACTAGATGATCTTCTCTTGTGATTAGCAAATCGTCAACATATAAAATGAGAATAAAAATATCACCATTTATTACCTTAAAGTGTATATTAGGGTCTCCTTCATTCTTAAAAACCCCAATTTGGAGAGATAGTTGTCTATCCTTTCATACTAGACTCGAGGAGCCTGTTTGAGCCCATATAAAGCCTTCTTTAATTTGTAAACATGAGAAGTACTATCATGAATCATGAATCCCTCTGGTTCTTCCAAGTACACTTCATCTTCAATGATCCCATTAAGGAAGGTTGTCTTTACATCCATCTGGTGAATTTTCCATCCTTTAGATGCATCAATAGCAATAACAACTCTGACAGAGGTGTATCGAGCAGTTGGGGTGAATGTCTCTTCGTAATCAATCCCTTCCTTCTAGGAGAATCTTATGGAAATAAATTTGGCTTTATGTTTTTCAATATTTCCATTAATTGCATGTTTGATTTTGGATAGCCATTTAGATAAGACAACTGATTTATCTTTAGGTCTTGGCACAATGTCCCAAGTATCATTCTTTATGATAGATTTGTATTCTTCAACCATGGCATCTTTCCATACTTTCTTTTGAAGTTCTTCCTCAACATTTGAAGGTTTAGATTTGATAAGTTCACTCATGAGAGAAACATACTTGGAGAATCTATTAGGTTTCTTCCTTTCCCTGAAAGTACCCTTAGAAGCTCCATAAGTCTATGCTTCTTCAATTATTTTCCTTGTCCAGAGTGGTCTCTTATGATTAATGGTTGAATCTATAGTTTCAAGAGTAGAGTTCAATGGTTAATTATCATTCTCTATAGGAGTCTCCCTCTGAAGCTCAGGATCAAGATCTTCTTGAGGTTTTTCTTCGTCTACTTCCATAATGTCTTTAGACCTCTTAAAAGTAATGTCTTCTTGGAAGGTTATATTTATGCTAAGATCAATTAAGTTTTGACCAGATATGTATATCTTATAGGTTTTAGATCTATTTCACAATACTCAAAAAATATCCCACTCTTCCCTGATGGTTCTAACTTGGTCCTTTTCTCTTTAGGAATATGGATGTAGACAAGACAACCGAATATCCTAAGATGGCTTATGTCAGGTTTAGTCCCAGTGAAGGTTTTTTTAGGGGTTTTATTGTCTAGGATAGAGTCAGGACATCTATTTTGGATACAAATAGTTGTGTTGGAGGCTTCAACCCAAAATGAGGTATGAAGGTTTTGATCATGCATCACATCTTTTGCTACTTCTACTATGGTTCTATTTTTCCTTTCAGCTACCCTATTTTGTTGAGGGTTGTAAGGAATAATGTACTCCATCTTAATACTAGCCTAATTACAAAATCCCTTAAAATTATCAGAGATGTATTCTCCCCCATAATCAAACCTTAGGTTTTTTATTCTTTTCTTGGATATGTTTTCAATTAAGGCTTTGAACTCCTTAAATTTAGTTATAACTTCAATTGATTCTTTACAATTTTGAAAGTAAATCCAAGTTTTCCTAGAGTAGTCATCAACAAAAATAACATAATACAAAAATCCTCCCAGTGAGGCTACTGTCATTGGTCCACATGATCTTTCTTTAATTTAGGTATACCATTTACAATATTCATCATAGAAGATAGGGCACAAAAGTGAAGATGTCTTATAACCTGTTATGCCATATTTCATTAGTAGAAGATAAATCATGGATTAAGGTTTTAGAGGGAGAAAGTGGATAGTTTATATAGGCACTCATCTTGACACAGGGGCAGGGTAGATACAAGCAGAATCAAGTAGAATTGAGTCCACTTGAATCCACAACAAGCCCTTGCTCAAAGTTACACAATGGAAGCAATATAATATCACATGAAATCAATGGAAACACAATGGATATGAGACAATCAACTGGCAACAACAACAGAGAATTATATTATTTCTTTCAACATGCTTGGTTGTGAGGCCTTCCGGTTTTCGGCCTTATACAATGAGAATTATGAATTCAGAATTACAACTTGCATCCTATCTTTTTCTCCAATGATGTATCTTGATAATAATTCCTATATCTTGCCCATCATCCTCTACTACATCAATCTAGACCCCTTATAGAGCCAGCTAAGCCACAGGTCGGCCAGTCAGGCATTTAATTACAATATAGGTCCCGTCTTAAGATTTAAACCAAAACTAATGCTAGAATGAATATAAATTGATGCACCTTTGGATTTAGGTCCTAACTTGACCCAAGAACATTCCTTTAAGTGTGCAAGGTCCCATATGAGCACACGGAACATCGCAAGAAGAAACACCACACGTTTCACCTAAAAACTGGCAGGAAATAGGTCCTGAGGCAAAATAGGCATAACTTTTTACTCATAATGAATTGGAGTTTTTGCTCTTGGGAAATGATAGTAATTTAGGTCCACTTTAAGTCCTTAAGTGTGAAAAATAAAATTCCTTATAGATCAAGGTCGCCAACATGAACAATCAGCACCAAAACTGCAGGAACTGCTCGGACGTGAAACTGGCAGAAAATAGGTCCTGTGCCAAAAAGGCCATAACTTTTGACTCATAATGAATTGGAAGCTGCGCTGTTGGAAAATGGTAGTACTTTAGGTCCTATACAAGTACTTAAGTGTGCAAAATAAAATTCCTTATGGATCAAGAGAACCAAGATGAACAATCAGAACCAAAACTGCAAGAAAACACTATTACGATGGCAAGGAAAATAGCTGTAACTTTGAAACAGTCCATCCAAACTTTATGTGCTCATAGGAGAAGGTTCCCAAATAGGTCCCCAACATGATGTAAGATTTGAACACCATGAAACCATCAAATGAAATATTATAAAGAAAACTACAGCAAACAGGTACAGAAATTAGAAAATGTTTTTGGTTGATGCAAGATTGCCAAAGACCCAAGATGCTCCTACATCAGACACCTAGGGTAAATAAAGAACTGATGTCCACATCAGGCACTACTCATACTCTGACTTGAATCATAAAGATCCAACTCAGCTTGTGTAATCCATGAACTGTCCTCAACTGGCTTATCTTTCCACTGAACTAGATATTCCATGTAGTCTTTTCCTCTTGTACTCTTGCCAACTCTTCTATTCAAGATCTTTTCAATGCTGTCGGTATTCTTCTTAGGATAGTCTGGATCATCTTCTATTTCATCATTTGATTCAAAGTACTCAAATATATCAGCAATGTTGAATATAGGTGATATATCCATGTCCTCTGGCAATTCTACTTCATAAGCATTTCCACTGTCAAACTTCTTCAGAATCTTACAAGGTCCAAACTTCTTCATTTTCAGCTTGTTGTAGGTACCAACTGAAAATCTATTCTTCTTCAAATGAATCATAACCTCATCTCCAACTTCAAAAGATTTATGTCTCCTTCTCTTGTCTGCTCTTTGTTTATATTTCAGATTACTGTCCTCCAAATTCTTTTTAATTTCATCATGTAAAGTTCTCATGTATCCTGCAAAATGATCAACTTCAGCACTTCTAGTCTCAGTAGGTAAATCTCTCAGCTCTATGGTTCCCTTAGGATGAAATCTATTAACAATCTCAAATGGTGTCTTCTTAGTGCTTCTATTCACTGAATTATTATATGCAAACTCTGCTTGTGCCAAAATTAAATCCCAATTAGTAGGTTTCTCTCCAACTAAACATCTCAACAAGTTTCCCAAACTTCTGTTCACAACTTCAATCTGTCCATCTGTCTGAGGGTGAAATGTAGAACTAAACTTCAAATCAATATTCATCTTCTTCCAAAGTGTCCTCCAAAAATAACCAGTAAACTTAGTATCTCTATCTGAAACAATAGATTTAGGCAAACCATGCAATCTTACCACTTCCTTGAAGAATAATTCAGCTACATACAATGCATCAAATGTCTTCTTACAAGGTATGAAATGAACCATCTCAGAAAATCTATCAACCACTACCAAAATAGAATCATTACCTCTCTGAGTTCTAGGCAATCCAAGAACAAAGTCCATACTCACATCTTCCCAAGGTCTATCAGGTACAGGCAAAGGTGTATACAATCCCGAATTCTGACTAGTTCCTTTTGCTGTTTGGCAAATTCTACAACCTCTAACCATTATTTGTACATCTCTGTAAATCTGTGGCCAAAATTATCTTTCTGAAATCAAATTCACTATCTTATCAATCCCAAAATGTCCAGCAAGTCCACCACTATGTTTCTCCTTCATTATGTTCTCTCTCATAGATCCTCTAGGTATGCACAACTGAACTCCTTTAAACAATATGTCTTCTTGAATGAAATAATCAGACCACTTATCACTCACTATGTGTTCTTTACAAGGTTTCCAAGGCTCCGAAAAATCAATGTCAGCCTCATACAAATACTTCAAATCATCAAAACCAAGTACTTCAACTCTCATTTCTGTCAGCAAATTTCTTCTTCTGCTCAAGGCATCAACAACCTTATTTGAATGTCCACTTTTATGCTTCAGGAAAATATTTTGTTCTTTCATTTCACTTGTAAATGTTTTATCATCAAACAAGCATACTCTAACTGTAGCACAGTGACCTTCATCAAACTTCTCTATCAAAGGCAATAACACTTGTTTCTTTCCATCCATCCAAATAGTATATTGATTCAATCTACCATCATGCAAAGCTTTCCTATCATACTGCCAAGGTCTACCCAAAAGAATATGACAACAATCCATAGGCATAATATCACACAAGACTTCATCATGATAATTCCCAATTTTGAATTTAACAAGGCATTGTTCACTTACAAGTAGTTTATGCTCCTTCTGGATCCAAGCAATATGGTAAGGCTTAGGATGTTTCAATCTTTGCAACTGTAGTTTGTTAACTAGCTCTTCAGATGCCAAATTATTAGAACTTCCACTATCAATGATTACCTTGCAACATTTATCAGGGATCTTACATTTGGTTCTGAACAAACTTTTCCTCAAAATAGGTTCCTAATCAGCTTCTTCATTCCACAAGATCCTTCTTAGCATCAAGTTCTCACCATGTTCAAGTTCATTAGACATTTCCTCAACTTCTTCACAAGCCAAATTATTTCTACCATTACCTCCAGTCTTCTTTCCAGAGTTAGTACATTCAAAAGCTCTATGTCCTTCTTCACCACATTTGTAACAAGTACCATTAAACCAAGATTTCTCTTCCCTTCTACCATTATTGTTATTCCTAGAGTAACCAGTATAGCTACCTCTAGAGTAATTACCTCTTTTACCAGCAGGGTCATCTTCCCATCCTTTATCTTGCACTAAATTTTCAGATCTGCTACTTTCTCCATCAGATCTTCCTCTACTTCTTTGAAATCTGCCACCTCTTCCTCTTTGTCTTTGATCATGTTTCTTTGTCAATCTCTCTTCAACCTTCAAAGCAAATTGAGATGCTTCTTCCACACTATCAATCTTCACATAACTAATCTCATCTTGAATAGATGTCCTTAGGCCATTCAAATATCTAGCCACCTTCTCAACTTCATCATCCACATGTCCAAATCTGATATCCAATTTGTAAAATTCCTCAGTATATTCTTTCACACTCATGTCCTTTTGTCTCAGATTTTGCATCTTTCTCATCAGAGTAACTTGGTAGTCAGCTGGAAGAAAATTCTTCTTCATCTTTCCAAGCAGCTTCATCTATGTTTTGATCTTTTCTTTTCCTCTCTTCTGTCTCTCAGTTTGCAAATGATCCCACCAAAGAGATGCATGCCCTTTCAACTTTATGAATGCTATCTTAACCTTCTTATTATCAGGAGTACCTTCATACTCAAAGTATTTATCCATCTCAAAGATTCAATCCAAAAGTGTATCGGTCTCAAGTCTTCCATCATAGCAAGCAACTTCAACTGCAGGTCTGGAGTTAGCCTTAGACAAAACTCTCAAAAGTCTTTCCTCATCTTGTTCAACTTTAGGTTCAGCATTAGGTGCTGCTTCTTCTTCTTCATCACTAACATCTTCAAGATGTACTCCTCTTCTCTGGGCTATCTCTACAGCTTCAAGCCTAGTTGCAATTTGCCTCAACATATCCATGATAGCATTATCATTTCCTCTACCACGAACCATCTTGACAATCATGTTCCAGCAAGATCGTAACCTTCTACAAGTTATAAGTCAGATCTCAGATATTCCACCCTACAACCAAATCCAATAAGGTTCTCCATGATCCAATCCACAAGAAAGAACTCGCTCTGATACCACTTGACGCAGGGGCAGGGTAGATACAAGCAGAATCAAGCAGAATTGAGTCCACTTGAATCCACAATAAGCCCTTGCTCAAAGTTACACAATGGAAGCAATATAATATCACATAAAATCAATGGAAACACAATGGATATGAGACAATCAACTGGCAGCAACAACAGAGAATTATATTATTTCTTTCAACATGCCCGGCTGTGAGGCCTTCCGAGTTTCGGCCTTATACAATGAGAATTATGAATTCAGAATTACAGCTTGCATCCTATCTTTTTCTCCAATGATATATCTTGATAATCATTCTTATATCTCACCCATCATCCTCTACTACATCAATCTAGACCCCTTATATAGCCAGCTAAGCCACAGGTTGGCCAGTCAGACATTTAATTACAATATAGGTCCAGTCTCAAGATTTAAACCAAAACTAATGCTAGAATGAATATAAATTGATGCACCTTTCGATTTAGGTCCTAACTTGACCCAAT
Organism: Chamaecyparis obtusa; assembly: GCA_027943335.1. NCBI lineage: Eukaryota > Viridiplantae > Streptophyta > Pinopsida > Cupressales > Cupressaceae > Chamaecyparis > Chamaecyparis obtusa. The sequence goes on along the minus strand of BSBK01008326.1, from coordinate 15,264 downwards.
AACATTCTTTTAATTGCGCAAGGTCCCATATGAGCACACAGAACATCACACGAAGAAACACCACACGTTTCACCTAAAAACTGGCAGGAAATAGGTCCTGAGGCAAAATAGGCATAACTTTTTACTCATAATGAATTGGAGTTTTTTCTCTTTGGAAATGATATTACTTTAGGTCCACTTTAAGTCTTTAAGTGCAAAAAATAAAATTCTTTATAGATCAAGGTTTCCAACCTGAACAATCAGCACCAAAACTGCAGGAACCGCTCGGACGTGAAACTGACAAAAAATAGGTCCTGTGCCAAAAAGGCCATAACTTTTGACTCATAATGAATTGGAAGCTGTGCTCTTGGAAAATGGTATTAATTTAGGTCCTATTAAAGTCCTTAAGTGCACAAAAGAAAATTCCTTATGGATCAAGAGAACCAACATGAACAATCAGCACCAAAACTGTAGGAAAACACTGTTCCGACGGCAAGCAAAATAGCTGTAACTTTGAAACAGTCCATCCAAACTTTATGTGCTCATAAGAGAAGGTTCCCAAATAGGTCCCCAACATGATGTAAGCTTTTCACACCATGAAACCATCAAATGCAAATATTATAAAGAAAACTACAGCAAACAGGTACAGAAATCAGAAAATGTTTTTGGTTGATGCAAGATTGCCAAAGACCCAAGATGCTCCTGCATCACATCTTGAGTTCCTAAGGTAAGTGCCTTCTTGATATTTAAGTTGTTAGGCCATGCTAGAACCTTTCCATCCATGAAAGAAATCCAATACCCTTTATCTTCAACTGCTAATATGAAATCTTGATTTTTCTTGATGCCTGGTATAAATAGTACACCAGTTAATTGAAGAGACACACCCAATTTGAGTTGAATAGTGCAAGTTCTAACTAATTTTATTAGGTAGTTTGAATTGTCTCCAAGGGAAACTTCTTCATTTGATCCTTCATCTAGACTATCTAGTTGTTCTCTAAATCTTGTAATCTGTCAAGAAGCTCCACTATCAACGACCCAATTATTTCTCCTATTTGATATCTCACTCGATAATGTTAAATATAATATAAGTTTTTCAACATCCTCATCCTTACTTCTGCTAGTGAGGCTTGATGTTTGATCCTGTCTGGGCATTTAATAACAAGCTATCCAAATTTATTCTGAAACATTGAACTCTAGACATGTCTCTTCTTTTATTTGAATGTCTATTATGGTTTTCCTTTCCTTTTTTTTTCATTTGAAGTTGTTTCTCTTTTATTTCTTGTGAGAATTTACATTAAGGACTTGAAATTATCCATTAATGACACTACTCGAATCAAGAGGAAAACAAGGGAAAACAATTGAAGTAAAAAATACAGAATACTGTAATCTGCACGAGTGCCATCAAATGACACTACTCAAATCAGGAGGAAAACAAAGGAAAACACCTGAACTTGAAAATACAGATGACATAAAAACACCAAAAGTCTAAAGAGATGATCAATCAAAGCTGGAAGAGTGCGTCCAAAAATAGGAAAGAAAGAGTGTCCATATGGTAAATGATCCATCTCACCAGAATGCACAGGTACCCAGCCACTGCATCTGCCTAGTACATAGAATCAAATACTGAATACATAGCTCACACTATCAAACCAAGGAAGCAGTAGAACCAACAATAGAAACCCACCCATAATGCTGACAAGGGAGTAATGACAAGGACACTGAAAAGATCATCCAATATGAACTGCATGATGAAGATGAATCTGAAACATCGAAGGTGCAAAGAGAGTACAAACATAAATAAAGATACCTGAGGCTAATGTCGTTGGAGAAAAACTCACATGACAAAAGTAGATGACAAACAAAGGAAAACATCAAACCCTCTTGGCACTTTATAATGGAGTGCGAGTACAAAGAGTACGAACATGTACAAGATCTCATACATGCAATAGAATGACACTTTATCTTAGTGCGTGTGCATAAAAGAATGCTACAAAACTGAAGTATACACTACTCAAAGAAGAGCGAAGGCTACTAAAACAAAAGAATAGCTGAATATGAGCCATCCCTCAAAGGGAAGAGATCCTAGAACTTGAAACATTCAATATATCTACTAGAATGCAAAAATATAAAAATTTAAATAAAATGTACCTAGAGAAAAATCTGGGAAAAATACTCACAACACTAGAAAGCTCTCAGAAAAATATTTCCAAAGATATATCATTTTCCCAAAACAGAGTCCGAATGCGCAAGATAGAGCTCCCGGAGTCCAAAATTAAACATCTGGCTTTGAAAGTAAAAAAAATCATCAAAAAAAAATTCAAAAATTAAAACCTCCAGATCTGCATAGATCTTCGAACCAGCTTTCCGACGATATTTCATTTTCCCAATTTCGACACTGTATGCTCAAGATATGAGAAAAACACCACAAGATGCACCAGATGGAAGACATAAAAGAAGCTCTATCTTTGAATTCTTGATACCAAAAATGGAGGAAAAAAATCCAAAATCCAAAATTCCATAAGGATCCGTCTCTGAACAAGCTTTTCAACGATATCTTGTTTGTCAAAAAATGATACTGTATGCTCAAGTTAGAGAAAAAACCCAATAGTTTCTCTGGAGGGCCCAAAAATGGTGTCTGAAAGATGCTGACATGTGTTGACATCAATACTTCATGGGCCTAAATTTGACGGCCCTATGCCTATTATGGAAAAAAACAATAGGCCCCTAGGGCCAAAAAATATGGCCCTTGGTCGCCACATGACCAGGGGCTGATCGCATGAGGGGGCTGAAGAAGTGGCCCTTGGTCCTCCATAGGACCCTACTGCTTGTGCAATATGGGGCTGAATGAGTGGCCGTTCCAAGCTGACTGCTGGCAGTTAAGCTTGCCCAGCAGTCAACCTACCGGTGACTACGGTGGTGATCCGACGGTGACCGCCGACGGTCACACCACCAGTCACCGCGGTGACTGCGGTGAGACCACGGACTACCAAAGGTGGTGCTCGGGTGGCCCAAATTTATTTTATTTTATTTTTATTTTTTTAATACACTTGCGTCAGCCTCAAGATGCATGTCAGGGTCGTACGACCCTAGTACGCAATTTTTTTTCCTCAGAGGCCAACTTGTCCAAATTGGACGTGCCTTATATGAAAATGGGGGTTCTTGAATGTTGCGACACAACCGTGAGGTTTGTTTGGGCAAGAAATGCTCCAAAAAATAGTGACTACCTCTGAATTTGTGTCAGGGCCAATTGCAAATTTTTTTTGCCACAGATTCAAACTTTGTCCAAATTGAACAAATTTTATATGGATCTAGAGGTTCTTGAACGCTCTAAATGCAATCGTGAGGTCCATTTGAAGCCAAGATGACAAGAAAAAAAGGGTCCCCCAGATATGACAGAAGACCATCTAAAAATGTAGATCTGATGAACGCGACTGAATCTCTCAGGAAGAGGACAATGGCAAACAGATCTGAAACTCTGATAGCGTATTGGAGTTGATGAGTAAACAACCCACAACTTCCAAAAACACCTGCATGAAAACACCTGTCACAAAAAGAGAAAGAAGAAGCAAGAAGCTATGGAGGCCCTTACGCATTGATCCACGAAACAGGAGAAATCATTCTTGATGTGCAAAAATAAAAGTTGCAATTCAATAATGAATAATCTGTTATCAATACAAAGGAGATCAATCCTTATAAAAGAAGATCTGAAACCCTAAAATGGTTAAACATAGGTTGCACAATAATAATTAATAAAATAATTAATTATTAGATGTTTAAAGTTTAGCTTAAATAAAAAGAGATAATAAGTGACTTATGAATTGAATCAAACATGATTTAATTAATCAGTAAACACTTTATTATTCTAACACACTTGAGTATGGTTTATGGTATTAAAAATTTGATGATTTTGTGTTATATGCTTATACTGACGCTGATTAGGTAGGAAGTGTAGATGAAAGAAAAAATTCTAGTAGAGGTGCATTTTTTCTTGGGAAAAGATTGGTTTCATAGCTTATATACTAATTTAAATTATCCATCCTTAAATTATATTCAAACTTTTGATTATATCCTCATATAATGAACACTATCTTTATTACAAAAATTTTTCAATATCAGCTTAGGTAGAATCTTTAAATTATATTCAAACTTTTCATTATATCCTCATATAATGAACAATATCTTTATTATAGATTATAATCCTTAAATTATATTTAAAATTTCCATTATATCTTCCTATAATAAACAATATCTTTATTACAAAAGATTTTCTATATCAGATTAGATAGAATCCTTGAGTCACAGGATTTCACGAGAGATAGGTAGGATAGCAGGCATATTGTCACTTTAGTACAATATGAGATTTGATGCCATTTGTCTATTTTCAGACAGACAAGCTTTTTCTGGATTTTCAGACAGCTGTGACATTCGTATCCTTTAGACCTTTAGAGTTTAGGTTATTAAGACAGCTGTAATATTAGATTGTTCTCAAGATTTCGCACTGAATTTAAATACAATTAGGTAAACACTTATTTATTTGTTTATTTTTCTCCCTCGTCATTACTATTATGACTCCCAGTATTGCTTATTCCAGGTTTTAGGAGCAAAATGCGACTACATAGAGCGATAAATACCGGAAGAAGATTACATATTTTCACGAGTAGGAGCAGACGAAAACACAGAACTCAAATTAAATTTGTCCATTCTATTCTCAGATGATTTGTTTGTATTCATTGTACATTTCATTCTTATATACAAAAAAAAAAAAAACAATTTCTCGCACCTCAAGCACCTTCAACAATCATTTCAAGCCTAGATTTCCACTCTTTTAATCTACCCGATTGGACTCCCTTAACACAACACAGAAGAATATGATAGTGGTGATGAACATTCCTCCTCTTCACCAGAATGAGGATCCGTGTTAAACAGTGGATGCACTTTTCCTCCAATTTTCGAAGAGCAAACTTGTGGTGTTGCATTATTGGCCTTCAAAAGAAGAGAAGCCATGTCCTCCTCACACAAAACAAACTCTAATTTCGTTCGAGGAAGAATAAAATACAGCTGCCCAAGCTACAACTCTTGACGAGGATGAATCTCCGACATAAATTTCCCAGTGTAAAGTCCATCAGAGCTACACACAATGATCCCGATTGTTTTTCAATATTTGTTCAGCGTTGATTGGATCTGAAAATTTCTGAATACCCCCCTCCATTAGGATAACGTTGGCAGTCGGTTCATAGACATCGTTATCCTCAATAGAATTGCAACTTCCCATTATCAAAAGTTGAGCGAAATTCCCTCTTATTACTGAAAAATCTAATCTAAAACTTCTCCCTGAACGATGGTCAATCGCTCCAGAAATTCAAATCACCAATGAATAAAATGAGACACTTATCTCATTCAGGATTAGCACAGTATCCAAATATGTGATTGCAAATGGCCGAGAAGTCTCTGTGACGAAACCAACTTCAATAAAGAAATCCCATTTCCTTCATTCACAGGGAACACCCTTCACATGAAAAAGATTCTGTCAATTAGAAGACAGGTTGTCTTTATTATTTGTCGCAGAGGCAACATTATTTTTTGATAGAAGAACAGGTAATATTGCAGTAATGTTTGTGGGTAAACAGATTCTACTGAGCAAACAGTAGTGCATTACCAGATAAAAGTGGATAATCAAACTGAGGATGCCCAGCTATATTATCAGAATAACTATAGTTCAAGATTTTTATATTATGAGTATGGTCGTTTGTGTGCAATACATCCGACATTATCTATAAAATTACATCATCCTGAGCTGTGTATGAGTTGTACTGCGACCGTTCGATCCAGTAAACTGGGATTTTCATTAACTGCCAAGATTCCAATTGCCTTAGCCTTGTTAGTTTTATTGTCTCTCAAACAGACAATGAACATGTTTCACGGTTTAATTAAATTTGTATTTTTGAACCAAATGGGAAGAGAATAACGTAATCAACTCAGTACGGAGAATATGTTGAATAAATCGTGTAGGCCTAAATTGTTCTTAATAAATAGGTCATTTCTATTATATTAAAATGAAAAATGAAAAATATATAGAACATAAAGCCATTCTAGGAGAGTCACACGGGCAATACTCGAAAAATCAGCTGAAAATTCCGTATAAAGCACATATTCTTTAAATTTAAGATGAAGTTCAAATTCTCAATTTATCAAAATGCTGTACTTTTATATATTCAAATAGAAATTCCTCATGATTTAATAATTTTACTTCTACCATATCATATCTGAAAAGGTTAATAAGTATTTGGTTTTAATTTTGATTTTATAATTTACTGTTTATATACATCTCATAATTTTTTTTTATTTTTTTGGGAAATTTTTTTTTAATAAAAGGAGATTATATTCAGTTATAATATTGAACTTTTAAATAGTCATAGCAATCAATGAAGGTCCATAAATCATATCAATCTAAGAGGGAAACTAAATTCAATTAGTCACATTCCAATCACTATCCTTCAATTATAGAGAGAGATCCTTAAATTTGTTTGAAGACAAAGATTCCATAAAAAGACATTCTCATGGCTATCCATCTAAAAAGCTCTTTTAGCGAATCATTCCGTGATCTTATTCCATTCCCCTAGATTATGGACAAAAGATATAGAATCAATGTCAAGATTAAGGATATGAATCTCATTAATTATAATTTTTAAGTTCCATGAAGAAACAAGAGAATTCCTCTCATTCAATTAAGAAACTAGAGTAATGGAATTATCTCACAAATAACTTCCACAACAACTTACAAGTTTTTTCATTACTATATAAATAACCAAGGCCTCCATTCGATTATTAGTGCAATAACCCATAAAAGAGATGTAAAAGAATCAAACCAATCTAGATAATTGTTATGATCAGACACACCAATGCTTATAGCACCTAGGTTATCACTTTTTCTTTTGGCATTGAATCAATGCAAACATAAAATATTACAATAGAGGACATTTAAAGAACTACAAGAGGTATACCAACTGTCAACGTAATATCACAAGTGACAAGGAATATCTTTAAGAAACCATCCATCAAAGCAAGATATAGCTTTAAGAAACCATCCACTTTTAAAGTTAAATATTAGTTTATTCAATAATTTTTTGTAGAAAATATTGACAAATCTTAGATAAATATAGAAAAATACATTAAATATTGTGGCAAATCCTTCCATTTAAAAAATAGAATTATTATACAAAAGAAAAGGCATAAAAGTAAAAATCATTAATGAATTTAAGGGGCAAAGTCAATAATATTAGTTGGTATACCATTAATTTAAAATATAATCTAATAAGCTCATTGTATTCTATGAGGTAAGTAATTTACCTATATTTGTAATTCTCATGGAGCTCAAAGTTTCTTTAAGATCATTCATTTCCACTGAGATAAAAAATCAAAAAGAAATTCACACTTGTATGGTGAAAATGTGACCACACTTCTATGAATCCTTACATGCAAGAAAACTCAATAATGAGCCCTCACAAATTGATCCATAGCTCTCTATGCATGGAGTTGCAAGATTTTTAAAATTGCTCTCAGCTAGAGCTATAAACTCATGACCTTGCTAGTCAACCATACAATGAGAGATTCACAATGAAAACAAATGAAAGAATGCCAATATCTCCAATAAAATCAATATGAATGCAATGCAATGCAAAATTAATCTAAGATGAGCATGCAAGTATGCAAATTAGGCTATGAAAATGGAAATGAAAGCGTTACAAACCCTCTAATTAAACTATGTGAGATTAATCTAAAACATGAAAGGAAATGATACCATGATTATTCAACTATGATGCAAGCTAGGATGTGATGTAGATGCAAGATGAATGTCAATGATGCTCCAAATCTTCAAAACTTGATGCAAGAATGTCTCCAAAAGCTTCAAGATGACTTAGAAAACTTGTAGCATAACAATAGCATAAAATTCAAGTGTATGCAAAATGAAGAAGAGAGCTCTTCTTTTATAGAGAATGAGAAATCAATGGACGATCGAGATTAAGAGGCAAAAGACTTAATCAACGATGGAGAAAAATAGAAGCTTGATCCTTGTGCACAAATATCCTCCAATAAGAAAATTAGAAGCATTTACTTTATGTTGAGCATTTACTTTATGTCCATGTGAGACAAAATGTACTTTTCTTTTATTTTTTATTTTATTTTTCTTTATAAATAAGAATTAAATGCTTTATTTGTGCAACTTAGGATAAGAAGAAAAGTGGAGATTTTTTATTTAAATAAAAGGGGAGGAAATTCCTTTTAATTAAATAAAGGCTTAGGATAAAGTGATTTTATTATTTAATTAAAAAATATTTTTATTAATTAAAAGGGAGCATGTTCTCTTAATTAAATAAGATTTTTATTTTTATTTTTATTTTAAATTAAATAAGGCTCAAACCTTAAGAAATATTGAATTGATTATGATTTGATCAAGGAAATTGATATAATTGATATTGTTGATTTTTGAAAATATTCATTCGGGGATTTGACAAATTGCAAAAATTGGGCCCAAAGTCTAGGCGACCATTTTAGGGTGCATACAACACCCACAAGTATTGCAAATTAAATAGATATATTTTACCTCATGGAATACAATGAGGATTGTTAGATTATATGTAAATCAATGGTGGCATCAAATATTGATGATATGGCCCTAAAGTAACTTATGATACTATTTTATTCATAAATTAGGTTATATTTTTACAATAACATATAAAATTCTACAATAACATATGAAATTCAAGTGTCAGGTAGGTCACCTCGATGTCCATGAGGTGTCTGATGGTTCTATGGAATTCCTATCCTTTCTAACATATGGTTATTAGAAACCTATGGATGCAAATATCCCCAATGTTTACCTAGAATATTTGGAAGGAATGAAAAAATAGGATATTTAGAGACCAATCAAGGACTAGTCACATGCTTTCTCAGGTAATAAAACAAAAAATCAAGGAGAATTTGAATTTTATTTCTTTTGGAAAAGGGAAGGTTATACCTAACTTGCAAGAAACCAAAGTAAAATAGGTTTGGGGAATATCTCAAAATCTCTTTAATATCAAGTGGATAAGTATTTTTAGAAGAAAGACCACTAGTTGGATCCTACCCAAGGAAGGAAGGATTTAAATGTAATATTAATGAATGTGCTAAAGGGAACCATGGTATCTCTATTGCCAGAGGTGTGATCAAAGATTGGAGATGGACATTCATAGAATAATGCTGCAAGAATTTAGGAGTCAAATCAAATGAAAAAGATGAGGCCATGGTTGCTTGGTAGGGAATCAAACGGTTGAAGGAGTTAAACTATAAAATCATTATTATTGAGGGGGACTCAAAACTCATTATTGATCATTTAAAGGAAGAGGCAGGCTGCTCTTGGGACTTGATAATCCTTATGGAGGATTGTAAATGAATGCTAACTAGTTTTTGCATGTATGAAGTCTGCCATACTCTTAGAGATGGAAATAAAATAGTGGATTTATGGCTAATATGGGTTTAAATTCTCAAAACTAGTGCTTCATTACCTTCAAATAGTGCCCTTAAGGGCTAAAGAATATTTTAGAAAATAAAAGAAAATAGAATTTTTCTCATGAGTCCTAATTACTACAAAAACATGGGGAAAAGAGTGGTTGTTAGTAAGAAGCCCAGACATACTTTGAAAAAGAAGAAAAAATGGAGAAGATGGGGAGACAATGTATTCTTAGGACTATTTTTTCAGTATAAGAATGACAAAGAGGAAAAGGGTTTTAGGTTTTTTTAAATCCAAAAAAGGCGCCAAATGAAGAGTAACAAAAAAATGAAAAATATTATTATTAATACTAACCATCTAGTTAGTATTAAAAAGTGAAAAACTCACAAAAGCTTAAAGCTTGGGTCAAATAAGTATAAGGGCATTAACTATGATTACACTCATGTAATAAAGTAAAAGAAAATTATTATACCTTTCATAGAAGGTATAGTTGGAATCACATGCAAAGGATTTTGTCAGGGGGTAGAATAAGAACATGATTAAAAGATCAACTAACTCAAGCACAAATGGGGATGACATCATGGTGGTTGAGTTGCATTGGAAATATGTCCTTTCAATAATCTAGTAGATCAGTTTAACATCATAATTGGTAGCCATAACAATCAAAACATATTGAAAATCGATGAAGGTGAAGGAAAGATATTATTATGATGCATTTTTTAACTCATTTTTAAGAAGCATCAAGATCTTTTTGAAAAAAGAAAGAAAGGGTTTTTTTGAATTATAGTGTCATTGTATGTTGTGGGCCTTACCAAATGAACACTTTTAATATTCAATTTACCAAGTTGATGGCGATGGGTAGCACTCTAAAAAGATATGAATCCAAATGCTACAAGGAACTTATGAAAAATGAAGATCTCTAGAATTTGATTGTCGAGGGTGAAGCTCACTCCCTACTTCCAATCCACGAGGCGCGCTATAAGAGAATTCTATCGATACAATTCAGTAACTCTTGGTAGAAGGGTTTTTGTCACAATTGGTATCATAATGTTCTAAGTTATGCCAAAGCTGATTGATGAAGCTATGGGGCTGAAATGCAAAGGGGAGAAATTATAAAAATGGAGCTCAAGAGACTATAAGGCATACATTTAGAAATTCTTTAAAAAGGGTGAGAAGATGGTGGTCGCCTCAAATGAAAATGGGTATGAAGGACCCCTTCTCCCTCCTTCTTACGCTCTTGTCTTCTATCATGTAATAAAATATTTTACCCTATAAGGTTGATATACAATATTTCGTAGCTACCATTTCCCAATCTTAAACCACATTAGGAATGGGCAGAAGATTAATATGTCAATTTTTTTCTATTTTTGTCTCTAAATAGCAGTATAACTAAAGGGGCTTCTCCCCCTCTGCACCAAGGGCTAATGTATATATTATACCAACATGAATTTGATAAATCCCCTTTTAGGAGATGGTACATCTCCTACCTTTAGGTTGATATTAACTTTCAAAGTGAACCCCATTGTAGTTATGTCTATATTGAACTTATTAAAATAAATCCTTTACTGAAAAAATCTAACCCTAAGAAGAGCAAAAAAGTCACGAAGCCCCCTATCAAATAACTCTGGAAGCTAAGCTCTTGGATATTATCGGGCAAAAAATTGTAAAGGCCCTACAAGTAAACTAAGCCCAACAAAGATGAGGATATCTAGGACGGGTACCAAAACTGTGACTTTTCTAGTTGAAATTCAAGATAAAAAAGAGTAGATAGAGGAAATGGAGACTAAGAAGGACACCAAAAAAGATATGAGCTCTACTGAAAGAAGATTGGTTGGTTATTAAAGAAGGGACTATAAGGAAATAAAATTCTAAAGGAAATCATCCCTAAGACAAATCTTGAATACGAGCCAAAGGAGGAGGAGGTTTTGGACAACTCTAATGATGAGGATTATAAGGTGGTGAAATATTTTGAAGAGGAAAGTAAAGAGAAATTTGTAGACATTATAGTTAATCTAGTTGACCATGAAGAGGTAATGAATAGATCTTGTGCATACCCTACCCCCATTAGGGATGATGCTAGTAATGGGGCTCCCCTATCCCTAGATATTTTCAAAGAAAAATATTTTCCTATTAATTTCAATGAACAAGTCAAGAATTTGCAAAGAAGAGTGATGACCTTGAAAGATAATGTTGTTTCCTTGAGCATACCAAATAGATGTTTGATTAGGCTATTTTCACCCTTTGTAGGATAACTAATGTTATAACAAAGAAAGTTATGTTTGTTGTGGTTTCTAGTCAGAGAATAATTAAGAGAAAGGATAAGAGAAAGAGGAAAGTGCAAGGAAAAAGAAAAGAGGATGAGCACAAGGACAATAAGGAGGATAAATATTGGACTATGAACCTAAATAATCTCCCAAATAATTGGGAGATTTTCTCTAAAAATGATGATCCTAAATATACTAGTAGCTAAGGGCCATAGGCCTTTAGTTCATTATATGCAGGGTGCTAGCTTTAGGAATGTTTATGGTTTCTACTATTAAGAACTATTTACTTTTATTTTTTGATGCTTATGGCCTATGGGATAAGACTATCTGGTTAGTTAAGTGGATGGTTAAAAACTCTAGTAGTCATATGTTTTGATTATGTTAAAAACTCTAAAGGTTATAATTATAGTAGTAGGTATGTTAATATGTTGTTTCTTTTGTTCTTCTCTTTATTTTTGGTTGATTTTTGTTGCTGCAAGGTTCTTAATTCTAAGGTTGGAATGGCTTGAGGTATGATTTTATTGTGCTAGCTTGTGTTCTCTAGGCTCAGGTCCCTTTCCTTGTTGATTCAATAAAAAACATATGAAATTAAAAAATAAACAATGGTTCAAAGAAGTTTGAAATGAGTGGAGTGGGGAGAGGGGAGAGAGAGGTAGGGTTTTAGATGATAAAGGGGAAGAATCAAATGCAGATTATAATCTAGGTGGGGTTTTATGGGATGGATAATTTAGGTTTACCCCATTTTTTTCTTCTACTTGGTGTTTTGGTAGCATATTTTTCTGGCCTTAGGTGTTTTCTTCTTCCTTTTGACCCTATTTTTTATCTAGTCTTGGAGGCAACATGACCATTCGAGGCTCACTTTCTTGGTCATCTATATTTTTTGGTGTTGGTGTTGCTATTGGATTTCTCCTCTCTATGTATGGGGTTATCTCTTTGCCCATAGTTGGTTATTACTATTTTTTGGTGTGTAAAGTGGCTCTCGCCCTTAGATTTTGTTTGGTTCCAACCTTTCTTGGGTGGGATTTTTGTACTGGGTGGCCCTTTGTTTTTATTCTTGCTTCTTTGGGTTGTGTTCTATGTTTCCTTAGTGGTTTTCTACTATTTATTTCTCAAGCAAATGTGGTTTCTTTACAAAGGTTTTTTATGCCTTTTTTGTGAGGGGTTTCTCGTCTTTCTAAGTGCAGATGTGTTTAGTTTTTTGGATAGTCTATGGAGGCTTGGGATCTCTAGTGATATTGTTATAAGATATATATTTTCTTTATGTGGCATGCTTTGTTGGAGTACATGGGTGAAAAACGTGTTATCTGTTGGAGCTCAACTTCTTGTAGATTTGTGATGTTTGGTGTGGCCTCAATGTGGTTTAATGAAAGATATCTTGGATGCCCTTTTAAGTTGGTTTGTTGTTTTATTTGGGAAGGGCTTTGTGTGCCCTAATTTTTTTCCTCATCTAGTTCTATGGGTTGTCAGATGATGTTGTTTCTTGGGCAGTGCTTGTTTTGTGTATGGGCTTTCCTTGTTTCTCTTTCTTAGATTGGACCTAGCAATTCGTCTTAGTGGTTTTCTCTAGCATCTAGCCCTCCATCTTGGGAATCATTTTTCTTGAGGATTTGGAGGTGAAAGAGAATGGAGGTGTCCTTTTATGTGCTATGGGGGCTTTTTTTCAGGCTTTTGGGTTTTTTCATGAGTTCTTCCATACTCATTAGGTTGTCTATGTTGAGTTTGGTGCTTCCCCATTCTTTCTATTGTAGTCTTTGTGCTCTCTTGTTGTTGGATGAGAGAGTTAGTTTTCTGTGTTTTGGTTTGGATTTCTTAGTGGTGTGATTTCTCTTTCCATCCCCTTTACCTCATACTCTTCCCTCTCTAACTATTGTTGTGACTATGGATGATGGGAAGAGATAGTTTTCTTTTCGTCTCGTTCTCCTTTCTAATATCTTGTACTACAATGACTCATTGTTATTAGTTAGTTGTTTGGTTCTAGAAGGTTATGGCTTAGTTTAACTAGTGTTTTTTGTTGGTTATATTTTTTCAAGATTTTTTGGTGTCTTCCAAAACCATTTTTTGTTGAGTTGGTGTGTGGGTCATGCGTTTTGTCATGGATATTTGGTGTTCCTCTTGTATGATTCCCCTATTTTTTATCAGGTAGCCATATTTGGTTGTCTGAGGTCTAGAAATCCTTCTAGGACTGTTTCTTTTTTTTGATGGGCCTTGTCCATCGCGTTCTTATTTTGTTTTATTTTTTCTTCCTCATCTATTCCTTTTCAGGTGGGATAATCTTCTTTTGAGGTGGAGAGGAGTCCTATTGAGGAAGGGTCTCTCTGGTGGGAAGATTTGGCTAGTTTTTTAAGGATGGTTTTTGGGTTTCTTCTTTATCCCCAAGAAGGGCATGAGATCCTTTCTTTTACCTATTCTCCAATCTTATGACAACAGGCTTAGGGTGAACTCACAATAGTGGGTTACAAGTTTTTGGAGGAAGAATTTCCTCTAAAATTGTCAAACTCAAAAATCGTATCAGGTACTTTTGATAGAAATGACTTGAAACTTTCGATCAAAATAACGTAACTTTTGATTGAAAGTTTTGAATTATTAAAAAAAATTAAATTAAACCACTTTTGATCTAAACCGACTTACAATCAAAAGTGATTTGGGTGGGGTTTTAACTCCATTTGAAACCTCACCCATCATTTTCATTTGGAAGATGGGGTTTCATACCTGCCAAAGGTCAGGGCATCTGCATTGCAAATGATGATTTTACGGTATTTTCACTATTTTGTGTATATACTTATTTATTTATATGATTTTATGTTTTATTATATATGTGTGTGTGTGTATGTGTGTATAGACACACACACACACACACACACACACACATATGTATATATATGTGTATGTGTATACATGTATATGTGTATAGATATATATGTGTACATACACACACACACACACATGTGTGTGTGTGTGTGTGTATCTGTGTGCGCATGTGTGCATCTATATAATATTATACATGTACTATTCATTTATATAATATGTATATATGTATATATAATACATATATGTGTATATAATACATATATAGATCATCTTTCATTGAAATATATGTATGAACCATGTTTCGGGTATATCATCTTTCATGTAAAAGTAGTTATCTAGAACTTTATACACACACACACACACACACACACATATATATACATACATATATATATATACATACATATATATATACATACATACATATATATATATATATATATATATACATATATATATATATATATATATATACATATATATATATATATATATATATATATATATATATATATATACATATATATATGTATGTATGTATGTATGTATAATATATATATATATATATATATATATATATATATATATATATATATATATATGTATCTATATACATATATTATATATATATGTATATATATATATAATATATAGTATATAGATACATATATATATATTATATATACATATATATATATATTATATACATATATATATATATATATA